>JARHVA010008676.1:387500-441902 GCA_037957365.1 Torreya grandis | reverse complement strand
CTAAGGCTATTTCCACTCTATTTCCTTATTTTAACTTCCTCATAATGATTGATATGTGTCCTTGACTCTCTCTAGCACATTTCTTATCTTTGTCTCTCACTTTCTCTATAAAGGCACCCTCTTTTGGATTTAAATTCAATCCTTGGTGGATTATGGTGAATTATTGGCCTACTAATCACTTATTTTCTACATTTTTTAATGAATGATAATCTGATTCATTATTATTTATGTTTGTTCTAAATTTATACTCATGATGGTGCATGAGTGATAGTGGTACTATTATCACTCAATTGTTAACCCTTGGAGAGGTAGTTCAATCCTTATCGAAATTGAGTAGAACATGGGAGTACCTCTAGACATATGGGTTGATTATAATAGGTATAAACCTCTAGATTTAAGGGATAGTTCCCTTTATATGTCTATTGTAACTCATCACTTATACTACTAGCTTGTTGAGATGAAAAAAGATAGAGAGAATATGAAATAAAACAATATTAATGAGGTGATACACCACGTTAATTACCACGATAATACTATGAAATATTATTCCAAATATTGACTTCAACATAAGGTTACTCTAACATAAGTATTTCAAACATGAAGGTGATATGCAGTGCACTTCTCAAGGTGGATGAAGAATAGACCTGATTATAGACACTAATGCTATTACTTATATATATATATATATATATATATATATATACACCATCTACACTTCATGTGACCTATTATAGAGTATAATTCTTACATAAAATATGAAAGAGTAAAGTGAACACAAGGATATATGATTATTAATTGTCATTTAGCTATGCATTACTTCACACACTTAGACAAGTAAGTTTAAAACTCAAAATAAGTTTGAAATATTTTCTTAAAAGGAAAAAATAGTAATAAAACCATAAGGGATTCAATTTAATATAAGTGGATTTCCCAAACTTATCCAAAAGTGGTTGCTTATATAGAGAAGTGTGGAGAGAGAGAGAGAGAGAGAGAGAGAGAGAGAGAGAGAGAGAGAGAGATGAGAGAGAGAGAGAGAGAGAGAGAGAGAGAGAGAGAGAGAGAGAGAGAGAGAGAGAGAGAGAGAGAGAGAAGAGAGAGAGAGAGAGAGAGAGAGAGAGAGAGAGAGAGAGGTCAGTACGAAAAGATTGACAAGTGTCTTAATTAGTTAAAAAAGAAAGGAAGTTATGAAATATTAAAAATATATCTCCATATCCATGTGTCTCACTCCTAAATATGATCTTACCCTCCATGTGGTATAGGGTTTACAAATTGGCTTGACACCTTGACTAGCTTCTTGAAAACTTCACTTCTTTGCATGAAAAGAGTGATAAATTGGATTTGCAAACATAAATTCTTAATGAAATAATATAAGTAAACTAATTGGAACCATAAAATTACTTAAGAAAATCTTATTAACTAAAATTAAATCATTTATTTGCATAAGTGTCTTGAAACTCTTCATTTCCCACACCTAGTTTGGTCCAAGTGGCCCACAAATCAAGTTCATCTTATCCAAGTAATAATATCTCCATTATTTTTATTAAAATATGTTATCAAGTCTTAAAAAAAAAACATTTTTTTCTTATAAAAACTCCCAAGAACTCGTTATACTCCTTAAGCCTTCATTATGGCCTACTTTCCTTGTAACCCTAAAAACATTTAAAACTCCTTATGTATGAATTTTTATGAATTATAAAGAGAAACCAAGTGAATATTTTACAACCCTTTATTTCTTTATATCTCCATGTCAAATTTCATCTTCTAAATCTAGGTGGAAGTCCATCATTTCTACTTTTCTCTCTCTTAAATTAGGCCTCCTTGCTTAGGGCCCTATTTTATTTCTCCAAACCTCTTTGGCAAGTTTGAAATAACCCAAGGTCATGAGACCCTATGGAAGTATGCAAACCAAGAAATGGCCATACCACCTAGTCTTATTTTAGTCTTGTTCGGGGCTACCCTAGAAAACTAGCATATTTTGATCACCTCCATAATCTATTGTGAATTATTTTTGAATTTAATAAATATAGCACATCCATATTACCTCATCCAATGATTGGTAAGTTCTCCCCTTCTTAGGACACTTGAAAAACAATAAAAACATTCAAAAATGGGTTATTTGTAGAAATTTTTACAAGTGATCTTAGCATAAAAGGACATGTTTAGAACTCATTAGAGTTTTCAACAACATATAAGAGTTTTTAAGAGAAAATTATGGAATTATATGTGATTATGAGTCATTTTTTCCATGACTGGTCACTATCAAGGTTTTAGGAGAGTTTAAGACATGTTTGGGGTCTTAACAATTGTTCATAAAGAACAAATCATCAATTGAAATCCTTCAAATTATAAATCATTTTTTAATAACCTCATCAAATATCAAAATTTTATAAGCTTCCCATGAAAAGTGTGAGTTATGGTATGAGAATCTGAAGTTGACCCTCGAGTAGGAGTCTTAGTGTTTGTTGAGCATGAGATAGGTCCAAATTGGGTTTTGGGTCTCAAAATTTATTATTATCACTAGGAAAGGTTCATACATCTCTCAAAAAATCCTCTCCATGATTATAAATTCTATATTAATCCTTGTTACCCCATTGTATGCAGATGGTGCACTAGTCAGGGTATTTAGGGTTTAGAACCTATCTACTTTTTTATAGCCCTTAAGGGTATCCAATTCAAAAAATAAAATTTGGTTCCTCTTGGAAGTGCATGGGAACATAAAATATGATTTTTAATTTCCAGAAATTATCTTCATGAAGTTTTATATGCTTATTTTAGTCTTTGATATCAAAAATATGCCTTAGTCTCATGACTACCCCTTGCCAAAGGAGTAAGCCAAGTCCAAGACAAAAGAGTAAATATGTCCACTATTAGTATGGAATTTAAGGTATAATTAATTCCATTTTTAACTCATAAAGAACTTATGTATCAATTTTCAAATCATAATCATGCTTATAGAGGCATTAACATACCATTTTACCTCATGACTGCCTAGGTCTGATGTGTGTAAGGTTTTGATATGATTGTGTATAACGTTTAAAACTTAGTTTTCTGCATTTTCACTTTGATTCCTTTGATATTAACACACATTATGAAAATTTTTAAATATTATATAGGCATCAAAGTCTTTTTATATCTTTTTTCCCATCACTTAGGCTTAGGATCAACTTGTGCTTGTGTAGCTTGTAGGTTCCTTTATAGGGTATATATTGTGTTTTATGAGTTTAGACCTCACTCTTATGCATAATTTATATTATATTGGTTTTTAAACCTATTTAAAATCCCATTTGGTATCATATTTACATTTAAACACATGTTTTCTCCCTTTCTTTTAGGCTTAGCACTAACCTATTCCCATCTACAACTTATAGGTGACTTTTAGGTTATCTTGCTTACATTCTGTGTTCTCAAAGTCCTATTTCATATCAATGTTTTTTCAATGGAAATTTATTCAGTTAGAGTCTAAATTATATTCCTAAAATCCTTCATACATATTATTATCCTTTTATTCTTGAAGATGAGCTAACCCTCTAAGTAGGCTTGTAGGTGCCTATTAGAGTAATAACTACATTTTGTGTGTTTGGACCTCATTTTAATACATCATTAACTTCCTCACTAGTTAAGGAAGTTTCTTCCAGTATCAATTGGGTTCAAATATTTCTCTTCCCCTTTAATTTATGCATTTCACCCTACACCTTCAAGCATGTTTTTAGGTTCTTTTTAGGGGTAGGATTGTGTGTTGGGTTTTGAAACTAGTCTTTTCAACCCTATCATGATGCTTTAGAAGGGTTAAAATTATTGAAAAGAGTAATTTAATTTTATATGCATTATATAATAATACCCTAAGATTTTTTCCAATCTACTCCTTACTTGTTCCTTCTATATAGACCTATAGGTGTTTTTTTGACTGTGAACTCAACTCCATGTTTCTCTTAACTACCCAAGTAGCTTGTTGTTCTTTGATCTCATCTATGAGATATCTCATATTATATCATAGTCAAGTTTAAATATTTGAGGCTCCCTTATATTTTTATAATTTTTATCTTAGTCCCAAAATAGGACCTATAGGCTTAGGGCCTTTAGGACTCTACTTGATTGTATAGGCTACAAAGCCACTTTCTACATTTTGAGCTTTTTTGACACTGTCAACCACTATATTCCTTTCTTGTTACTCCTTAAAGGATGATAGAGTTTAAAATTTGGCATCAAGTCACCCTCAAATCATCTCATAATCATGTATGGACTACATACATATTCCACCAATACATAAGCCTGTGAGTTGTCTTGGAGTATTATAGTCAGTTTGAACAACTTAGTGATGGAAGTGAGACAATCATAGAGACATGAATGCATGAAGGGATGTAGTAGACCTCCACCATAGATTTTATCATCCTCAATGCATTTTATAGTTTGTATAATTGCACTTAGATCTTATTGGAATGTGTATTTAGATTGTAATCTTCATTTTCACATGCTTTCAATAATGCAATGATAACTCAAGCCCTTACACCATGATATATCACTAGTATTTTAGCCAATTTTGAAATAAAGGATTCAATAGAATGCTCAAACCCAAACCATGTTCTAAAAAATAAAGCCCACTTAAAGAATATGGATAAAATACATCTCAAACAAAAAAAACTGAAATCCATGAAATTGATGGAGTTTCCATGAAAAATGAAGTATTATAAACATGTGAGAGTGACCACCATGAAGAAATAATAGATACTTGTAGTAGAATCCACTAAAACACATTATACAACAAGACACTTTTCCTCTAAATTAAATCACCTCATAGAGATGATTTGGATGATAAAACCACCATGAAAAGGATATATATGACCTCTAAAATCATCTCTCAAAATCTTATTATCCATCAATTTCTAAAATAAAGAAATAGGTGAAAGAAAAGAATCCTCTTAGACGGATAAGCCATAGTGACCTACTGTCACTCTTAGATATTTTTCATAAAAAATAATACATAATTCTACAAATTAATGCCATTTAGTTCAATATTACTAATATCCCTAATAATGGCTAAATTTTTAGCTCCTAACTCTCTTTCCTAGACATATCATTTATTTTAAATTTGCCATCCTCAACTTGTGAAGCTAGTGATGAAGAAAAAAATGAGTCTAGAGTGTTAGTTCAACCTAAAACTTGGTCAAAATATATAAAATGTTCTAAGGGAGCCCAAGAGACACTTCTAAACTATTTGCAACTAAAAAATGATCTTGAAATATGCTTGTAAAGTGTTTTTTAACCAAGATTAGGCTTTCAACGGTAGATGATGTCAAGATAGGACTATCCCTAAACATTCTTTGACCAATTTTTGACACTAAGGACATTTTTAATCTATTTTAAACATTATCTCCTTGAATTGGTATGTCCAACTCTTTAAAATGGGCCAAAAGGTGGCTAAATTGTCATTTTTGTAAAAGAGAGTCAAATAAAAGGTTAATGAAAGATAATATGACATTAATAACATCTCAATAACCTTTTACAATTTTTATAGACAAAACAAGACCTTTGACTATGTTTGACTATTCTAAGACCTTTGAGATTAACCATAGGACTAGATAAGTGACCATAAGACAAGAACATAGACAATGTTAAATAAGGACAAATATGACCATAAATAACTATTAAAGACCACTCGAGACCATGATAATACTATGATAATAATCTGATAACCCTATGAAGTTTCAACTAAGAGGGGGTCACCAATTTTGACTTGGCATGAAAATTTGATCAACATTCATGTTGATTCAGAGGGGTAACATGTCTGCAATACTAATATACCAGTAGCCTTCTCCTTCCATTTGGATATAGAGTCACTCCTATACTAAAATATAAACTAATATACCTTCTAAATATTTCAAAATCATACTATACAGCATAACAAGGAAAAAACACATACTATGCCAAAGCATTTATGGAAAACCACACACAAAGGATTCAAAAAAATACATCTAAGCTACTATGTACATGAATAAACTTCATATCATAAATAGTAGGGTCAAGTTAATAACATTTATAGGGATAGTAATTCCTCCCCATTCATTCTTTCCATTGGAAATAATTTTTTTTGGTTGCACTTGATGATGATGAATGGCCCACTCCACAATGTATCAACCTTAGTGTGTCTTCCTGTATTTGCTCTATCTTCATCCCATTTTAGTACTATATCACCCTCTTGAAAGACTCTTCGAGTTTATTTCTTATCAAATGACCTCTTCATTATCACTTGATTATGCTCCATGTATTTGTGAGCATTGTCTCTAGTCTCTTGTAATTCCATCCATTCTATCAACCTCACCTCCATTAGAGTGTTTTCAAGTAATTCTAACTGATATGCTAGATCTAATGCAGGTATCTATTTGGATATATACATCCTATATTCCCTCCTATAAATAATAATAAAATGATAGTTACCTATTAACCTTTTATGTGTGATCCTATCAGCCCATAGGTTTATGTGTGTGCCAAGCTCTCTGGTTACTCTCAAAAGTCCTCTTGATGATTCTGATTAGGTTCTTATAAGTAGACTCATATAACTTATTACCTTGAAGGTAATAGTTTAATTATGTACTTAGATATATAAAATTACTACTAAATTATTTGTCTTATCACCCATGAAAAAAGTGCTTTATTTGAAATTATGGTAGGAGTTCCTGTATCCTTTTAGGGTCAATGGCTAGACCATCCTTGGAAATAATATGTCCTAAAATATTACCTTCATGGATAGTAAAGATGCACTTTTTTGCTTTAAGAGACACCTCATACTACCTTCACCTCTAAAACACTTGCCTTATATGTTTCATGTGATCATTTTAATCCTTTTATAACATGGTTATATCATCTAGATACACTATCAACATCTCATTAATTATACCTTTAAAATCCATGTCCATTTCCCTTCAAAAGGTGGTATTATCATTTAACAAACCAAAAGTCATCTTACTATAAGGAAAGGTACCTCTTGTTAGTAGATGTTGTCTTGAATCGATCAACTTTATTCACCAAAATTTGATTATAACTAGAATATCCATCTAGGAGTGAGAAGAATTAGGACCCTAAAACAACTTGAAAAGTCTACTCCATAAGAGGTAAGGGGTAATGGTCCTTTAGTGACAATTTATTGAGATATCTAAAGTCCACATAAATTCTTATTTATCCAATCTTCTTCCTAACAATCACAAGATTAGCTAAAAAAATTAAGTGATTGATAGGGAAAATTATATTAGACTCAAAGAGTTGGTGAGTTCTATTCTCATGATTTGTTTAACTTTGGGGTCAATAGGACTTTCTTTTTGCCTAATTGGTTTAACTCTAGGTTCTAATTCAATGGTATGATTAGATAGACTAGGATCAAACCCCTTTAGATATTCATATTCCAAATCAAATATGTCATGGAATTCTCTACACAAATCAATGAATTATATGTTTTTAAGATGGGGAGCCCACCTTGCCTAGTTTGAGGAGCTTGTCCTTAAAGATTAAGACTCTTTCATAGTTTTATTCCTTTGTATACATGATCACCTTATCATTGTTACTTTGGTCATCTTAAATAAATATGCTCTCTAGAGTGAACAATCCTTTAGGTGTCTTGTTTGTTCTCAATTTTACAATCTGATTCTCATACTAATCATGGAGTTTATTTTAATTTATTAAAGATAAATCAACATCATTTTATAATAATTATATAATATGCTTTTCACTATCAAACACTTATGAAAATAATTAATTATCATGGATGGAAGGCTTCATAATTACCTTATTATGTGATTGTTTTCCTTCCTCCTTTATGGTAGTATCTATTTCAAATTGTGCCCTTATAAAAGTTAACTTGTCAACATGCTTATTTTTCACTCTTAGGATTGGTTGTATGTTGAATGTAGTAAAGTCTTCAAGTAAATCCTACACCATATGACTATAATAATTAAGCAAAGGGTTTTTGGTTGCACTCATATTCCTTATTCTATACATAAACAATTCACTATCTCCATATACTTGTAAATTATTGTTTACTTTCCTTTTTACCATTGAAGGCCACGAATCAAACTTTCATACTTGACCACATTATAGGTACAACTAAAATGGAATATCTATGAAGATTAATTATTATCACATAAGTTTTCATGGATTTGAATGTGGAACAGCTCCCCATACAACACCTAATGATACAATAGGTAAATTAAGGTTAACCTCCAGATAAGGTCAAATTCCTTTCACTATATCTCATGCAACTGGTAGGATACTAGTTATACAGAAATTCCACTCTTTTAGTGTCTTTTATCCTAAACTAAAAAATTTAATAGGGAAAGGGGAAAAATAAAACTTTATGAAACTTGAAAAGGTGATTGCACTAGATATCTTAGTGTGTTTTATTGCTTTCTTAATGAACATAATGAAATAGAGAATTATATTGAAATGTGTCCAACATAAACTCATAAAAATGAGAAATCAGAGGTAATATTTAGTTAATTTCACAAAATGGAAAAGAGTTATTTATTTTAATCAAAGAATATTCATATAAGGGAAAAAATACCACAAGTCAATTTCTTATGACTGAAATATGAACAAAACTTCCAAAAATATTAAAATAACTAACATACACAGAAATTTATTAGACAAGAAAGGTAAATTTTCAATTTATTTTCATCCCAAAGGTTATATCTTATAGATAATATATTCAAAATGTAGAAACTATATTCTATAATATAAAAAAGATAGATTGGGCCATTGGGTTTGCCCAACTTTATAAAAATTATCTCTTAGATGATAAGTAGTTATCAAAAATTGAATGATCAATAAATAAAATCATGAAAATCTAAAACTCTCATGTAAAAAGAGGTGGGTTTTTATATTTCTAGTGTCTTAGACTTGTAAAATGGTTAAAAAGTGGCATGCAAGAACTAGGTGTAATCCTTGATGTAGCATGACATTGTATGGAATGGCTAGATTGGAAGATTATCCATGTAATGATTCTTCATCTTTAGTAGCTAAAAATAACTCTTCATGCAAATAAGCAGTGCCCAAATAGAACTTTGACTTTCAAAATAAAAGATAACTTTGACTAAATCCAAGTTACTTTTCATTCAAAACCCTAACTTTAAAAACACAAGTGATAATTTTACAACTTTAAGTCATATCACTTTGTCAAAATGAACCTTGTAATTTTCACCTCATGCTTTTACACTTTTATCAATTTATACTTGTCAAAATGGAAAGCATAATTTGTAATTTCTTTTTTACAACTTTGACATTATTAAAAAATATAAGGTGTAAAATATGTTTTTCTCTTTCTCAAAAATAACTACACCTTGATAGTTATAGATTTTAAAGTTTTTTAAAAATGAAATTAAAAAATTTGAAAATATTCGATAGAAAATTAATCAACATTCATAATCTTTTCATGTTGTTTATCCTTCTTAGCCTGCTATTTTTTAATATATCCTTCAAAATCTTTAAAAAATTATTGTATTCACTCTTTATTTGGCCTACAGGAGTAAATGTGAGAAGTTTCACAATCATCTTGACATCAAATAATTATCTTTTGAAAGTGCTTATCCTCTACAGCTCTATTCTTATCTTATACATTGCATTTTCATATCTGACAAACTTGTGGATAGAACTTAGGGTGAACATTGTGTCTCCTATAGATTATTTTTTAACAACCTCCTTGAAATTATTTTGGACCTCTTCAACCTATAGGTGATTCTTTGAGTCATGCATTGGTTGCCATGACATCATATTCATCATTCCTTCAATGTTGTCCAACATGTCCATAGGTTTATCATGAGAAACCTTGGCCTAATGAGAAAACTTTATTAGTATCCTTAATCAAAATTGAGTTTCCCTATGTAATTCCTTATGCTCAACTTCATCCTTAACTATGTTCTCAGTAACAAGGATATATATGTCAATTGACCCAAAAATTGTTAATTTTAGATAATATAGATTCAAATTTTGAATCTCTCCTTCATGCTTATTAACTTGCTCTTTCAAAATATTCTTTCATTCTCTTATCATTTCATATTGATCCATTATTATTTTGATGAACATGTTACCCTTAGTAATAAGTTCTTCAGACCATTATTTTTTTATGTCTTCCCATGTGAGCAATCTCTCAGAATGAATCAATTGCACCTTGGTCCAAAAATTGATTGATTCCCTGCACTTCCTATGATTATTTTGATGATTTACTAGGCTATGTAAATTATTTTAATGCATCTATAAGTTACTCCACTTTTCTCTTTAGTTCATCTTTGGTGGCCTTGTCATCATCAATCCTTTTAAAGAGAGTGTTGATTCTAGATTACACATCATGTTTTAGCCCCTCTCTTATCAGTCATCTAAGGTGAGTTTTAGAAATATAATAATCTCCCACTATAAGATTTTATTTTTCTTTATCCAATGTAGGGACTACAATTTCAACATACCTCTCTCCCTTGTCATCATTGAATATGATATAAAGGGTCATGGGAATTGGATTGGATGTATTTTTAACCTATGAGAGAACAAAGTCCGAAGTGATGGGATCAATCATCTAATTTTTCTTCTTCCTTACTAATTGGGCTAGTAAACTAGGGGTAGCCTCTTACTATTTGGACACTATCATCAAATAATCAATAGTTGATGTAGTTATAGTAGCAGACACTATGACCATTATAGACTCCTAGGTAGATGATGTTATTGGTTACTTAGGAGGTTCTTGTGAAATTTTACTCCCATTAGTTAAATGCAAATATGCATTTGTGTTAAGAATCCATGTCTCTCCAATTTTAACTGATGGGGTTATATAAATAGTGAAAATAGATAAAGTGGAGGTAACATACATAGTTGTATCTATTGGGGGAGTGGAAGGTGGAATGGATGCTATAGATATAGGGATTAAGAATTTGGGGATAGGTGGAAGGGTGGAATCCAAGGCATTTAATGTATTAATTAAATAAGTAGGACCACTTAGGGTTGATGATGAAATGAAAGAGAATGGAGATGAAAGTAGGATAATACTCACCTTAGGAGTTGGGGTAGTCTACAAGATTAAAGTTAGGATGATAAAGTCTATGGCTAAGTACTATTAGGTAGTGTTAGAAAATAATGGAGATGAAATGGAAGGGATTATGAATGGAATATAAAGAAGGAGTAGAGAGAAAGGGGAAGGTGAAATGAGAGGAAGGTAAAGTGGAGTGGAAGCTTGAGATTACACTGATGCGGTACCTTGAGTGTCTACTTGACCTAATTGTGTTGTTTTTTTCTTGGATTACTTTAGTGGGCATGATAGATGGAATGATATGTAATGTGTAAAATATAGGTGTGGAGGGAGTGGAAACATGAGGTGGAGGTGATAAAACCTCTAGTAAAATGGGAACTTGAGAAACTAGATGAGTAGAGATAGGTGGTGGAGGTGTTAATTTTTTTGAAACAATGTGAGTAGGAGAAGGGGGGAAATGGAAATGGGATCCAAATCTATGGGATCTAAGACTTTAGAACACTATGTTACTACTATTATGTCTTTAGATGAAAGATACATTGGTTGTTATGTAACTTATCCCTATTTTCTTGATTCTCCCTTTTTTGATTTAGTATTTTTCTTCTTTTTCTTTTTCTTTTTAGGCTCCTATGATGATTCTCCCAGACCTTCATATGATGGAGTGATCCCTTCCACTTTAATCCTTACAAGTTTTTATTTGACCCTAATAGTTTCTCTTGTGAAATGTACTCCCTTACTCCTCAACCAATTGATAGTTATGTTAATGATATGGGTTGTTCTATCAAAAAGAGAAAAAGACTTTGGATTTGACCACTTAACTGGTGGTAGGGGCCATATGATAACTTGTGTGTAATAAATTGGGTCCACTCTAGATTCATCATCCACTAGGTCATTTAAAACTAGTGTCAAATCATAGTCCCTCATTCTAATAACTTCTTCATCTCCACAATATTCTGAATAATCCTCATAGTATGGAACATGAGCATATGTTATGAGTGCCACTACACTAGTAATCTTTCGATACACATCAAAAAATTGTCTAGGCTCTAACATTTTCAATGTCATCTAGCACATCTTGACCTCAACACATTTGGCCTTGAGGAAGGATTGACATGTGTATCAGCGAATGGAAATTTGGAAATGTATCCCTACCTTATACCTTTAAAAAATAGGATTATACATCTCCAAGAGATACTTGACTAGCTCTATTAGTTCCCATTTATCACTCACATATTGAGGAAGTGTGTAGGAACAACCACTGAACTTGGTAGCCTTGATTTAAGAAAAGGTGGGGAATTATATGAAGTAAGAACCCCATTTACTAATTTCATCCACTATTAAATTTGATAACCTTGTTATCCCAATACCCTTATGAAACATGATAATGACCTTGTAGATGAAAGCATCATTCACTCTCCTAGAGTTTTATCTACTATCATCTAGTGTGAGAGCACGGTAGTAGTTGTATACTTTATTTATCTCTTTAGGAGATATGTTGAGGCTTGGGAACAATCTTCCTTTGGCTAAGATGTATGAAATGTAGGAGGTGATATAGAACCTACCTATTGTTTTCACATCCATCATCCATCATTTACATATGAAGGGATTCACTTATTAATTGGACATAATGCAAGTATTGTTTGTTTTGTTGAATGGTCTAGATATAATGGTACATCCACTCTTGATAACACTTGGCATCATGATTACCAGTGACCATGTGTAATAGCATGATAATGTCCCTTACTTCATTAATAAAATCAGGTCTATACATGGTCTTTGGTAAACTAGTGGAGGAATAATTAGGGGATTTGAGACACTATTTGTTGATTATATTTTGACATCCATCTCTTTTATCTTTAAAGAACTATGTAGATGTTTATGAAGTCATATCTAGGTAACTCTTGAATTCAAGTATCCTAAGTGCTAAGCTAATAAATCTAGGGTCTAGATTCAAAATATATTATCCCCTTTCTTGTTGTAGACCTTTCTTTGATTAGGATCAGAGTTTTGGGCCATTGTGAGGACCAACTTGGGGATTGAACTAAAAATGAGAAGGTTGTAGCTTATGGAAGTCCAGAGTCATAAATACTTTGGACCTAGTCATTCTTGAATTTTTCACCTATCCTAGCCCAAAAATCTCCTAGGTTAGTATGATGTAAATCTATGTCTATTATCTCCATAACATTAGACTCTAAGTTGGGAGTCACTCTAGGGACCTTACATTTGAACTTCATTTCCTTAAGAGGCATGAAAATTAATGTTATTTCTCATGAGAAACCAACTTTGAAGTTGGCAAGATATGTAGGTGTTTGGAACAAATTAAATCTTTAGTGGAATTGGGAGGTGCTTGAGATAGGTGAAAGTTCCACGAAGGTAGAAGGTGATAGAAGCATGTCATATTTATATCAGTATAGGTTCTCATGGGAACCGAAAGTGCTCAAGACAAGTCCCAAGTCTGTAGGGATGCTGGAGGATGTATACAAAATATTCACTAGTCTGAAAAATGGTATATGCTTAGGAATATTCTTTATATTGAGGAAACTCTAACTTTTGACTATGAATGTAGAAGCGTTTATATTGAGGAAACTCTAACTTTAGATAATGAACATTTTGGGGGGCAGAAATCAAAATGCTCATGATGAAAAAAGGACACCCTAAAAAAATCCTAATTCTATGGCTACAATTTTTTGATAAACAAATTCATAATAAATGCCTAATTCACAAATAACCCTAAATGTGATGTAAAACATGCAACAATAATTTGATGTTGAAATTATCTTTTCAAGACTAAAAAACTTTGAGATAGGTGCCAACATGATGGAGAAATTTCAAAAATAGCATAAGGAAAATACCGTGTACAAGTGTTGGTGACATGGCTTTGAGTTTTACATTTGTGGCTTGAGGTACAAGTATGTGTTTACACATGAATCAAGGTTTAGTGGCATAGGTCATTACTTAAGCAACAAAAACACACTTAAAATTTTATCAAATAATAATGAAAAAAACCCTAAACACTTGGATAAATATTGAAAATCTTGTATAAATGTAGTTTAATGGTGGTTGGTGGTGGAAATTAAAGGTGAAAAATAAGGTCTAATGTCCGTCAAGGTAGATCACTTGGTTTATTAGAATGTATAAATTTGAGTGCACTTTGTACATTTAAAAACATTCAATGGGCACTTTAGGTTTTACATCTTGTGAAAGGTAATTGACATCAAATAATTTCTAGAAGGTAGTTGGTGGAAGTTAGGACTTGAAGTGCAATTCACACATTTTCAATTGTACAAAGTGCTTCTGGAGTTCCACATCCCATGGAAGTGGGTTATATGTTTTATGGGATATAAATCCCATCATGTACTTTACACATTTACAATAATGTAAGGTACATGCCAAGTTCTAGATTGTACTAGTCTAGGTGCTTGGTAGTATGTGGAGCCTATCATACATTTTCAATGCTTCTAAACATGAAAAGTGCATGATAGGCTCTAGATTCCACTGGTCTTAGGTTGTTGGTGTTTGGAAAGACCTAGAACCCATGAAGTAATTTACACAAGTGCAAATTGCCTCTAGAGTTCTAGATTCCATAGTTTTAAAAGGGAAATATGGGGTTTTTGGTGGTTTTAGGGTTTGTCTTAAAAAAAGGGGGTCTCCCTTAGGATATCAGATGTAATGATATTTTTGTGATAAAAATATCAACATTTTTGGCAATGTCTATGGGATGATTGCATGCTAATCATTTTTAATTTAGTAGCCTTAAAGACATTGGGCATGGAGTCAATATTGACTCTAACAAATTATAACCTAAACAAAAAAAAATGGAACCTACGTAGACATGAAAAATATAGGATAATATACAAACTAAATAGGAAAAAAATAACACAACCTAAGGAAAAAAAATCTCCTGATGAATTTTGACCTATACATAAGCACTTATTGAAAAAAACCACTAACCCTAATATTTACAAAAAATATATTTTTTGGAATGAATTCCTACCTCAAAATCAAGCTTTAAGGTATATCCCATTGATTGGGATAGGTAGTTATTATACATAAATATTTGAGAGTTGGAATGCATTATATCCTTTATATTGAGTAATAATGTATGAAGCACTCCAAATTGCATCAAATTTGGTATGGTTTCCCGATTTACCCCTATCTACATCCCATTTAAGGACTATATGTCCTTCATTAAAGTTACTTTCATATGCATTATTGTCAAAAGTATTCTTGGTTTGGGATTGATTATCTTCCAAGACCTTCATTGCCTAGTTCTTGATTTACTTGAGTTCCATGAGCTCAGCCAATCTCACCATCATTGTATCACTATCTTTCAAGTCCAATTGGTGATTGAGCTCTAGAGATGGTATCTCGATTGATAGTGTAACTTGAGTATCTCTTCCATATACTAGCATGAAATTTTAATTACCTATGGCACTCTTAGGGATGATTCTATCATCCCAAATTGCTAATTTCAACTTTGTATGCCAAGATCATTGGTTATCTTCTATTGTCCTCTTGATTATTCTGATTAGGTTTTTATTGGTTGATTCAGCCAAGCCATTACCTTAAAGATAGTAATTTTTAGAATTGTTCAAATACACATTATGCTTGATCCTCAATTCACTCACATATGTGCCTACAAAATCCTTGACATTATTGGAGATAATAGTGTGAGGTACACCGAATCTTGATACTATAATGTCCATAAAATCAAAAATAGATGCTTTTGTTGCATCTTTTAGTGCAACTACTTTAGTCTATCATGTGAAGTAATATGTTGTTATGAGGATGTAATTATTCCCTACACTTGATGGTGTATTGATCATGTCTATGAATTATAGTCCACATTGAGCAAATAGTTGATCTACTTGAATTGGCCTAAGGGGAAAGGTTGCTAACTTTTGCTTGTTGACAAAATAAGTGCACTTTTCATAGTTACTTACCCATTACTAGGAACCTCTAAATAATTTAGGCTAGTAATAACATCCTATACTTATATTTATGGTCATGGTTCTTATAGATAAATTTACTCTTGATGGGACATCATGGAATTATTAGAGTAGCTTAGGAACTTGATCATGCTCAATACATTGTAACATAACTCCATTCATATCCTTTCTACATAATACTCCATCAATGAGGACATAAGGGATATACTAGAGTCTATAATACCTTTTCTTAGACTATTGAATATCATATAGATACTCATCTATCTATAGGAAGTTGGTCATGTCTTGGATCTAGCTATTGAAAATAGGTGGGTTGGCTAGGTGAGATACAGTTTGAGCATATACTATTTTAGGTGTTTGTTTAGTGTTTTTAATATTGAAGCCAAGTATTCACACAAACATTTTCCTCTTATTGGCTTGGTAAATTTGATATCCACATCAAATTCCATGACCTTATTAATCCATCATGCTCTCTTTTTGTTTATCTCCTAACTACTCAGGAACTCTTTCACACTTGGGTGACTTACCATCAGATAAATATTATTATGGGAGAGCATATGCCTAAATTTTTTGAGAGCCTTAATTATGACATATGCATGATTATCTCAAAAACTATAATTGTCTTAATATCCTTTTAAATATTGGTTGAATAAAGATATTAACTATTCTAATTGTATTTGATTATGTTGAGTTAGAATGGCTTAGATGCTTTCTTCCCCTCTAAACACATAAATAATGAGGTCTTTTTCATAATTTGGGTTGACCAGTGATTTACTATTTTTGAAAAAATATATGTTTAATTCCTAAATAATAAATGGGTCTAAGTAGATAAAATTAGTAAATAATATTCAATAATTAGGCCACCAATTTATTTAAACAAGTTGTATTTTTGCCTTTTCTAAAAATAGTAATGAGTGAGAGAAAATATGATAGCTTGTTTTAGGCTATTATGGTTGAGACAAAGTTAATTAATGGAGGAATAGGAATGGGACACTATCAAAAACTAAGATCTAGAGTTCATTATTTGATTGGATAGGACCATCAAAAACATGACACCTTGTTGTTTAGTGTTGTAGTCCAAACTATTCACAGAGATGATTTTTCGAGGTTTTGTTCACAATATTCTTGTGTGAGTATGTGCACCAAATTTTAGATCTTTGATATCAAAGTAACTTCTTATAGAGATGATTCTTTGTGTAATTGTGTATTCTATGAAATTAAATATAACTTTTTCAAATAGGGAAAAGTGATTAGTGTGTAAAGGATACATTGGAAACACTTCACACCCTATATGTGAGCATGTTACCTATATACTAATACTTAGAGGAGGGATCAAGCTATATGTAGTTATCCCATTGAAGTGTTTGGTGTAATAGTGTGATGAAAATATAAGTAAATGTGAAAGTATGTGTAATAGGAATGACTAAGGACTGGTGTAAAGGTTTGAATAAGCTTCAAATACTATTGGATGGCTGCATACAAAGAATAGGGAAGAGAGCTTGAGGAGTCTTGCTTGTATTATTGCTTCTCTCTTGCAGATGAGTATCAACCCTTCTAAATGGACTTTGAATGGATTTTTATATGGGATTTAATTATTCTAGGATAAATGAATTCACATTAGGATGACATGAATTAGGATAAGGATTCATGAAATTATGACCATTAGGACCAAAAGTACACTTGGACAATAGCATTGAAAAGTGGACACCCTAGGTTTCAATGCTACTATCCAACTTTAGAACTATTATCTAGTCGAAATAAGACATAGGGGGATGGATTTGGGACTAAGAGAGCTTATTCGATTTGCAAGGGTTAAGTCTAAAAGGTTGTGGATGATTGGGAATTAGTGAAAGAAAAGATTAAAAGGGTTGTGCAAGCAAGTAGGAGGACCTATGGATTGGGTGTCATTAGCCATACTCAAGTAACCAAATTTTGTATTTTATATGACTACATTTACCCCCCCTATTATTATAGTGATGAAATAAATAAAAATACTAGGATAAAGGAAAAATAGAAAGCATACATGAACTTACCTATAAGGGTGAAGCTCATGAAGATGTGTGATGTTGGATGTGTGTAGAGAGAGCACAATGTGAAGTGTGAATCTATAATGAAAAACATAGAGTAGATAAGTTCTTACTTGATATGTTATATCTAAAATAATAATGTATAAAATTTGGTTAAGAGAGAGAGAGGAAGAGAAAGGAATGAATACACCTGATTAGGTATGTGAGTGAATATAAAACCAATTTGATTTTGGATTATGATAGGTGTTTGTTGTACCAAAAGTAATACATTTAATGGATCTAAATGATCATTTCCTTTAAAGTGGATCAAAAACTCAAAGGTAGGCCCTTTGGCTCCATCATTTCCTACTAATTGAAGCTAATGAATCATGTATGTGTCAATAGATGTTTGGACTGTGCATCCAATTCCTCTGAATACAAAGACTAGTTATTAATTTGGATCAATCATTTCCTACTAAGGGAAGCTAACAATCATGTGTGTGTTAATATATGTTTGGACTATGTACCCAATCCCTTTGAATAGGTGGCTTAAGAATACATAGGCTAGCTAGTCCTTTGGCTCCATCATTGCCCCATGAAGTGAAGCTATGAAGTGATACTAGTATGGAATAGATGTCATATGAGATGGATATTGAATCCCATGAATTTATTTTAATCTAAAAATATTGGTGTGTATAACCAAATGTATGTTAGAAACTAGGCCACTCTTGGCCATTTTGAAAGATGCAAACTAGGCGTGTATGAAAGCCACTCCAAAACTAGTGCAATAAGCTTATATGGAAGCTAACTCAAAAACTTGAGTACTCAAGAAGTTGAGCTTGTATTAAATCCAAACTTATAAAATGATACCAACCACCTGTAGATGGAGTAAGGCATGTAACTATTGAGAATGCTTAGAAAAAACAAACCAAACTCAAAAAGAGAGGAAGACCAATGTGTCATGCACATTACCCCTAATAACTAGTGTCTAAAACATGGATTCTAATTTGGAAGTTATATTAACTATATAATCTGAAAATGGAAGTGAGATCCATCATTCCATGCATGATGCCCCCTATATTTGGATTCTCTAAGAAATAATGTACTAAAACATGCTAAATCTGAAATGTGTTGTACTAACAAACCTATGACTAAACACACCTTTTTGTCAGTTTCTATAAAAATTGATTTTTCTACTATCTAAATAAGAGTACTAAAAATAAGACACCATGTTATTTGTTACTATAGTCCAACTTTGGCACTATTATCTAGGGCCAAATCTGATAAAGGCATGATATGGATCATGGAATTTGAAAAAAAGGATAAATGATCAAGCAAAAATAATACAAAGAAATAAGTAAGAAGTATACAACGATGTCTAAGGGGTCAAGACAACAAGGGACATGGGCACATGTTAGTCATACTAGAAAGCAAACATACAAGGCATGTTCAAATGTTGCATACACATACCATATAATAAGCAAGATTGGCATGAGGGCTATAGGCATATAAAAGAGTAAAAGCAAGGGACATCAGAAAATGTCCAAAGGTACATACACATGAATACAAGAAAAGGACATTGGAAAATGTCCTATGGCACACATAAGAGACAAGCATGAACTAGAACTGCAATCCAACCAGCTACACTAAGCAAAATGAGAAAGCAAGTAATAATTGGAAAGATAGAATCACATCTAATTAATTAAAACAAGAGTGAAATTATGTAATACATGTTTACTACAAGAATAGGTATATGTTAAAGAGATACACAAGTGCTAGATACTAGTGAAATGTTGATATAGTAATCTATGTAATCTAGTAAGTAATGTATGTCAATATGATAAATTGGAATGTGTAGTGTAGGAATGAGATACCTTGGATGGTGTAATCATGTAGAAGATGCCCCCAGTGGGTATGTATATCAATGTGTGTCTCAAATGTAGAAGTAAGATGCCCCCTCAATGGGTAGAGTGAAGTAGTCTAGGATCTCAATGTCACTATACACACTCAAATAAGATCAAGTCAAGCATGGTAATATAGATAAATTGACAAACAATAACATGAAACATCAGATGTAAGTCCTAACATAGTATTAGCAATGTAAATCATAGATGATGCATACAATAGAAATGTTTTTTCTATTTTTGTATACATTTGAATGTTTTTGGTATTTTTGAAATTTTGAACCATGTACAAGCAAGCAAAAGAGAGAATGTAAAAGAAATGTTGAAAAGAGACTACATATAAGCATGAAAAGAAATCAATATGTACATGATAATAAAAAAGACTAGGTTGGAAATGGGAGGATCCAAAGATGGAGTTTTTTGGGGATGGAAATGGAGGAAAGGGTCATGGCCATCATCAAATGCTTTGAGATCATCATCATAAGTATCATCATATGCTACAAATTCTATTACTATGGTGTCATCATGTCAAAGGCAAACTAAATATTGATTGGTGGTGGAGATGCTAATTCTAATTTAGGGCATTTATTCCTACTAAGAGATGACTTTAGTGGAATCGGTGGAGTTATTACTATTGGTGGTGTTATAATTTGAATTATTCCTTGATTTTATAGTTTATCTAATATCTATTGTAAAACTATACATGATTTTGTATCATGTATGGTAATCCTATGAAAAGCACAAAATGGGTGACCATCCTACTATGATAATCTAATTATAGATCTGTGTCATACTATAGGTAATGTGATCAATCCATGATCATGTAATAACTATAGCATAAACTCTGGCCAATGTTATGTGATACCTACTGAATCTAAATAGTTGGATCTATATCCTTAGAGGTAATTGTTGATCAAATTTGACCCCAAGTCAAATTTGGGTCAACCAATACTATTTTAATATTTTGAGGAATATTTCATATGTCATATGGGGTCTTTTTTTGTCCCAAATATGTTACTTTCCCTTTCCCTGGTCCCTGTTGAAATTCATCCTCCTTGTATTGACCTAATCAACAAAAGTCAACATTGGTCAACCATGGTCAAACTTAGTCAAAGTCTCAATTTATTTTTAAAATTTTCTAAAATGGTCCTCAACATGCTTTAATATGTTTACAAGTCGTAAAATGTCCATTTGATAAGTTTCATATGCAAAAGGGGGGTCATTTGGCTATTTTTAAGTATAATAAATCACTTATATGGATGGTGGGGTTATCAAATTTGTCACCAAGATGGATCCCAATGTGGATAAGGTCAAATTAATTCATAATCTATTAGAGGTTAGTTAAATACTTAATCATGAGAAGTAAATGGTAGTTTTCCCTTAAAAATAGGACCATGTGTAGCACTTGTATGGACTTATCAAGTGTACTTATAGATAAAAATGTGGTGGTGTGACTCTTCACCTCCACATAGGTCATTTACACATTTTTATTGTAGACATTTCATAAAATGTTTCATTCCTAGCTCATTTTCTGTCATTTTCGCTTGGAAAGCTAAGGAAGGATAGATTCAATCACTTGTTGTGTGCCACACAAGTGGAGATAGGAAGAATGCTTCTACAGGTGGATATTACTCTGAGTCACTTCACATCCATAACATGAAGTCTCATATTGGTGGCTCCTACTTCATGAAAAATCAATTACACCTTAGGCATCTTTTTATGATATTGTATACAATAGGGGTATAAGTTTGCATCTATTTCTTATTTTCAAGAATCAATGGAGTGATGTGATTTTGATGGGTTATTTTCAAGTGGGATTAAGCCCCTCTCCATGGTGTTCTCATCTTCCAACACTCTTTCTCTTATTGACCTTGAAATAAGAATTCCAAATTGTGCTTATTTTTCAAGATTGTAGCCATGCTGTGTAATCTGAGTTTCATTAATGTGGAAGGGGCTCCATGGTGATATTAGTATACTTGGATTCATGTTTTTAAAATCCATCCATTTTATGACTTTATGATAAATCAATATACCACCCCTTCAAGGAAAATTTTCCTCTTTCTCTTGTTCACTACCTTGTCTACAAAATGCACTTGCAGTCACCTTGCACTTGAGCTCCATGAGGTTTGTATAAAGGTATAAATGGTAAAACACATGATGGATTTCATGTTTAAATATCTAAAATATCCAAGGATCATGTATTTCATTCCATGAATCTAATATACCATGCCAAGATAAATTTTTCACTACAAAGGTGATTAGACCATTTTGGGCTCCTAGTCCCCAAATGGACCAAATAGAGATCCTAGAGCCTTTTTTGGATAATGTTTACCATGATAGAAGGAAATTCCTATGGTCTTGGTTGATTGGTCTAATATACCTATCTACATACAACAAACCTAACAATTTTTTGTCGAAAATAATAATATTAAGATGGTCATTAAGACCGTTGAAGTTGTCAAAAAAACACTAAATGTTGACAGTGAAGTCTATAGGGTATGGATGAAAAAGTGAGTTTGCATTTCAATTTGATGATCCTAAGCTATGGAATCAAGGGAGATTAATAAAAAATAGTTAAAATAGTAATACTAAGCTAATATTATAGATACAAGGTGTATTTTGATGTTTTGATCACTAATGTACCCTCCCCTATGTGTACAACAAGCGTAAGACAAACACATACAAACAACACCTTAGAGAGTGGCCTAATTTGACTTCTACATGGTGATTTTATGGCTATAAAGTGACAATGTTAGTTTAAATTAAGTATGTGATCATAAATTTAATCTAATAGGTCCTATCAAATCAAAACTAAATGTTAGAAACTCTAAATAATCACTTATAGGATTATCTTAGTCCAAACAGGTAGAAAAGACTAGGTTTGGGAAACAAATGATATCATGTACAAAGAGAATAAAATACATGGTTTATGAGAAATAAAATGTCTATAAATAATCATAATAACCATGATGAAGGTATTTTATATACATATTAACCTATTCCAAACCTTAAATACACCCTACAGGGGCAGAACAAGGTTTGTCTCAGTCAACAATTAGTGACCTAAAATATGGGTCTTAGTGGTATTTTAGATCATTAAAGGTAGTTAAAAGGAGGATATAAGAGCTAATTGGACATAAAACCTATATTTTATTTTATAAATATCATTACCATGATTTACATTACCCAAACCAACACCTACAACATGTGTGAAGGAGCAAAACGGTTGTCTCAGTCAACAACAACTAGGCCTAATCTTGTATTTGCAAGAGTATTGAGATGGTTGGAAGAATAAATATGATGGAAGGAGTATTTATAATTAATTATATATGATTATGAGACTTATATAATCCCATATCCATGATCATATGGTAAAACAAAAGCCTTCAAATAAATAAAACTCAATAAACACTCATACCCCTATAGACAGTGTGCACTCCAAGAGTCTGATTGAGAGATTTGGGAAGTTTGGAGGGCCAAACATGGAATTACATGCTCAAATTTGATCCAGATAACCTTTGGGAGTTTTAAAATCTTATACAATTATTATTTTAAAAATATAATAGAGGAAGTTCACCCTATTTTGCCTCAGATAGAGGGCACTTTCCTCCTTGCATAGACCCTATTTTATTCCTTACGGAGGTAGAAGCATAGACCAAAGGTCAAAAAAAGATTTAAATAAGGTTTGTGTAGTTTTAAAATATCTATGAAAAACTATAAAACAAATTTAGGGTTGGAAACCAAGCAAATTGCCTTGTGCAACTAGACCCACAAGTAAACCCAATTAGGCATTATTAAGGCCTAACACCAAAGGAAGGGTCACTTCTAATTATAGAATTTATAAAGAAATTTAATGATTTTAAGTAGGTTAATGGAGTTAAAAATCAATTTTTCAAGCCATAAGGAATTAGGGGAAACCATTAGAGAGTCAGATTGAGTCTCATGTGGTAGGTAGACCTATTGGCAAGGTTTAGGCGTGATGCTAAATAGAGGTAAGGTTTTATATTTAGCTCTTGAAGAGATATTCAAAATATGGGAACATGTTTTTAGGGTAAATATAAATGTTTTTAAGACATTTTTTTGCAATGGAACTCACCAAGAATCTAATTCTTGGCTTGAAAGCTCCCAAACCCTCACAAAATGCACCAAATGACTCAATGGTCAAATTGAAAAGATCAAAACCTCCACGACCATCTACATGAGACCTGGAGACATTTAGGAGAGTTGGATAAGGTCCTTAAGGATCATTTAGTATAAATTTTATGGAATTATAACATTCCATCTTTATGAACAAATCATAAGAGGGTTAGTCACTCCAAAACCCTCTCAAGCCCTATTTTTATGACCCAATAGTAGAAATCAAGATGAAAGTGCATCTATATGGATGAATTTTACCATAGTTTAAAATATAGGTTGTTTCCAACTCCATGACGGTAAAATACATGGGATTATATTGTATGGAATCCATATAGGTGATGAGAAAATCATGTTTTCTTGACATTTTCTTATGTTTTTTAGGTCCTGAAGATGAGCATGAGATACCAACCACTTTGGGAGGTAGTTTTGGACTTAAACCAACTCCTCATGCCATTTTTAGAGATTTTAAATTCTCACAATTATTCTTCCTAGGTCTCTCTCTTTATCCAATCTAAAGTGGCATCTAAAATGACATAGTAAAAAACATGGTAACTCAAGTTTGGTGTATTTTTATGATGTTTATAATGAATCCAAACATATGAGGTGTCCTAACATGTACCACAATACCCATGGTATAGATCAGTTAGTGAAGATATAAGGATGCTAGTGCCAAGTGTCAAAACAAGCCTATTGGAGAGTGATCATGGTTTCAAATTGATGATGAACTTGTGTAAGAGAATGTCATGATCAAGAAAAATCCCAATGTATGTGGAATCATATTTTTAACCTCCTCTCATCATCACACATGAGACAATTTTCCATCAGTTGCTTTAGAATGCTCAATAAAGGCTTATGATGAAGGTAGTTCATAAGAGAGAATGATGGAGATAATTTTCTATGCCACACTTGGAGAAGAGGATATTTTGGGATGTGATCAAGTGTAATTCAGTTTCATGACTCTTCTTACACTTCATCCACATGACTTATAACTAATTTTCACCTTTGGATACTTGTCATTATGCCTCTTCAACTTCTCCTCTCTCTCTCTCATCTTCCAAGTTATATAAATAGAGTCATTTTGACTATTGAAAAAGATTTCAACTCCTGGCATGGGAAGCCTTGCCAAAATTTTAGCTTGATTTGTACTTAAGCTAATGAGAAGCAAGTTATTTATACTCTAATCCCATTTAAACTATATTTTGAAGTGATCCATCTTGAATGTCAAGTATAGATTGAGTTCATCTTGTTTTCATGTAATCATGGAATGTGTTGCTATAAATGATTTCTCTCCTAATAGGTTTCATGAAGTGTATGCTACTGCAATAGAATGTTAAAGTGTGTATGAGTTTTGTAGTGTCATATCTGACCTTCTCTTCAATTGTCTTCATTTGTTGATTTTTTAGGTTCATTCATGGTAAATACTAATGCTAGGGAGCTCCATAATGGTGTTGAGGCTAGTTTGATTGTCTTAATTCATTATGAAAATTTAAAGTGTATGAATAGAAGAAACTCTTGGTGTATCACCTCCTATTTAGGTTTGCTTTATGTATTTTTATTTCCATTTTCACCCATAATAGGTAGTTTTAGTAGCATAAGCACATCAAGTCATATCTATGGAGCTAACCCTTATAATCTAGAGATTCATCTCTCTTACAAGTTCACCCAAAACTTGAGAGATGACTCAATGTTACATCAAATTATAGGAGATTCATAGAGTGTCCTAAGTGCACAATTTGATGACAATAGTTCTGGCATGCCCATTGGGATAGCTGGTCCTAATTTCTTCCATGTCAAGGTGAATGTTGGTCTTGACAAGCCTAATTTTATAGAAGTGTTTCTAATCCAGCATTTGGCACCTCCAAAAGGTGAGAATATCTTATTGTAGATCAATTTATTCACATTATTCTTAATGGTCATCACTAGATCATCTTCTATCAGAGTATTCAATCAAGTCCCTCTACCTAAAACTCCTCTTAAGGTACAAGATCTTGAATAAGAAGGTTTTGAAGAAGAAAATGAAATTGAGTAGATATGAGATCAAGAGTAAGAAGAAGAGATGCCTAGCCTACATCCTTTCCTAGCCTTCATTACTCAAAATCTAATTAATCTTACTACATATGACCCTATTCCTCTTAATGCTACCAAAAGTCTCCTTAGATTCAATGGAGAAGGTCATATTACCCCATCTAAGCACATTAGGGACATCTCAAAAATTTTCAAATTCCATAATATGACCCAAGTTAACATAGCTATTAGACTACTTACCATGTCTCTGAAGGGTAAATCACTTGATTGGTATAAGACATTGGAAGGTGGTTGCATCACTAGTTGGGATGGCTTTGGAGAATTAATGGTGAATAGGTTTGAGAATAAAAGTGTCCATACTTCACTAATCCATTAGCTGAATGTGATAAAGATGAGTCCTAATGAACCCATGGGGCATTTCAATGAAATATTTCAAAGGACATGGTATAGATTGCCACCTATCATGAGGCCTCCTCTAAGCTTTGTATTCCTTACCTATCTCAAAGCTATTGGTATTAATGTGGTAGTAATGTTAAAGGAAATGGAAGGATTCACTTTACCTAATGTATATGAAATAACTATTAAAATTGAGAGTAGTTTGATATAATCTAGGAAGTTACCCCCAAAAGTATCTATGCCTTCATTTGAAAATCCAAGTGTATCACAAGTTCCCAATACCAATACCAAATCTAAAACCACTCACAATAAGGTGGATAGTTCTATATATAAAGATGAGTTATTGGGTCGGCTCAATTACATGAAAGTACTCCAACCAATCCCCAATACTTTCCTCTACGAACTTATTGACCTCCACCAAAATAAAATTACCAAGGAAGAAGACTAGGTCAACAAGGTTTCAATGGGTAGCCCAGTGCCTATAATCCCAATTCTATTTCATCCACAAGGGTTATTGTTCCAATTCATACTAACCTAGTCTAAGGAGAAGAACATTTGAATCATTGAGGACAATCTCAAGGTTAGTTTGTGTATGATGTTGGAGGAGGTTGTCAAGCCTTAGTGGCACAAGAAATAACTACTCCTTTTCTTACATTAGAAGAAGCAGATCACATGTAAAGGGATACTCATAGAGAAGGTAGCAGCCAAAGTACTATTTTTATAAACTTTCAAAAGGAAGATAACTATGTGTTAAACCAAAGTACATCAGTTATAACCAACACAAGAGCTAAAAAGAGAGATTTGGGAGTTGTTCCAAAAGCACATATGACTCCCAATAGTTCCTCTCCAAGGCCACAAAGTGTGAATCCTAGTGTGACACCCGCTACTAGTCACACTGCTAATCAAAGTTAGAATGTAAACAACGTTGGTAAAGAACTTGAGTGGATTGATGAATTGCTATGCTTCATGGAAGATGATGATGATCAATTTGCAACATAAGATGGAGAAGAAGCACTCATTATCCAGCATGATGTTCCATAAGAATTTGGTATGAATGTTGGTAAGATTCAATCCTTTTATATTGACTATGAAGAGTTGGCATTTTGGGATGACCTTTTTCTTGATCTTGGATGATGCATCTCCATTTCATGATGAACTTGAGAAAAGTTTTGAAAATGTTACAGATGAAACTATTGAGATTCATGAAACAACTTAAGAAGAAGAGAAAGGTAAGTATGGTTCATATCAAGAAATTCAAATTCATAAGATAGATGAAGAACACAAGGTAGAAGGAGAGATAGTAAGTTTTGAAGAACCTCTCCCATGCACTCAACTACTAAAGTTTGATGGAGACCTTACTTTCGAAAATAAGCATAGCCTTGATGATGGAAATCTAACTATAGTAGAAATTGAGTCTAAGTGTGAAGGTCAAAATGAATCAATGATCAATGAAATATCACTTGAACTAGGGGCTATGGTTGTCATTAAAACTAGTAAATAGGAATATTTTTTCATTGAACAAATGTTCCTAGCTGTGGGACCAAGTGAAACCAATGCAAGCATCATAAGAGGTGAACAAGGATTTGAACATAAGAACAAATCCTAAGTGGTAAATTGCACATCATTCTAGCTCACTTCAAGAATATGGTATGAAGAAATTTCATTTTGATCTATGAGGACCGATTCCTTCTACTTAGTTTGTATACATTAAAGTAGTTTGTTTTAGTTGTATTATAATCCCTAAGTACTTCATTACATAGGTGTGTTTCCTTCCTTTATTTCGTGTGTGTCTTCATTTTTTTGTGTGTGGATCAACCAAGTTATTTTCCTTAGGTTAAAGGTCTCTTAAGTTCAATTTGAGTGCCTATATGCATGACTCCATGCCTAATGGAAGGATTAGGCAACTGGGCTTAGGCATAGTTGGCATGCCACCCCTAGGAATCAGTAAGAATTTTGATCAAATTGAACCCAAGTCAAATTTGGTTAAACCCATACTATTTTAAACTTTTTTGGAATGTTTCATATGTCTTATGGGATCTCCTATTGTCCCACATATATCACTTTCCCTTCCCCTAGTCCTTGTTGAAGTCCATCCTCCTTGTACTAACCTAGTTAGCAAAAGTCAACACTGGTCAACCATGGTAAAACTTATTCAAAGGCTCAATTTATTTTTTAAATGTCATAAAATGGTCCTTGACATGCTTTAATACATTTACAATTCATAAAATGGCCATTTGCTAAGTTACATATGCAAAAGGGGGTCATCTAGCTATTTTTAGCATAATAAATGACTTGTACGGATGGTGGGGCTATAAAATTTGTCTCCAAGGTGGATTAAAACATGGAGAAGGTCAAATGATGTTAGAATCTATCATATGTTAGTTAAATAATCAGTCATGAGTATTAAATGGTAGTTTTCCCTTGAAAATAGGCCCATTTATAGCACTTGTACAAACTTCTCAAGTGCACTGATAGCTAAAAATGTGGTGGTGTGACTCTTCACCTCCCCATAGGTCATTTAAATTTTTGGATTGTAGATATTACATAAAAAGCTTCATTTTTAGCTCATTTTCTTTCATTTTCATTTGGTAAGCCAAGGAAGGGCAGATTTGGTCACTTGTTATGGGTCTTACAAGTGGAGTCAAGAAGAATGATTCTACAAGTGGATAGTACACTTGATACAATTCACATCCATAATTATAAGTCTTATATTATTTTTTCCTACTTCATGAACAATCGATTACACTCTAGGTAGCTTTTTATGATATTGTATCCAAGAGGGGTATGAGTTTGCATCTATTTTCTTATTTTTAGGAATCAATGGAGCTATGTGATTTTGATGTGGTGTTTTTAGGTGGAAATAATCCCCTCTTCACGTTTTTATCATATTCTAACACTCTTATCTCAATGACCTTGAAGAAGAATTCCAAATTGTGCTTTTTTTCAATATTTTAGCCATGGTGTGCAATTTGAGTTTTCTCAATGTGGAATGGGCTCTATGGTGATGTCAGTATACTTGGATTTATGTTTTAAAAATAACTCCATTTAATTATATTATGATAAATTAATTTACCACCCCTTCAAGGAAAAATTTCCTCTTTCTCTTATTCAATACATTGTATACAAAATGCACTTATAGTCACCTTGCACTTGAGCTCTAGGAGGTTTGTACAGAGGTATAAATTGTAAAACACATGATGAAGTTCATGTTTGAAGATATATAATATATAAGGATCATTAATTTTAGGTCATGAAGCTAAGATATCATTCCAAGGTAAAGTTTTCACTTCAAAGGTGATCAGACCATTTTGGGCTCTTAGTCCCCAAATAGACCTAATAGAGATCGTAGAGCCTTTTTGGGATAATGTTTTCACCATGACAGAAGGGATTTCCTATTATCTTGGTTGATTGGTATAATATCCATATATAAATAAAATAAATATTCTAATTTTTGTGGGAAAAGGGTAAGAGGAAGATGGTCATTAAGACCCTTGAAGTTGTCAAAAAACCACTGAATGTTGACAGTGAAGTCTATAGGGTATGGATGAAAAAGTGAGTTTGCATTTAAATGTGATGATCCTAAGCTATGTAATCAAGGGATATCAATAAAAACTAGTTAAAATATTAATCCTAAGCTAATATTATAGATACAAGGTGGATTTTGATGTTTTGATCACTAATGTACTTCCCTTGTCCATATAGCAAGCCTAAGACAAGCACCTACAACCAACAACTTAGACAGTGGTCTAATTTGACTTTTACATGGTGATTTTAAGGATATAAAGTGATAAAGTTAGTTAAAATAAGGTTTTTTATCCTAACTATAATCAAACATGTCATATCACATTAAAACTAGATGCTAGAAACTCCCAATAAGCACCTACAGGATTGTCTCAATCTAAATAGGCAAAAAAGACTAGGTTTGGGAATCAAATGATATCATGTAAAAAGAGAAGAGAATCCATGGTTTATAATAAATAAAATGTCCTTGATGAATCAAAATAACCATGATGAATTTATTTTATATAATATTAACCTATTCCAAACCTTAAATACACCCTACAAGGGCAAAGCAAGGTCTGTCTTAGTCAATAGTCACTAACCTAAAAGATGGGTCTTAGTGGCATTTTATATCATTAAAGGTAGTTACAAGGAGGATATAATAATTAATTAGTCATAAAAACTATATTTTTATTTCTAAATATCATTACCATGACCTACATGACCCAAACCAACACCTATAACAAGTGTGAAGGACCAAAAAGGTTGTCTCAGTTAACAACTAGGCCTAATCTTGTATTTACAGGAGTATTGAGAAGGTTGGAAGGAACAAGATGATGTAAGGATTATTTAGAAGTAATTATATATGATTATTATACTTATATGATCCAATATCCATGATTATATGGTAAAAAAAAAATGCGTCCAAATAAACAAAACTCAGCCAACACTCATACCCCTACAGACAGTGTGCACTAAGAGTTTGCCTAAGATATTTGGGAATTTTGGAATTCAAAAATTTGAATAATATGATCAAATTTTATCTATATAACCCTTTTTAGTTTTAAAATATTATCCAATTATTATTTTTATGATAATAAAGGAAGTACCTTCTCTTTTGCCTTAGATAGAGGGCACTTTCCTCCTTATACACACTCTATTTTCTTGCTTAAGTAGGTAGAAACATATACCAAAGGTAAAAAAATATTGTAATAAGATTTTTTTAGTTTTAAAATATCTATTAAAACATAAAAAACATTTCTATGGGGTTGGAAACCAAATAGGGTGCCCTGTGCAACTAGACCTATAGGTAAACCTAGTTAGGCATTGTCTAGGCCTAACACCAAAGGAAGGGTCACTTCTAATTCCAAACTTTGTAAATAATTATAATTATTTTAAGTAGTTTCATGGATGTAAACATTAAATTTTTAATCCATAAGGAAGTATGGGAAACCAATGGATATTTATATTGAGTCTCAAGTGGCAGGCATACCTATTGGCAAGGTCTAGGCCTAATGCCAAATAGGGGTAAGGTTTCATCTTTAGCTCTTGAGGAGATAGTATAATGATGAGAACATGTTTTTTGGGTACATATATAGGTTTTTGAACCATTTTTTTCAAGGTAACTCATCAAGAAGACAATTCTTGGGTTGAAAGCTCCCAAACCATCATAGAATGCATAAAATGACTTGATGGTCAAGTTGAAAAGCTTGTAACTTCCATGACCATCTGCATGAGACCTAAAGGCATTTATGAGAGATGGAGAAGGTCCTTGAGGATAATTCAATGGAATTTGGTGGGAATTATAGAATAAGATGGATATTCACTCCAAAACCCTCTCAAGCCCTATTTTATGACCCAATGATAGAAATCAAGCTGAAAGTGCCTCCAAATGGACGAATTTGACCATACGTATAAAATAGAAGTTGTTTCCAACTCCATGAGGATAAAATACATTAGATTAAACTCTATAGAATCTATATAGGTGATGTAAAAATTACATTTTATTAAATTTTTCCTATGTTTTATAGGTTTTTAAGATGACCATGAGTTGACAATCACTTTGGGAGGTAGTTTGGGACTTAAGAAAACTCATCATGCCATTTTTAGATGTTGGAAATGCTCACAAGTATTCTTTCTAGGTCTCTCTATCCATTATAAATTGGCATGTAAAATGACATAGTAAACAACATGGTAACTCATGTTTAGTGTATTTCTATGATGTTTTTGATGAGGCCAAACATATGAGGTGTCCTAACACATGCCACAAGACCCTTGGTATGGATCAGTTAGGGAAGATATCTAATCTTCCCTTAACTTGCCATCATTTTTTGAGTTGTTATGTGCCTTCATGAGAAATACTAATGCTAGGGAGTTCCATTAATGGTGTTGAGGCTAGTTTGGCTATCCTAGTTCATTATGAAAATTCTAAATGTATGAATGGAAGCAAATCTTGGTGCATCACCTCCTAGTTTAGGTTTGATTTATGTGTTTTTATTTCCATTTTCACCCATAATAGGTAGTTTTAGTAGCATAATCACATCAAGTCATATCTAGGGAGCTAGCCCTTATAATCTAGAGATTCATCTCTCTTACAAGTTCACCCACATCTTGAGAGATGACTCAATGTTGCATAAAATTGCAAGAGCTTCATAGAGTGTCCTAAGGTGCACAATTTGATGACAATAGTAACCATGCGAACTATATGTGCCAAGTGATCTATCTATGGTCTTGAGTGTTGAGTATATCTTGAGAGTGTATTGAGAGATGTGAAAAATGATGTAGGATGTGGAATGACAGTTCTAGAGTCATGTTAGTACTCTCATAGGCCAGCTAGTGTAAATCTTAATCCACACAAATAGTCATCTATGAGTGTGGGTGACATATCATTATCTGAAGAAGCTTGTGAATTTATATCTATATCATGTATATATGGTAACTCATAATTTACCACAAGGCGGAACTATGATATAGGAGTCTCATCATCTATATTAGAAGATGGTACTACTATAAAAATATATGTAATTGGTAGAGTAACTATGGAATCAACTAAAACTATTGGTACTACTTTTAGTGATTGTGGATGTGTAATAGGTGTCAAAATAGTGACTAATGGAGTAGCTAGAATGATTGATGCTGCTATGACTAGTCAAATATCTGGAGCTGAAGGTATGACTATAAGTGGAGGAGTGTGAGAAATGCTAGTCTCTCCCACCTCATATGTATGCATTTGATCAAGCTAAATGAAATGAGGTGGTCGTTGTACTATGAGATAAGGTATCCCATCTATCAAAATAGTCAAATATGACTCTATAGTTTGATAATATCTAAATGCTTGGTTGTCTGATGGGCATGTGTATAGATATCCTCATGGACAAATTTAATACATTGATGTAGAGTAGAAGGAATGTTCCCCATAATATGTATCCAAGGTCTTTCAAGTAAAATATTATAGTGGAGAGGACCTAACATGACCTAGAACTATGTAAAGAGGGTTTTTCGTCCCACCATGATATCTAAAGTAATAATTCTCAATGTCTATCAAAGTATATCATTGAATCCTTGAATGTTCTTATATGATTTTTTCATGGATGTCAAATCTATGACAATGGATTGTAAAAATGTGATATTACATAAATTTAGTCTAGAACCACTATCAACAAGAAATCTCTTAACTATGTTGGTTTTGACTTGAACTTGTATGAATAGTGGAAAATTTTGATCAATAGTTATCTAAGAAGGCATGTCCTCACTATCAAAATAAATTACATATTCTATAGTTTTTAAAGTGTTGACTACTAATGTAAAATAAGAAGGTTCTGAATTAATTAACATATAAGTCTGATTGAGTGCCTGTTAAAGAATGTCCTTAACCACATTATCTTTTTGAAGTAGTTTTAACATGGACATATTATCTAGAATGTTTCTCATTTGATCAATAATGTCATATGCCTTGTGTAAATATAACTATGTGGGTGTGTTATGCCTAGGATGGGTAGGAATAGAAGGGTGATGGGGCTCCTGACTAGGTGGAAGAGGTATAACAACACATTGATTAATATCTTTAACCACATTATCTAATATATGTATATGATTAGTAGTAATTATAGGAGGAGAACAAACATAATCTAAGGGTCAAGGTGGGGCAGGGACAAAAGGTGTCAACTAGGCTCTTTGGTGATGGGTTGTGACCTAAGGAAGGGTAAAATGAACCATACAACATGACTTGGCATGGGGTAGAGGCTCCAAGGAGGTGATACAAAATATGTATTAACATCTTTAAGAATAATGAAAAATAAGTATGAAATGCAAATAATGAAGCTTTGTACTAACATATGATAGACTTCATTCATGTACATGATATGCTCATTATGGTTTCTTTATTATTTGAAAGAAATGTAAGAAAAGTTTGTAAATAAATGAGCATCATTTTTGAAATTTGATTATGGATGTAAGGTGATACGAAGCAAAAATAGGAGCTAGTACATGCAAATGGGGATTTTTCAAAAATATTTTTGTAAAATACTATGAATTTTTGAAATTTGAAGTTGAATTTTTGAGCTAAGTATGCAAGATAAAATTCAAAATTTAATGGGAAAATTAGTGATTTAATGGGATCTAGTACATGAAACTAGGGATTTGAGATTTGTTTTTTGAAAATTACTATGAATTTTTGAAATTTGAAGTGATTTTCTAATTTTAATATACAACTAAAAAATCATAAAATAATTGGAAAATTACTGGTAGCTAGTTGATGCAACTAGGGTTTGAAATAGAATGTTTTTTAAAATTTACTATAAAATTTTAAAATATCAGAGTAATTTTTTATTTTAGTATTCAAGAAAAATTAAAAAATTTATGGGAAAAATTAGCTAGAAATTTACCCTAGCATTTTTAGGGTTTTTATGCAAAATTTGAAGTGAGTCAGGTTCACAAATGATTTACTATTTTTGGGAAATTAGATGTTTAATTACTAAATAATAAATAGGTCTAAGTAGATAAAACTAGTAAATAATATGTAATAATTAATCCATTGATTTATTTAAACAAGTTATATTTTTGCCTTTTCTAAAAATAGTAATGAGTGAGAGAAAATATGACTTAGCTTGTTTTAGGATATTATGACTAAGACAGAGTCTGATACTAGAGGAACAAGATTAATACACTATCAAAAATTAACATCTAGAGTTTGTTCTTTGATTGGATAGGAATACTAAAAATAGGACACCCTACTGTCTAACACTATAGTCTAAACTACTCAGAGAGATGATTTTTCTAGGTTTTATTCATAGTGTCTATGTGAGTCTATGTAACAAATTTAAAATCCTTGTTGTCAACATAAATCCTTATAGAGCTAATTATTTATGTGATTTTATCTTCTATGTAGTTAAATAAAACTTTGGAAAATAGGGAAAAGGGGTTATTGTGTAAAGGATACATTGGACACACTTCACACCCCATGTGTGGGTATACTACCTACATATCAATACTTTGAAGAGGGATCAATCTATATAAAGTTCTCCCATTAAAATGCTTGGTGTGATAGTATGATGAAAATGTAAGTAAATGCAAAACTAGGTGCATTTGTAATGACTAGGGATGGGTGTAAAGGCTTGAATAAGCTTTAAATACTGTTAGATGGTTGTATGCTGAAAATAAGCAAGAGTACTTGTGTATTCTTTCTTCTTTCTTGTGAATGAGTGCCAACCCTTCTAAACAGAATTTGAATGGCCTTTTCTAAGGGATGTAATGATTGTGGGTTAAATTCATGTTAGGCCAACATGAATTAGGATAAGGATTTGGGAAAATATGACCTTTAGGACCAAAAGTACACTTGGACAATAGTGATGAAAACTAGACACCATGGGTTTCAACACTCTTGTCTAACTTGGGCACTATTGTCCAAAGGGAATGAGACATAGGGTCATAGATCTGGTCCTAAGAGAGCTACCTAGGTCTACAAGGGTTAAGTCTATAGGGCTATGGACGAATGAGAAAAGCCTAAAAAGGTTATGCAACCAATTAAGAGGACCTATGGATTGGGTGTCATTTTCCATACTGAAGTAACCAAATTTTACATTTTATATGACTACAACTAGAGTAGGAGCCTAAGATATAGCTTATGTGATGGCCTAAAAACTATCTCTTCCATCTTGTGTCTAATTAAAAATTTCACCCTTCTTGAGCATTGTGGTGAGATGTTTTAGCAGAGAGGAAAAATTTAGGACAAAGCTTCTCAAAAAATTAATCTTTCCAAGGAAACTTTGAAGTCCTTTCTTATGAATTGATAGTGCCAATGTAAATATAGCATGAACTATTTTTGGGTCTATCACAAGACCTTATTTTTACACTACATTTCCTAATATTTTCCCTTTGGGGACTACAAATACACACTTTTTTGAGTTTAAGGTGTGAACTATGAATTTGACTCAAGAGAGGATGGTTAGTATGATGTTAGTTTTAAAATGAAAACAAAATAAAAGAAACACACTAACTAGCATAACATATCACGGCCTAGATACTAGGGAGAGATTAATTAACAAACATAAATAAAACACAAAACTAAAATGTAAAAGAAACCCTCTTTTACCTTCCTTGGATGCTCCAAAATGCTTGTTGTAGTGGTTTTCTTAGTTTTTGCTCATGGAGTCTTCATCAAAGGAGGCTTGGCTATCTCTTCTTCTCCTTGACACCTTGTGGCTTTGGCTTAGCTAGGCTTGGAATCAATTTGGCATGGTATCACTAATTAAAATGTATTTTTGAATCATTTATGCATTATAAATTTGCATTATCATGACTTAGAAATGATGTTCATGGCCTCTCCATTTATAATTTTTTTAAAATATCTAGAATCAACTTGAACCATCCATCCTGAGATTGAGATGTGTGGTTGAGGATTAATTCAATTTTTTGAATTAATTTTATAGTTATCCTCATCATGACATTAGAAGAAGGGGAAATTAAGAGGCATGGAGGGCATGAATCCTGATATTTGTGGCATTTATGGCCTAGAGATGTCTTCCCAAGAAATGAGGTCACCTAATGATTTAGATATTCCATATTTATTTCCAAAATAAATTTTTCAACAAGTTTCCATGGAATTATTAATTATATCTTGATTTGGGTTAATTAAAACATAAGCATGTTTAAGCACTTTGTGTAGAAATTACTCAAATTGACCAGAATGCCTTGTATTGGTCCAAAATTTGACTAGATTAGAATTGGAAGGAAATGTTAGATACATTAGATCCATTATCTCATTTAGGATGCTATCAATATCAAATAATAAAGGCATGCATATTGTGTAATTATTTGATAGGAAAGAATAATATAGAGCACTTAAGTGTAAAATTAGCATTTTGACTCAAAATGGGAGACCATAATGACACTTGCACCTACCCCATTTTTTCTTATAAAATTATCAAAAAATAATTATGATATACCTTGGAGATCCTTGGCTGGTTTTAAGATATTGGGAATGATTGCATCATTCTCATGTATGTAATAGTTCCCAATTTAGTTTCTTCTATATGATCATAAGGATAAAAATAGAAGGCTAATCCCCATTCATCCAAGCAAACAATTGGGATATCTTCTATAGTGGTTGCATCCTCATGATCAATTTCTTCTTCTTAATCTTATAATATGTAGTTCATGTTCAAAAGAGGAGGGGTGTATAGTTTAATATGATCCTTAGATATTGGTTCATCTCATGTTGTTACTCTTGTCCCATACATAGTTATAAGAAACATGTGGGATCAATATGCAAACAAATATCCTCCAATTTTCATGGTAAAATCTCAGGAAAGGCAAATGGAGAAATAAGGAAGAAGATCAATTATTGAGATATCTTGAGTAATTAATAGACTCTAACAAGCATGGATAGTGAGATTTAAATACTTTATTATTCCTAATATTTGAACAATATTCCCATCCAATTAAACCACTCCCTTATTCATAGGTGTATATTTTATGCCAAGAACATCAGCTATCTTTTTTGGCATAACAAAACTACTACCCCTTGAATCTATCATGAAATTATAAACTAGATGCTTCCAAACTATTAATGAGAGATATAAGGGAGTAGGCTTACCACTTTTTCCCATATTAGCTTTAGTTTGTGGCTAACATAAACCAATTGTAGCAATAGGTCCCTTAGTTGGGGCTTTGTCCATTATTTGAAAAAAATTCAAGGCCTTATGTAGTAGATCTCTTTATTTTGGTATAGATAGTACATTCCACATAGTGACATTCAAATTAGTATTTTTCATTTTTCCAATAATGTTAAAAGGGATACTACTAGCCTTTGTCTATGTTTTTCCTAGAGTAGTGTCTTATTTCACATGATTCGGAGTAGCTACTTTCACTTTGGGCTAACTAGTGGGTATAAATGGTGACCTCTATATTGTGTTGTTCTTTACATGTTCTGGTACCATCTTGGAAGTTTAAAATTTTTTAGTGTTGGGGTGATGATCACTCTCAATTACTCTTTTATTTTATCATGTATTTGTTTCCACTAGACCTCCACCATTAAAAAATGTCTCCTCTTGATTTACCCCACATAAGTCTTCTTTATAGTTTAGAAGGGTAGCCTCTCATTGAGTAGGTTATTGTGTGTTTGATTGTTAGGAGTGGACTCTTTTGTTGTCCCCATATACTTGTAATGCCTTACACCATCAAATCTTGATTGATGATGCCACTAGGGAAAGTATTCTTATTGTGTGGCTATGAATAGGGATAACACCACTCATAATATTAAACCAAGTTTTTCTATATAGGTATAATAGCTTTGGAAGTAGTCAGTGTAGGTAAAGCATGTACATTTTGGAAATTTTGTTATGCATTTAAAACCTGAAGTTGTTGATTTCCTTGGTAATATTTTCTATTCCCTAATATGGTTGCTTATTGGGCTGATATTTTGGGTTAAGCTACTAGGGTGGCTTGTAATTTTAAAATTGCTACCTCTTCATAACTACTAACTCATTACCAAAACTCTTAAGTAATGATTTAACCTCATGTACTTCATTTATAGGAGTAGGGTTCAAAGGTGATGCCTTTTTTTAAGTGGTAATTGGAGTAGTTGTAGGTGGTATATGAACTATCTGTATAAATAAAGGCATTGGTGGTCTTGGGGCAATTTTTATAGTTTGGATCAAATAGTTCTCTACCCTTATTGTAATGCTATAAGCAATGGGCAGTGTGGTGCTACCTATTAACTGAATCATAATAGATATGTTATAATTTAAGTCTCTCAAATAATATAAGAAAGAATTACATATAGTTGGCTTGACTAGTACTAGAATTCTATTCCATGTATTCTAGAAATAGAAATTGAAATCAATCATGAGCTCATGAGGATCCCATTAAATGATGGTTAACTATTTGACAAATGAAAGGTGGTGACTCTTATCTTTGAATTGTGAACATAGTACGGTGCCTAAATCATCCAAAACTTGGATGGAGTTAGGAGCAAGACCTCTATACCAATACAAAGCTCTACCCTTAAAGGAAGAGACTAAGATATTAATTGAAACATTCTCTTGTACCACATTTTTGATGATGCATAAATTTTCAATATATTGTATGTCCTCCATAGGAGTGGTGGAGGTTTTTCTAGTGAAATATAGTAGAATTTTTAAGGCCAAGGTTGGTATGTCATCATAATGGGCCAACTGGAGAGGGATGGCCCTATTAAAGGCTATAAATTAGATGGACGTTATTGGGGGAATATAACTAATAGGAGTAGGATTAATTTTAGGAGATGTAAATAGATTTTTCAAATATATGTTGTAAAGAGGTATAGTTGATTATTGATCTCTTTTTAAGTGGAAATAATAATTTTGAAAAATCAGATTTCTTACCTTTTATAGTTGATCTAATTCATCAGCTTGGCATGCATAATGCTTGAAATATTGAAGCTATAAATTACTGGAGTCACTAGGTGATTTATAAAATGTGTCTGAAGCTTGTATAATGTTATCACCAATCTCAAATACTTTTGGGTCCCACTAGGCATGCCAATAACTATTATCACATAAGTCTTGCATGAATTCTGATGCAGAATAGCTCCCCATGTAACACCTAATGATAAAATGGGAAAACTTATTAGCCATTGGACCTTAGAAAATTGAGGTTAACCTCCCTAGAAGGCCTTCTTCATTTCACTATATTTGATGCAACTAGTATGATACTATTTCTATGTAAATTTTTCTATTTTAGTGTCTTTTCTCCTAAACTAAAAATTTTGATAAGGAAAGGGGAAGAATAAATCTTTACAAAACTTGAAAAGGTGATTTCACTAGATATATTAGCGGGTCTTCTTGCTCAATGAGCACAATGGAATAGAGAATTATATGAAATGTGCCCATCACAAACACATACAAATGGGAAATCAGAGGCAATATTTAGTTAGTTTCATAAAAGGGAAAAGAGTTATTTATTTTAATTAAACAATATTCTCTAAAGGGAAAAAATACCACATATGATTTTTTTGTGATTGAAATCAGAACAAAATTTCCACAAATATTCAGATAACTAACATACACAAAGATCTCTCAGATAAGAAAGGTAAATCTTCAATTTATTTCCATCCCAAAGGTTACAGCTTCTAGAGAATACATTCAAAATTCAAAAACTATATTCTCTAATAGAAAAAATATGGATTAGGCCTTGGGGTCAGCCCATATTTATATAAAATATCTCTTAGATGAGAACTAGTTATCAAAAATTGAATGCCCAATAAAGATAATAATGTAGATCTGAAACCCTCATGTAGAAAAAGGTGAGTTCTTCTATTTCTAGTCTCTTATAATTTTGAATGATTGAAAAGTGGCATGCAAGAGCTAGCCATAATCCTTGATGTAGCATGGTGTGGTATGGCATGGCTAGATTGGAAGATTCTCCATGCAACACTTCTTCATATTCAGTGGATAAAAATAATTATTCATGCAAATGGTCAGTGCCCAAATAGAATGTTGACTTTCAAAATAGAAGATAACTTTGAATAAATCCATGATAATTTTCATGCAAAACCCTAACTTAAAAAACACAAGTGAGACTTTTAAAAATTTAAGTAATATCACTTTGTTGAAATTAAACTTGTAATTTTCACCTCATGCTTTTACACTTTTATCAACTTATACTTGTCAGAATCGAAAGTACAATTTGTAATTGCTTTTTACAACTTTCACATTGTTAAAAAATATAAAGTATAAAATATGTTTTTTTATTTCTCAAAAATAGATTCACCTTGATAGTTATAGATTTTAAGGTTTTTGAAGAATGAAAGTATAAATGACATTACACCATTTGAAAATATTTAATACAAAATTAATTAACATTTAGAATCTTTTTAGTTTTCTTATCCTTGGCCTACTATTTTTCAATATATACATCAAAAGCTTTGAAAATTTATTATATTTTCTCTTCATCTAGTATAAAGGATTAAATGTGAAATGTTTCACAACCTTACTAGACATCAAATTATTCTCTTCTTAAAGTGCCTATCCCCTATATCTACATTCTTATCTTATCCATTGCATTTTCATATCTAACAAATTTGTGGATAGAACTTAGGGTGAAAACTGCATCCCTTGTAGATTATTTTTTAACAACATACCTGAGCTTATTTTAGACCTCTTCAACCTATAATAGATTCTTTGATTCATTTTTTGCAGACATGACATCATATTCATCATTCCTTCAATTTCATACAACATGTCAATAGTTTTGTCATGAGAAACCTTGGCTTGGTGAGCAGACTTTATTAGTATCCTTATTCAAAATTGAGTTGCCCTATATAATTATTCATTATCAACTTCATCCTTCAGTATGTTCTCATCAATGAGGATATATGCATCAATTTAGCCTATAGCTATTAATTTTATATAATATAGATTCAAAGTTTGAATCCATCCATACTTATTAACTTATTCCTTCAAAATATTATTTCTTTCTCGAATTATTTCATATTGATCCATTATTGTTGAAATGACCCTATTACCCTTAGTAATAAGTTCCTTATACCATTTGTTCATAGCTATTCCCATGTGAGCAATCTCTTGAACTGAATCAATTATGGCTTGATCTAGAAATTGACTGATTAGTTACACTACCTACAATTAGTGTGATGATTCATTAGGATATGTAAATTATTTTAATGCATCTATAATTTACTCCAATTTTATATTTATTTCATCTTTGGTGACCTTGTGATGATCACTCATTTCAAAGAGAGATTCAATGTTAGATTTCACATCATGTTTTATCCCATCTCTTGTCAACTGTTTAAGCTAAATTTTAGAAATCTCATAATCTCCCACCATAATATTTTAATTTTATTTATCCAGTGGTGGGACTACAATTTAAACATAATTCTTTCCCTTATCATCATTGAATATCCTAGAGAGGGTCTTGGGAGTTTGTTTAGGCATCTTTTTGACCTTTGAGATAAAAAAATTCCAAAGTGTTGGGATCAATCATCTACTTTATCTTCTTCCCTATTGATTGGGCTAGCCAACTAGGGGTAGCCTCTTGCTATTTTGACATTATTTTAAAAGAATAAATAGCTAATGTAACTACACTAGCAGACACAATGACCATTATAGACTCCTAGATAGATGATGCTACTAGTTGTCTGTGAAAGTTTACTCCCATTAGTTGATTAAAAATATACATTTGCATCTAGAATCTATGTCTCTCCAATTTCAACTAATGTGGCTATAGAAATAGTGGAAGTAGATAAAGTAGAGGTAATGGAAACAACTATATCTATTGGGGGAGTGAAAGGTGTAATTGATACTACAAATGTAGGGATTATGAATTTGGGGACATGTGGAAGGGTTTAAGATAAGGCATTGAATGTATCAATCAAATTGGTAGGAATACTCAAGGTTGATGAAGAAAGGAAAGAGAATGGAGATGAAAGTGGGATAATACCCACCTCAATAGTTAGGGTAGCCTTTGGGACTGAAGTTAGGATAATTAAGTCCATGGCTAAGTAATATTAGGTAGTGTTATAAACCAATGAATATGTAATGGAAGGGATTATTAATGGAATAGAAATATGGAGTGGAGAAAAAGGGGAAGGTGAAATGGGAGGAAGGGAAAGTGGAGTATAATCTTGAGATTCCACTAATGGGGGACCTTGAGTATCCACTTGACTTACTTTTATTGTTTGTGCTTAGATTATTGTAGTGGGTATGATAGATAGAATGATAGGGAAAGTGGAAACTATAGGTGCAGGGAGAGGAGAAATAGGAGGTGGAGCTATTGAAAACTATGGTGAAATGAGAACTTAAGAAACTAGAGGAGTAGAGATGGATGGTGGACATGTTGAAACTTTTTTTAAAATGTGAGTAGGAAAAGAGGGGAAATGGAAATGGGAGCCAAATATATGGGATCTAAAGTTATAAAACCTTGTACTAGTACTATTGTGTCTACAAATGAAATATCAATTAGTTGTTCTATAGCTTCCCCCTCTTTGCTTGATTCTTTCTTATTTGCTTTAGTATTTTTCTTCTTCTTATCAAACGCCTCTTAATTTCTCCTATACCTTATACTGATGGAGTGATCCCTTTTGCTTTAAGCCTTATATTTTTTTCTAACCCCAATGGTTTTTCTTGTGACCTGTATTCCCTTGCTCCTTAGCCAATTTATAGTTTTATTAATCACATGGGTTGTTATATAAAGAAGTGAAAGGGACTACCATTTAACTAGTAATAGGGATCATGTGATAATTTGTGTAGTAAATTGGGTTGACTATGGAGTCAGCATCCACCAGGTCATCTATAACTAGTGCTAGATCATAGTCTTTGATTTTTTGAAGGGATATTTTGGAATAATCCCTCATTATAATAAACTCTTCATCTCCATAATCTTCCAAATAATCCTCATAGTATGACACATGAGCATATGTTACAAGTGCCAATGTACTGGTAATCTTTCCATACACATCAAAAAATGGTATAGGATCCAAGGTTTTGAATGTCATCTAACACATCTCAGCCTCAATAAATTTGGCCTTGAGGAGGGATTGTCATGTGTATCATCTAATATAAATTGAGAGATGTACCCCTACCTTATGCTTGTCATAGATAATACTGTTCATATCCATGATCCACCTGACCATATCCATTAGTGCCCATTTATCATTTACATATCAAGGAAGTGTGTAGAGATAGCCATTGAACCCAGTAGCCTTAATGTAAGAAAAGGTGAGGAACTATATGAAGTAAGAACCCCATTATTTCTTTCATCCACTTCTACCTTTAATAACCTTATTCTCCCAATATCCTTATCAAACATGTTATTGATGTTTTCGACGAAAGCACCATTCAATCTCCTAAAGTACTATCTACTAGCCTATAGTGTGAGATTAGGGTAGTTGTTGTGTACTCTATTTATCTCTTTAGAAACTGTGTTTAGGCCTAGGAACAATCTTCCTTTAGCCAAGATGTATACAATGTAGGAGGTCATATAGAAATTGCCCATTATTCACACCTCCATCAATTTCTTATGAAAGGAATCACTTATTAATTGGGCATAATTAATATATTGTTTATTTAATCAAATGGTCCAAATATAATGGTACATCCACTCTTGATAACACTTGGCATCAAGATTTTCAATGACCCTATGCAATAGTATGATAATGTCCCTTAGTTCATCAATAAAATCATGTTTATACATGGTATTTGGTAACCTAACAGAGGAATTATTTGGGAACTTGAGCCACTATTTATTGATTATATTTTGACACCCATCTCATTTATCATTAAATAATTATGTAGATGTTTATAGAGTTATATCTTGGTAACTCTCAAATTTAGATATTATAAATACTAAGCTAATAAAATTAGGGTATAGATTCTAAATTTTTTCCCCTTTCTCATTGTAGACCTCTCTTCTATCAAGACCATACTGTTAGGCCATTATGAGGACCAACTCAAGGCTTTAAACTAAAAATGGGAAAGTTAAAGTTTTTGGAAAACCAGAGTCATAAATACTCTAGACCCTATCATTATTGAATTCTTTACCTATCCTAACCCAAAAATATCCTAGGTCAATATGACCTAAATCTATATCTATAATCTTGACAACATTAGACTCCAAGCTAGGAGTTAGTATAGGGCCCTTGTATTTAAACTTAATTTCTTTAAGAAGCATGGAAACTGAAGTTATTTCTCATGAGAAACCAATTATGAAGTTTGTAGGATCTTTAGGTATTTGAAACAACTCAAATCATTTATGGAATTGGGAGGTGTTTGAGGCAGGTGAAATTTTTGTGGAGGTACAAGGTGATAGAAGTACATTAGATTTCCACTGATCAGGGTTCCTTTAAGGACTAAAAGTGTTCAAGATAAGTCCCAATTCTATAGGGACATTAGAGGATGTATAAATAATATTCATTTGTTTGAAAAATGGTATATGCTTAGGAATATTATTTATCTAAAAGAAACCCTAACTTTTGATTACAAACTTAAGAGGAAAAAAACTAGGGTTTTAGATAATGAACATTTTTTTGGGGGAACTCAAAATGCTCACAAATAAAAAATGACACCCTAGAGAAACCCTAAATCTATGATTTTAACTTCTAGATAAATGACTTCAAAATAAATGCCGAATTAGAAAATAACCCTAAATATGATGTAAAATAAGTAATGACAATTTGATATTGAAATTATCTTCACAAGAATGAAAAAGTTTGAGATAGGTACCAATCTATAAGAGAAATTATGGAAAGAACACAAGGAAAATAATGTGTATAATCATTGGTAACATGGCTTTGAGTTTTGTAGTCATGGCTTGAGGTATAGGTACATTTTTACTTATGTCTCAAGGTTTAGTGGTGTATGAAATTTCTTAAGTTATAAAAACACACTTAATAATTTATCAAATAATAATGAAAAAACCCAAAACACCTAGTTAAATAGTAAAAAACCTATATTAAATATAGTTTAGTGGTGGTTGGTAGTGGAAATTAAAGGTACAAAATTAAGTCCAACATCTGCCAAGGTAGATGGCTTGGTTTGGAAGAATATAGAACTTTGAGTGCCCTTTTCACATTTCATTTTGTGTTCTGCATCTTATGAAAGGTAATTGGTGGAAAGTAGTTTGTAGAAGATAGTTGGCAGAAGACAAAACTTCAATTACACTTTGCATTTTTATAAATGTGCAAAGTGATTTTAGAGTTCTAAAATCCATGAAAGGGAGCTTCAATGTTTTGTGTCATCTGGAGCCCATCATGCACTTTGCACATTTGCAATCATGCAAAGTGCATGATGAGTTCTATATTATATTAGTTTGGGTGTTTGGTGGAATGTTGAGCCTACCATGCATTTTACATGTTTGTAAACTTTTGAAGTGCATGATAGGATCCAAATTCCACTAATATTAGGTTTTTGGTGCTTGGTAGGATTTGTAACCCATGAATCAATTTACACAAGTGCAAATTGCCTCCATAGTTCTGGATTCCATAGTTTTAAAAAGAAAGATGGGGTTTTTGGTGGTTTCAGGGTTTCTCCTAAAAACAAAGTGGGTCTCCCTCAAGATATTAGATGTAATGATATTTTTGGGACAAAAATATCAATAGTAATATTGATGTTTAGATGGAGAAACCAACATAACACCAACTCCTACACCAATATTTCTCCTTGAACCATCAATGACCATCTTCCACATTCCATCACTCTCATTTTCCTCCTTAGTATGTAAAGGTATAAGTGTTCCTTCCTCATATAATAAATACATCATCAAGTATGTATCTTCCATAAAAGCATATGGGTCATGTTCATAAGTCTTAGTATCATATTCATCCAAAAAGAAGTTAGAAATAATTTTAAGAGGGAAGGATGTTCTATCATCTATGTCATGTTCCTTTTGTTCATTAATAATACAATTCAAATTAGAACTAGTTTCCACATATGATTCAATGTGGAACTTGGACAATGATTGTGTTCTTATAGTCACATTATCTCCACAACTTATTATAAAATATAAAATGAAATAATCAACAACAATATATCCTCCTATCATAGTATTAAAGTCTCTTGATAGGGAAATGGCAAAATGTGTAGGTAGATATACCACCACTATATCTTGTAAAATTAGAAATCTTGGGTAGTCATGGAAGAAAACTTTAAAACCTTTGATGATCCCTATTAACTTGGATGGTGTCCTATCAAGATCTTACACTTCTTTGTTATATGGCTCATAATTCAAGCCCAACTTTTTTCAACTAGTATAGTCACAACTGAAGTGTTTTTCCCACTATTCATAATGAAATTATAAATTATTTTATTTCCCACAATGAGGGTGAGATAGAAAGGTGAGGTCTTTTCATATTTTATGGAGGGTTAAATAATATGAGTAGGGGAATTTTTGAGAGATACACCATCATGTCTTGATGGTTGAGGATTGATGTAGAGATAGGAAAGCTACTCATGGTGTAACTCTTTTTGAATGGGCATGTGGAGTACTTCCCAAAGATATATACTTGTTTTGTAGTTATTAAAACATTCAATATATCTAAAGGAGAAACTTTAACCTTTTATTGTATCCTAGGAGGCAATGAAGTACCTTTAACTTGAGGTAATGATGATTGAGTCATCCTTCCCAATTTCATATTTTGAAGAGGTGGAGGATTGTAGAGGCTACCAAATTTGTATTCATACCTTGTTGCCTTGAAGGAAGATTTGTTGGAGTTGTGTATATGCCATAAACATCTCCCAAATCACTTCTATTTGACCTTGTGTTTGCTATAGTTGAGGTGTTTTGATTTAGGAAAAGTTTATCTTTGATTTGAAAGTTTGCAAGGCTCACTTCTTGACTAATACACTCTCCATATGGTTCTAATTGCACGAATATCTCATCTTCATATTTCAAGTGAGGTTTAGGCCCTCCTTAAGCTAACAAGTCTTTTCTTTCCCCCTCATTGACATTCATGTAATGTATTTTAGGTTTCCATTCTTTTCCTTAAACTAGATTGTTGTGCAATGGAACCACGTCTATTGTATTAAGAGTAGAACTTGGATTATAAGAATTTGGTTTTATATTGAAATAAAAGTTTCCTTGTCCCATCCCTTGATTATTATACTGAGGTGGAAATATAATTTATTATGGAGGGTAGTATTAAGAGTTTTGGTAAGCTCCAAATTGTTGATTTAGTTGCCTAATTTGAGCTTTTAAGGCTTTGAACTTTGCTTTCCAATCAATGGCACCATTTGATCTCTTTGGAGAAGCTTTAGGCATACTATTTGGACTTGTAATTACAAAAATGCTTATAGGAGTAGCATAAATTTTAGGAAATATGGACATTGAGACCTTTTGAGGGATTTTAATAGATTTAATCAAACAATTTGTAGTTCTAATAGTTATAACATAGGCCTTAGGTAAACTATATAAAATTATGGAATACTACATGATAACTATATTAGTCCTAATATATATTAGTTATGTTGTGAAAATAAAATTTGTAATGGGTCTCATGGGTGGTGGTAGCCTATTCCATGTTCTCTAAAACTTCTCATTGAAACCATGCATAGTTTCCCTAGGCCCTCTTTAAATGACATTCAGTTGATGTATGAGTGATTTATGATCACTCTTGTCTTCAAATATTTCACTCAAAAAATCCCTAAATTTATCTTGAGTAATAATGCATCCTCCTAACAAGGCTCTATACCAATCAAGAGATTTCCACCTAAGAGACATGGCAAGAAATTTGACTACTATGTTAACTTTTATGACATTATATAAATTATTTAAGTTGGATATGTCTCTAATATGATCACTTAAGGTGATAGGACTTTCCCCATTTAAAGTGGGAACACTCTTGGTGTCATTGGGAGGGATATAATCATAAGCATTAAGGTTTATAGGGATTTCAATATTGAAGGTTGGGAAAGCATATTGCCTAGACATGTTGTCTTCAAATTTATCTTCATCTCTTCTCTTCTTGACTTTCAAAACATTGTTTCTCTTCAATTTCTTCTTCAGGATTCTCAAATGTCAAGATAGGCTCAGGATATTAGACTTCAAGAGGAAATTTAGGATGAGGGAGTGGATTTATACGATGCCTACCTCTACTAGTAGTTGATCTATTAAAGACCATGAAACATGAATAAAAGAAAAAAAATATTATTCTACAACTAGATGTTATAACTTTAGTGGAGTCCCCAAATGTTGAGTAGAAAACACTTATGCAACTATGACGTTGTCAAGACCAAAATTCACCTTGACAAGAAGTTATTGAGATAAATGTCCCATTGGACATGCTAAAACTATTATCACTCAAGTTTTCACCCTTATAGAGGTAGTCAAATCCTTCTCTAAACTGAGTGGAACAAAGGAATACCCTTATACCTTGGGTTGCCTATAATAGTGAAAATCCTCTAGATTGAAGGGCTAACTCCCTTGATATGTCTATTATAACTCATCACTTATACTACTAGCCTGTTGAGATGAAAATGGATAGAGATAACATGAAATAAAACTATATTAATGAGGGGATACACCAATTTAATCTCCACTAGACTAATATGAACATGCACTATGAAAGATGATTCACAAGACTGACTTCAATATCAAGGTTTCTCTAACATAAGTATTTCAAACATGAAAGTGATATGTAATGCACTTCTCAATATGGATGAACACGAGATATGATTGTAAAAACTAATGATGATAATTACGCTTAGATATTAAAAAAGACACTAACTACACTTCATGTGACATTTTAGAGAGCAAACTTCTTACACAAAACATGAAAGATTAAAGTGAACACAAGGATATATGAATATCACTTGTCATTCAACTATGCACTACTTCACACAATTAGAAAATAAATTTGAAAACTCAAAATCAATTTAAAATATTTTATTCAAAGGCATAAAATGTATTCAAACTAGTATGTATTGTCCATACTAGATGTGAACTCCCCAACTTATCCAAAACTAGGTTCTTATATAGAGAAGTGTGAAGAAGGATAAAGAAGGGCATGGTAGGAGAATATTGAAAAGTGTATTCATTAGTTAAATAATAAATGGAGTTTTTAGATAGTCCCAATAGACCTCCAAGTCCATGTGTCTCACTCTTAAAGATGCTCTAACCCTCCATGTTGTGTAAGGGTTAAAAATTGGCTTAACACCTTGACTAACTTCTTGAAAACTACTCTTCTTTGCATGAAAAGAGTGAAAAATGGGATTTCCAATCATGAATTTGTTATAATAAAAATTAATGAGAGGGGAAGTGAATTATTATTAAAAACATTTCTTAACAATTTCAGTTAAACAATTATGAACCATTAAATCAAGCATATATATCTATCAAGCATAAGCACCTATCAACACAAGCATGAAACACAAAAAAAACATCATATATGTGGTAAAAAATCAAGGGGAATAAAACCCATTGATATTTTAAAATGGAATATATTATTATAAGACAAAAACCAAATTTAGTAAATCACCAACCTCACATAGAGCACTAACCCCAACTCAGCTAGGTTGTAACAAGTATGCATTTGCAAGGAGGCACCAACCCCCTAGATTACTCAACACTAGCTCAGAAAAATAAAACCCTATATCACATTAATAAAACCTTTTTTCTCACACAATATATGACGATCACCTTCTTCAGCTCTTCACACTCTTTTATCCCTCTCAAACTACCTCTAGGTTCCTTCACTCAACTAGCCCTCATCTTGACTTAATTAGGTATTATGACATTAATTTTAATATACATAACCTATGTAAAATATTCATAATAGATTTTATATGTTATTCATATGGTCTAAAATACCTCCTTTTACTTACCAATCTACTATTTCATTCGTTTGCACTCTACACACACACAAGCCTAAAACAAACTTGTATATATACAAGCCTCTTGCTCATACACATATTAGTCAGACATGTACACTTAAAAACTTTAAAAACTATTTAAATAAGTATTATAACACATTTAATAGATTAATAATTCATTACAATAGGTCATCCCGATCTTTGAAAGACCAAAACCTCTTTTAGGTGTTAAGGAGACCTAATTTAGCTAGGCCTTCATTAGTACACATTACCTTTTTATCTCCTTGGAACACTTTAAAACTATATAAATGTAATTAAAAATTAATATTACACTCCAATATACCTATAATAATCTCATATTATGTCCATGACACATTTTTTTCCAACCACCACTTGAAGCATGCCATTAGTACTATTAACAATTAGGCCTATGCATACTCAGAAAGTTGTCTTGAATTACTAAAGATAAAAAACCAATTAGGTAAAAAACCATGGAAATAAATCATATATTCATAAAACTTATGACCTAAGGTCATCACAAACTTAATTATATACTTTAATTTAGGGTATACAGGCTTAAACTCTTTTCTATAAAATGCTCACTATTAATTTCCAACTAGCCTCAAAACACAATCATGAAAACTTGAAATTATGACACCTGAAAGAACATACTAAAGAAATTTAAATGAATTAAAATTATCCTAAAACATTATCAATAAATATATCAAAAAAATATCATAATCTCCAATGGAAATTATTAGTCTTGTAGACCAATTTGTTGACCTTCTCTCTCATAGACCTCACTCAGCCAGTCAAGCCATTTTGGCTTCAACATTTTCACTACTTTAATTGACTAAAAAACATTATAAAAATTATTTATATAACATATAATTACTAAATATAAACATAATTTACATTGGATTCTTCAAATTAGGGCATAGAATCTCAAACTCATCACTACAACTTGCTTACCCAGAACTGCTAGTTTACCTTAAAGCACAATCATGGTGACAATAACCTGTAATAACTTTTATGACCATTTAAAAAGAATAATAATGCATGTGTATTATCCTATGATATAATTTTACCATTATTATATATAAATATATCATGGTCAAATGGAAATATTAGTTTTGCATACCAATCTCATGACCTTAATGTACAGACCTCACTATGCTAGACAAGTCAACTTGTGATCTCCAAAACTTATACCCAAAATTAACATGTCTTAAAATTATTTAAAAAAATATCCATGCAATTTAATTCATCCCTATTCCATTATAACACATTCCTAATCATCTTCTCACTTTTACCTAGGTTTTTCACTATTTACACCATTAGGCCTATAAGTAACAAGTTATCTTCGATGACCAGTTTAACACACCTAAGGGATAGAAACTATCCATTAACAACCATGGACATAAAATACAAGTCTCAAACTTTGTATTCAATCCATTTATCAACTTTGACTTTCTCAACTCTGACTGATACAATAAATCTTTGAGAAATAAGGCCTTTCTTGTAGGGTCCACTCACTCACCTAAAGACTCAATCACACCTAGAGATGAATGGAAGAGTTCATTAAAAAATAAAATAAATAAAATATCCATATCAATCCATTATAAGCACTTTATAATAACTTATTTCATATTGGGTCACTATTAGGGTTCATTGAGGGTTTAAACCATGTTTACTGTTAGCAATATTCATAGATCATAGCCCTTCAATCCAAAAAATAATGCCTATAAATTTGAGATAGAACCCTTCCCCATATATCATGCATATCATAGTTTCTCATGTAGAGGTTACATGTTCTAATGAACACTTGAAAGTCTACGAGTTTGCATGCCTTCATTCTATGTACTCAAGAGACCTCAAAACCACTTTTCATGCCTTTTCTTGAAAACCATGACTTCAAACTTCGTTAAAAATATTAAAACAACATATCATACCTCTGAAAACACTCACTTGTCCATAATGTCCATGGAAACATAACCTCATAGCCCATTAGGCCATACTCTCTCTTTTTACTTTTTTAGACCTTGACTTGTAAACAACATTAGTCCTTGAAACTAACCTTCTAATAATTTTACAATATATAAATACTACATATAATTGATATAAAACCTATAATAATTCTCAACCACTACCATAAACCCTTCATATCCCTTGACACCACATCATGACACCTCATTAAGTCAAGTAGGGTCTAAAACTAATCTAGTTACAGACTTGGACTTAAGGTCTTACTCCTATAGGCTCACCTTGAAATTATCATGAGTGATATAATGCCTCATATGCATGATAAAATAACCTAATATAGCCTCTTATACCTCTATTCATATATATCACGACTCTATCATGCTTAAACCTTGTCAATAGGACTTTATATGCCATGACTAGGATTCTCAATCACTTGACAACTGACCTTGAAACACTCATTGATTCTTCTACACCGTGTTTACATGGATTTCATGTTATTAAAAAAATATCATACCTCTACACAAACATCTTCATTCTCATCATCCACATGTTCATGATATGACTATGGTTGTTATGACTAGGTTTCTCAAGACACTTTATACTCAAGGACTAATACTCAAACATGTTTACCTCAATGATGCTATCAAAAAATAAAATTCATTAGATAAAAAAATTACACCACTACAAAAACCTTGACAATAACTAATAATTAGAATCAATAGGTTGCCTTCAAATTCTCTCCTATCATATGGATTACTTGTCATATCAAGCACACAAGCTCATAACTCAAAGACCGCTCACCATGCATCTTCACTAGATTCACCTTTACATCAATGACATCAACCTTAACATCAAATGACATCAACATTTACATCAGTGAAAACACTTCTCAATAAACTCCTTTTTATTCATTGATGGAAAAACATTATTCAATCTAATCACTCTTATGTCCCCCAATATGGTCAATCTTCCTTCTTGAACATTCTACCCCTTTGAAACAAATGATAAAGGGTCATAAATATTGTAAATTATAAAACCACGCTTCTCATAACATATGATATGAAGCATTATAGTAACATGTTCCCCCTTACTCCATGCATACCTCCTTAAAATGAACTCAGACTAAATGATCACTTCTCAGCATAGATCATGATCAATCAATAATATGAATAGGTCCCCCTCAAACCAATCATCTATCATGCTTACTCTAACTTAATAGTGTCTCCATGAAGCCTAATGGATTTACCCCTTTCCATAGGTCACTGAAACAATAGAATATTAGGATATTCTTAGATATCCATGCTCTCATAAGATTGAATATCTTTCAAGATCCTGTTAGGCTTGATTGGCACCCAAGGCTTGACATCTTCATCAACCATTTGATCATAAATATGAGATTATAATAGACATTAATGATTTTATTTTACATCTGAATTATGCTCTATCACAACAAAATGTCCACTTGATATTTTATATTGATCATGACTCATCTTTAATATCTTTAGTTTCCATACATTCATTTGCCTTCTTTCTTTCACTCTAGGGGATTCAAAATACATTTTTTAACTTGAAGACCTTATAAACCTAATAGGATATAATCTTTCAATATGTCCTAAATTATGATAAATATATAAAACCACATCATTTATACCTCTTTAATAATAATTCTTTTCATAATCCCATGTATATTCATTTTTATAAGGTCTT
>JARHVA010008676.1:260000-382500 GCA_037957365.1 Torreya grandis | reverse complement strand
GACTCAATAACACTTGGAGATTCTTGGGAGAGTTTAATATAACCTTAAATCAATAAAATATCCATACCAATCTATTTTGAGCATGTTATAACAACTTCTTTCATATTAGGTCACTATTAGGGTTATTAGAGGGCTTAAACTATCTTCAACTATTATCAATCATTCATAATTCATAGCCTTTCAATCCAAAAAATAGTGCCAATAAATTTTATCTAAGACCGTTATCCATCTACAAATAATATGATAGGTTCTAATTTAGAGGTTATACATGCTAATGAATGCTTCAAAGTCCTTTTCACATTTACATGCCTTCATTTTTTACAGTCTAGAGACCTCACAGATACTTTTCATAAATTTTATTGCAAAACACGAGTTAAGACTTTGGTAAAATTCTTGAAATAGTGTATCATACCTTTTAAAACATTCACTTGTCTATAATAGCTTTGTAAATAGAACCTCATACCCCATTAGGCCATACTTTCTCTCTTTGCTTTCTTAGACCTTGACCTACAAACCATATTAGTCCTTGAAACTAACCTTGTAACCATTATCTAAGATATAAACACATCATATACTTGCCATAAAACCTTTTATCAATCTCATATACTACCATACATCTTTCATATCTCTTGACAACACCTCATGCACCTCATTAGGTCAGTCAAGGTTTAGAACTAGTCGAGCTATAGACTTAGACTTAAGGTTTTACCCATGTAGTCTCACCTATAAACTATCCTAAGTGATATAATATCTCATATGCATGTTCAAGAAACCTAATACAACCTATTATTCCTTTGTTTTTCCATCTCACCAATCCACCATGCTCAAACCTTCTCACTAGGACTTTACTTTTCGTGACTAGGCTTCTAAAGCACTTGAACTTTACAATTGACCTTGAAAAACTATTTGATGCTTCTATACATTAATCACATGAATTTCAATATCTTAAAAAAATATCATAACTTTCCACATGCCTCTTAATTTTTATCATGTAAATGCTTATGATATGACTATGCTTATTATGACTAGGCTTCTATTGGGCCCCTAACTCATTAAGTAAAGGACTCACACTAGCATGACATCCACATAGGCATGAAGGAATAATTTTGTGTAGTGGTTATACCTTTTTTATTTTTGCACCATATGGATGGTGGAGATCATATATTTCACTAGTTAGTAGGTGGATAACTATCTCTTATATTTTTAGGGCATCTTCTAGGATTGGTGAGATGTGGCAAATGCAGTTCAGAGTTCACAAGGTTATGGAGCTAGTATGTATGATCACCAAATTCTAGCTCATCACTCAGTGTACATGTTATACTATGGTAAGGATGCTCTTGAATCTTATTTAAAGAGCTCAATCTAAAATAAAAAATGAGATGAAGAATTGTAGTGGATCTCTAGTAAAATGAATCCTCTATTCTCATTACTTTGATAAACATTAGACTTAGGAATAGTATGGAATCCATTAAGTTTCCAATTATAAGTACCCAATGTTGTTTTTGAGCCTTTGGGTTTTAAATTAGTATTACTAAACATATATTATGTTATGAACTCTATACTCTATTTTAACTTTGATTAATGTCCAAGACTATTAAATAATCTATCTAGTTTACATGTTTTTGTTTGAAGTACTAATGTAGTGTTATAGGTATAATAATTGGTAAGGGGGGGTGAACGAGTGATCCCAAATAATACAACTTCAATTCTAATCTTTATAAACACTTAATTAGTTACCACAATCATTCATTAAGCATACACATCATTCATAATAATGAGCAGGAGAGACAATGCAATATCAATCACATAACACATGACATACATGGGAAACCCTCTTGGTGAATAACACCCACTAGAACCTAAAATTATACTACTATCCTATAATAAAAAGAACCAATTTAGACCATCTATAAATGATCAAGGAACTACCATTCTTAATTTTAGTGAGATTTCAATCCCATAAGGAGCTACCACACTTGTAAAGTTGAGCTATAAAAACAACCATACTTTTAGAAATTTTTACCTTGTAAGGAGGTTTTAACCACCTTAGATGCTAATCTTCCACAACAAAACCTATGAATACATCAACCTTTTTATTGATGTCTTCAACACTTGATGATGGACCTTTGGTTATCACTCTTCACCTTTGCTCATAATCAATCTATGAGAGCACTATTATTACAATTAAATTATGCCCTATAGGTCATATAAAGTGTCTTCAATCTATCCTACTCTTCAACTCATCCACAAGGTACTCTACCCCTCCTTTGATCTATAATTGACACACCCAAAATCTAGAAACCATCATCTTTGTTTCCACTATTTATAGAGTATACCTGATAATCAAAACCTTGGTTATCCATTAGGCATGCTTTAACCTTTAAGTCAAATATATCATTGAGACATATCTCAATATAATTTTCATAGGTCATCCATAGCATCTATGGGTCACCCTTAAGTAGTTACACCTTTTAATAAGGCCCTTATAGTTCTTATAGGTCTCATGGAGACCTATTCACCCATTAACACATAATCAATCAAAAAAATAACATAGGACCACTTTCAAATACATGGTTCCACTACTTATGTCCACTTTGACATACTAAAATGATCACAATCATCTTTTATCACCTTTGTATGCTCAAACAACTCAAACATTGTTCTGGTACATAGAAACATTATGAAAAAACACATAGTCAAATTATTGACCTTTGTACATATAAAAAATCAACTGGCCAAACCTAAAATGGCTATATAGAACATCCTAATGGAGTCTAAAACACTCCCAAATAGCTAAGTCATCATGAGATATTGAAAATTCATCAATATAAACTCAATTACTCTTTTCATGTCACTTGCAGAACATATATGAAAACATAATCAAATTTGAACCTTCATACCTATCTATATACAAACTTTCAAATATTCAAGTCTATATTTATATATGTGAATTGTATTCATCTACAAGTTCTCTTTTGACATCATGAGAAAATTCAATCTAGATTGAAAGATATGGCCAAAAGCCTAGACACTAATTTTTCCCTTGTTAAATTTGAATATTTAAATGAGAATAGTCATTTTTAAACTTTGACCACTTTTCTCTCATCATGTCTCCTCAATACTCAAATCAATTACACACCATTGATCTTGTTTTAACATTAATTCATAGGCACCAATTCTTATATTTTAAACATCTAATAGTTGCCCTCATGCCATGCAATCTAGAAACTTTGACTCAACACACTCCATTGATCTTCTATACGTAGCTCATTATTTAACAATGCTAAACAACTATCACTTTGACCTATTTAATTTAATAATAACCATTGATCTATATTTAAAAAATCACTTACTCATAGTATATCCTTGAAATAAGCTTGATCTTTATCTCTACTTATTGTTAAAAATCATGCACATGTCCTCATATTGCTTCTTCCTAACTTCTTGGATCAATGTGCATCATTGATCTTACTCAAATTTTACCTATTTAATATTTTACTATGTGAACATTTTTAATCTAGCTAAGTATCCATTTTTAAATCTTAATAAATTATTTTGATCTTAGATGCATGATCTCAAATTTAGACTATATGATATCCTTACATAAGAGAATCTATCCATATAACAATATGATCTTGGGACCCACACACATCTGAGATATTCCATCATCAACATTCTCACTCATAATTTTATTTCATATATCCAACTATGTGTTGAACTTCCTAGAAGGCCAAATTTTATCATGCATATCTTTCTATGCACTTCATCACATGATCTAATATTTAGCATAAATAAACTAGGATCAAAACTAAAAAAACCCATATGATCACCTTACCCTAAAATGTTTACACCTATGATATATACCACCATCAAAATAATTAATCATCTCTTCTTTCCATATTTCAAATTTGGCCAAGTATGGGAAAACACTACCAAAATGCTTGGGAGTCCAACTTTGCACATGCATATATTTTCTTGTGCTTAGTCGCATGATATGAAAATTAGTGCATAGAAACTAGGCACAAAAATTAACAAGCTCATATGATAGTTTTTTCTTTACACCTCCACTCATGTTAATGAAAACCTCATCAACATTATTACTCAACTCTGCTTGAGCCCTTTTGCAAATTTGGCTAAGTATGGGAATATGGTGAATTATGTCTGAGTAGACAACTTTTCATCCTCATATATTTGACCATGCTTCATTGCATGACTTGAGATATAGTGGATAATATTTATGTAATAATGTTATCAAAACCATATGAACAACTCCCCTTGACTCATTCTCACATGGTAATGGTGATGTCATCAAACTACCTACTCAGGTTTTCTACCATTAGACCCGAAGTGTCTAGATGAAAACTATGATCAACTAGATGAAATAAAATTTTGTACACAATAACTCAAAGAATTTATAACATATTAGGTACCTCTTTCACATCCTAAAATCACCTCTCTCATTCCTAAACATCTTGAACCATGATAAAACAAAAGATTAACCAATCATACTTCAAGCATATAAGAACAAACACATTACACACTTTGTCATTATCACATAGACTAATAAGGGACTTCATCCACTCACCAAGACACATATATGACATCATTTAAAATAATAAAAAAATATCTCCCTTTATCATTGATGTCAATAAACATCATTTATCTCACCTTCTCTCTCTTTAAGCACTCCCACAATAGGAACTTTCTCCCCCTTTGACACAATGACAAAGTGGGCACCAACTAATCTTGAGGACTTGAATATACAATAAATAGGAAAGTAATATCTTATAATATTATTCAAAATCCCCATTTTCTTGATCCTACTTTTTCTTTCCTTGATAAACTACCTCTTTCTCCATGCCAACACTCTCTTCAACCAAGCATTCTAGTCAATGAAGAAAGAATACACAAAACCACTAGAATCTAATGAAACTCATCAAGAAGCATCTAATAGGTATAAACCCTAAGATATATGAGACATTTCACATCTTTATTATCTTCAAATCTCCACATACCATGAAAAACCACCACACATTTTCACCAACCTTCTCTCTCAAGCTTGCTCTTTTGGAGAAACTCAACAAAAAGCACTCTTCTTCAAACTAGGCATATCTAGACTCCTTGTATCCCTAATTATAACTTGAAAAGCCCATAATTTTTAGTATCCACATATTTAGGGCATAAAAAATCATATCTATATCACTGTCATATGCTCCCTTAGCACACCAATTTGCATCACCAAGCTTATCCTTTGCAACATACATCCTTCACAAACCTACTGGCCAATTAACCTTCCATATTGAAAAAAACTTAAATAATTTGATAACTAAAAACATTAAATTCTATGTGAAACTTTATTTGACCACCCATTTATCCCATTCAACATATTAAGAATCCTTAAAACTTAGTTCACAATATAAACCACTTTTCTAGCATAGTCTAAAACCTTAGAATCTCAAAACAAATAGGGTTAACAAACCTCTTTTTGGTTAACACACATATTTTAATATTATTTAACACCTAGAGACACCCATCACACATTTATGAACCAAAATTTGAGCCTTCACACCTTTTGGAGCATAGACTTCCTATAACACATTTTAGGCCTACTTGCCCTTAAGGAAAAAATTGAGAAAACTGAGAGCACATAAAAAAATATTCAATTTGTAAAAACATACCTTAAGATCTCAAAAACACCTAGAGATCATCACAAATAAATTCATATACCTTTATAATCACTCAACACTTCTTGATATTTTATCAATATCATTAGATCATCTTGATATACCCATTTTGATCCTATTTTATAGCTCCTTCACAAATCTATAGAACAAGATAATGATATTGTTTCTCCCCCATAAAAAAAATACCTTCTCTAATTGTAATTATAATATTTGATTACACAAAATTTCTTATACTTAAGAAAATATGTCTCTTGAGAAGCATATATAGAGACACCCTTTACATCATAATACTCTACCATGGTGTGAAACTAGGAGTTCCCTATAAATCTTCATATTCCTTCTCCTCTTTGGTCACATGATACTTATAGTACTTATTTTTATTAATATAAATAACTTATTTGTGCACTACAACTTCTCCTTTTATTAAATTATTGGATTGACAATACATGGAGAGAACACAAATTCATGACATACCTTTTCATCTAAAGAATCTTCCTTGTAGTTTGGAACCTCGTCATTAGGCATAAATAATTTATTTTATTTACATGATACATGATTAAAAAGAATAATATGTGAACTTGGATCCATACATACCTTAGGACTATCTTCAACTAGCATCTTGGTCTTCTCCTTGAGCTTGATTTCTTCATTCTCAACATGAGAAGACAATGAGACCTCTTGGTACTCTTCAACTTTTGAATCATTATCCATCATGTCAAAAAAATTACTTGGACCTTCAATCTCATCATGACTCACACTTTTCACCTTTGAATTCCTTGTGTTAACATGTGTCTATCTTTGCACTTTAGGATCTTTATTAAACCAATTCTAATTTATAGACCTTATCCTGTAGAACCTAGTAATGTGACCTATATATGTACAATTGTATCACACCATACCTTTTGTAAGAAATGTATCTTGCCTTACCTTATTTGGAATTTTTTTTACAACATGTCTTATGTCATGGCAAATAAATCACTTAACTCTTTTCATACCTTTTAACTAGTGACCCCCAATATAGTCCCATACAAACTCATTTCTAATAGGTCTCTTGCATTATCTATCCCTATGATCAAATTAATTACATGTGTAATAGTAACCATTAAATATTTCATACCTCATGGCATTTGACTATTTAATCTGATTTGTATTCATTCTATCAGTACCTTAAGTCCTTATCTAATGATTTATCTTCAAATTATGATTGTCCTAGTTTACATTAGTCTTGATCTTGTCCTGAGTTACATTATTTTGTTCTTCTTCATATCTAAGACTATTTTTATTACTATCATGCTTTTGACCACTCAAAATTTTGTCTAGATCACATGAGATATTTTCAAATATCCCAAATGACTTCACCTTACTAGATGTCTTCTCTAACTCAAATTTCAAAGAATAATTTTTAAAAACATACCTTGAACGTTCTTATTCTTTGAATCTTATAATTTTAGACATAGATTCCATCTTATAATTAGTAAACATGACAACACCTTCATGTTCCCTAGAGTCTTCAACCAATCTTGCCTCAAATATGCTAAATTGCTCCTCATAGTCCTTAAGCTTATATTTCATCTTCTTATTGATCTCTTTCCCAATTTTTAGTTTTTCAAGAGAATTCATCAATACTATATTAGGGTCTACCTCATCTTCATCATTATTTGATTCACTCCAAGTAGACACCTTTTGATGTGAGAAACATCCTTCCTTAGCCATGAATAGAGTTTTATCTTTAGTAGCACCATCATCTTCATGATCAAATTCTGATTCATTATCTTAACTCTCATCTGCTGAGCTATAATCTTCTTTAGTGTAGAGAATCTTCTTACTCTTGAAGGACTTCTTCTTATTATGATACTTTATAAATAATTTATTCTTGTATGTTTTCTTTCATTTTTAACCTTCACCATGCTATTCATTATCAATAATTTCATGCTTATGAGGACACTTATGAGGAAAATGTCCAATATCTCCATAATTAAAACATTGGAAGGGTAGTTTACCCTTAAACTTCCTTTCACCTATGTTCAATTTCCTAGTAATCAAAGAAATTAGTTCATCATCATCAATATCATAAATGTCATCATCTTTATATTTCTTACCTTGGAACTTCTTTTTAAGATTCATCTCTATCTTGAATGTTACTTCTTTCTTTGGTGTTATATCATTATTTACTCTCATCTCATAGGTAGTAAGGGTGCCTAGAATTGATCAATCTTCAACTGAGTAATATCATGACTTTTTTATATAATAGATACCTTCAGATCAAACTTGAGAGATAGAGACCTTAATAACTTTTGGACTATAGTAGCCTCTTCAAGATTATCTCCAAAACCTCTAATGGTGTTAATAGTCTCATCAATTCTCTATAGAAAGGATGCCACAAAATCTTCTTCCTTCATATTAAGACTTTAAATTGCCTTATGTGAGTATACAACTTAGCAAGATTGACCTTTGAATCTCCTTCAAAAATGATCTACAATTTGTCTCATATCTCTTTAATATAATTACAATGGATTACCTTGGTGTATTATGAATATAAAATACCATAAGTGATAGCATTAATTGCCTTGGAATTATTCTCAAACAACTTCTTATTTGCCACACTAGATAAAGGAGTAATATGAGAAACATAACCATCCATAATAGATTGACATACATCAAACCTTAAGGACATAATGTATGTCCTCATACTTACACTCAAGATATCATAATTGGATCCATTAAACATTAGTGCTTGCTTCGTAGATAAACCTCCCTAATGACTACCCATATTATACCTTAGAGCACCTTTAAGTTATTAAGATTTTACCAAAGGGCCTGATCTAATACCAATTATTAGAGGTATAATCACCAATTGGAGGGGTGTGAATCAATGATCATAAATAATCCAACTTCAATTTTTATATTTACAAACACTTAATCAATTACCATAAGCACTCATGAATCATACACATCATTCATATAAATGAGCAATAGAAACAATGCAAGATCAATCACATAACACATGACATATGTGTGAAACTCTCTTAGGGAACAAATCCCACTATAAATTGCAACTAGACTACTATCATATAATAATATGAACCAATTTAGATCATCTACAAATGATCAAAAAATTACCATTCTTGATTTTAGTGAGACTCCAATCCTATAAGGAGCTACCACACATATCTAGCTGAGTTACAACAACAAATAGAATTTTATCAAGTTTTACCTTGAAATAAGGTTGAAAAAACCTTATATTTTAATCTACCACAATAAAACCTATGAAAACATCCACCTTTTCACTGATATATTCAATAGCTAATGATGGACCTATGATTATCACTCTTCACATTCACTCACACTCAATATGTAAGATCACTATTCTACTAACAAAATCATGACCTATAGGTCATACAAATAGTCCTCAATATATTATAATATTCAAATCATCCATGATGCACTCTACCCCTCCTTCAGTCCATAATTCACACACATAAGCCTATCACAAAAACTCTCCCAAGTCTTTTACATAAAATCTAGAAACCATCATCTTTGGTTCTACTATTTATAAAGCATACTTAATAATCAACACCTTAGTCTTCCATTAGGAATGAATTAAATATTATGGAACTATCTCATTGAGACATAACTCAATACAATCTTTGTAGGTTCTCCATAGCATCTATAGGTCACCCTTAAGCAACTACAACTTTTAATAATATAGTTATAGCTCTTAGAGGTTTTATGAAGACCTATTCACCCATTTAATACATCATCAATAAAAAAAGAACACAAGAAAATTTTAAAATACATGGTCCACTCCTTATGTCCCATTTAACATCCTAAAATGATCACAATCATATTTTCTGACCTCTATGTATGCTCAAACAACTTAAACATTGACCTGGTGCACATGAACATTATGAACAAGCACACAATTAACTTATTAACCTTTGTACATACAAAGTATCAATTTTTAAAACCTCTAAAGACCATAAACACATTCTAATGTAATTTATAACACTCCCACATATCTAATTCATCATGAGACATCCAAACAACATCAATATAAGCTCAATTACTCTTCTCAGGTCACTTGTAGAACATTTATGAAAACATAGTCAAATTTGAACCTTCATAACTATGTTTGTACAAAATTTTAGATATTCAAATATATATTGATAGATGCATCCTAGAGTCCTATACAAGTTTTATTTTTATACTATGAACAAATTCTATCTAGATCAAAATATATGACCCAATGACTAGACACTAGTTTTTCTCTTATTAAATCTGAATATTTAAATGACAACAATCACAGTTAAACTTTGACCACTTTGATTTCATCTCATGTCCTTATTTATCATATCAATTATGCATAGTTGATCTTGTTCTAACTTTAATACATAATCACTACTGCATAGATATTAAACATTTGACAGTTGAGATCATCTTGTGAAATCTAGAAACTTTGACTCAACATGCTCTATCAATCTTTTGTACATATATTAGTATTTAAAAATGCTAAACAACTATCAATTTGAAATATTTAATTTAATACACACAATTATTCTCTATTTTTATGAACACTCACTCATCTTATATCCTTGGAAGAAGCTCAATCTTTATCTCTACTTAGCATTAAATATCATGCACCTATCCTCATCTCACTACTTTGTGACTTATTGGAGAAACACACACTATCAATCTTTATCAAACTTTACCTCTTACATATTTGACTATGGGAACATTTCTCATCTACCTGAGTAGCCATTTTTAAACCTTAATAACTTCTTTTGTGCTTAGATACATGATCTCAAATTTGGACCATATGATATCCTTACATAGGATAATCCATCTATATAAAAATCTAATCCTAAATCATACACAAGTGAAAGATGTGCCATCATGAACATGCTCACTCATAATTTTATTTAGTAGAGACAACTATGCCTAGAACTACCTATAAGGCCAACTTTTTTCATGCAAATATTTTGATGTGCTTCATCTCATGATCTGAAATTTAGCAAAAATAATCTAGGATAAAAACTAAATAAACCCATATGATCAACTTCTCCTAAAATATCCACACATAAAAAATATACCACCATCAACTAATTACTCAGCTCTTCTTGCCACATTGTAAATTTGGCTAAGTATGGGAAAATATTGTCAAAATTCTTGGGAGCCCAACTTTGCACATGCATATCTTTTGCCATGGTTAGTCGCATGATTTGAGAATTGGCACATAGAAACTAGGCACAAAAATGAACAAACCCATATGATAATTTTGTCTTGATACATACACTTATGTGAATGTTGACCTCATCAATGTGATTAATTAGCTCTACTTAAGCCCTTTTATAAATTTGTCTAAGTATGGGAATATAGTGAATTATATCTGTGTAACCAACTTTTCATCCTCATATCTTTGACCACACTTAATTGCATGAATTTATATCTAACACATAAAAAATAAGGACTAATGTGATCATAACCATATAACCAATTCCCCTTGACTCATTGCCACATGGCAATGGTGACATTATCAAACTATCTACTCATATTGTTTGTCACTAGATCCAAAGTGTCTAGATCAAAACTATGAATAACCAGATAAAATCCACTTATGCACAGAAGCACTAAAGCATATAAAACATATTAGGTACATCTTTCACATCCTCAAGTCACCATAATCATCCCTAAATATCTCTAACCATGCCAAAAGATAAGATGAACCAATCATACTTCAAGCATACAAGAACAAACACATTGCACACTTTGTCATTATCACATAAACTAACAAGGCACTTCATCCACTCACTAGGACAACTATATGACAACACCATGACATAATTGACAATATTAAAACATGTAGGTAATGTTTTACTTTCAATATAAATATGTTAATTAGTATTCTATAATTTTTTTAGTTCACTTTGTTAATGGAGCCCCTATAATAAATGGTGATATCATCATAACTCTATATAGAAAATGATTATATATCTTTTGAAAGTATTCCTATATTTTTTAGGATTGCACATCTAGCATGAGTATTATTATTGAAAGCATCATTTTTACCATGCAATCACCTATGTGACACTAGGCTTAGTCTAAATAAGGCTTGCACCTATGGATCTACGTAAAGCTTTCATATAATTGATCAAGCCCCCTAATTGAAGTTTTACACCATGACACAACTAGCTTGAAATGAACCCTAGTTATTTCTTAGTTGTGATTTATGTGAGCACATAATGCTTATGCCTTATGTGAATTAATTATAACATAGTTTAGTGTTCAAATGTTGAGTGTAAGGGGAGTATCTCTTGCATGTGCCTAGTTGTAATAAACTAAGAATTAACTAAGACAACACGCTTTTTCTATAACATTTTGGTTCTATTGTCAAGACCCATGTTGAATTTTATTATTGTTATGGTGAGATAGAATGATTCATAAAAATTCTCTTGAAATATTGAGCATTGGATACAATAGGTGGATGATAGCTTTGTGCTAAAGATTCTATCCTACCACAAACAAGATCCAAGAAGATGGGTTTAGGATAACCTATATTATGCTCTATGTAAGGTATTTTTATATTAGTTATATGAGCATGTGTATAGGTGTTTGGCTTCATGTTCAACCCACAAAAGAATAATATAAGTGATATGAGAGGAATAAGGAGTGCCTAGAGAGGCTCAAGACCCTAGATTCTACTTGCACTAGAGAAGTAGATAAATGGTAGAAAGAAGCTCTAAATAGATACATACTTGAGTTTACAATCTTAACATACCCATGTCCTAATGAAGTAGAGTATAATTTTGTTTGCAATCCTAGAGGCAAAATTTTGAAAGTATTTAGTGCATATCTCAAAAATTTAATGGTGGGCTATAATCCATTCATGTATGAGTTGTATAAAAGGGGAGAAAGAGATGTGTAGGTGAGTAAAAATGGAAGGGATGAACAAATAGACATCTAATATCTCATAAGATAGACCTATAATAAGATACAACACCAAATGATGGAATATCTAGAACTTGGAAGTACTAAGAGAACCCATAGCAAGTGGGAAGGGCATGGGGAAGGATCTCTTGAAATATAGTAGTTTAAGGATGAGAGATATAATGAAGGAATGAATTGAGTTCAACACTTGATAGGTGTGAAATTTGTTAGGTTCTTAGAGAATATGGTGACTATAGATATGCTTGATGTGCCTAACCATTTAAACCTAGGGTGCATGCTCACATACTTGATCCCCAACTTGAATAAACTATGGAAGTTATTGAATCTATTGATGACTTATATTTTAGACATTTTGTAGACTTGTATTATAACTTTGTGATTGAACATATTATTCCATATAAGGTGGTGAGTGTACCTTCCTTTATACCATTAGGTTCTATATAACCACAATATAACTTAAACACAAACATACCAAGTTTGTTGATGTTAGTAATGCAAGGTGGGAAACATCCCATAGGAAGTGTTCTAGTGACATAAGGAAGTAACATATCACCAATGACATCAATTGTGCCAATAATAATGACAAAACCAGTGCCTAACCTAATGACTAGAGGTGTTAGAGGACCACCACTAGGATAGGCCCTAAGAGGATAATTGCCTCACATACTAGCTGCCACCCATAAAAAATATACTATGAAATGGCTATGCACTTTCTAGAGTATTTCAATATATATAATGCCATTAAACATGTTCTAAAGTGTGAATTATAATGGTGTGCATGAGGCATAACCCAATTGGAGCATAAGGCTAACTAGTTTATGACCACTTTACTTGATCATGCCCACACCTGGTATAATAAATTTGATCCTAACTAGGCCAAGGTTGACTATGATACCCTAAAGTATGCATTCTTAAAATAATTTAACATTGTATATTTTGAACAATAGAGCATCACCATTTTAAAAGAGATTACCCAAGGAATCTTAGTGTGCACTTTTATGATTCAAGGTTCAAGACTACTATTGAAGATCACATATGATATTCACCCTTCCTATCATGTGTAGTGGTTCATTTGGGTGTTAATCATGACATTATAAATAGTGATTTTCATGAAGACTTTTACAGACCCTCAAGAAGCACTTGAATCCACACTCAGAGTCAAGGTAATTAAAAGTTTAGACACTAAACTTAGCCCATTTATGGAGGTGAATATTAAATATATGGCCTCATAGCTCTAAATTTTTATTAATATATATTCACATGACACTAAAAGTGGACTATGGTACACTTATTATGAATTAGAGGGTCATAATAAGACTAACTACCCATGGAGGAATATATGCACCTTGCTTCTAAGATGTAATGTCTATCGAGAGGTGCATGATGTCTACAACTACCCCTTGTTGTAATGTTCTATATAGGTCAACACAACCATATATTATCACTTGTGTGATTCTTATAACCATACCAATACTAATTTTTGGGTGATTGATTAAAGGTATAAGAATATGGAAAGAGGTGCACAACATGCCATAATAATAGTCAGAGGGTAGGCTAACCAAGGTAATAAGGGATATGTAAAATAGAAAATAAGATTAAAAATGTAATTAGATACAAAAGGGAGAGGTATAGGATGTGGTGGTGGAAGGTTTCCACTACACTCATGTTATAAGTGTGGCTCAATAGAGTATTATCAGTATAACCACCCTACACATCCCACATGTGCGTATTGTTGAGGGTCCCATAAGGTTGAAGAATGACTTGAATTATACAAAAATTTGACCCAAGATAGGCTTGATGTAGATAATGGTGAATGAATGATAATGAATACATATAAAAAAATGGACCCCAAAGGCACAACTTGCATATATAGAGGCAATCAAGGTACATGCAGCTATGCATAATGGATTCACCACTTAGCTTCCAATTGTACCAATACTTGAGTTATATGTTGAGTATGAGGATAAGGGTCAAAATTAGTGCATAATTTTTCTAGAACCCAAAGTTTATCCATACCCATACCCAACATGCTATAAAGATGTTTTATAATAGGCTATGAGTATCATCCAAAACCTGTAAGGGGAGATCCAATTAACATGAGACCTAGAAGTGAAAGATGCCACCTCCCAAAAGAAGTAGGATGGATAGGAAGCTCAAGTACATAAATTAACTAATATATTTCACCTCTGATAGATAGATGGAATGTTTCCCCTATTAAAAAACTTGCCCTTAGAGAATTTAGGTCAAAAGCAAGTTGAGGTCACCATGCCACATATGGAGATGGCATGATAAGTTCAACATACATAAAATTTTGAATATGTCCAAGAACTCTTGGTGAATTTGACAATCAATGGATGGTCTATCTACAAGGTTTTTATAGACACATGCACTGAGGTCAACATCTTGACCAAGAATGTATAAGAGAAATTGGGTAGGCCAACCTTGAGACATTTCCCCCTATGTACTTTTCATGGCTTATAAGACATGGGTGTAGCCTATAAAAATTCTAAAAATCATAGTTTTAGATATAATGGGTTCCAAATTATGTTCTAACTTTGAAATAATCAAGTTATCAAAGTAGGACAACTACCTAGCACTACTAGGAAGGCCATGATGCTATGTAAATAATGAAGATATGCACTTCAATATGTGATACATGACATCAGAGAATGGAAAGGAGAGGGTAAAAGACCCCTTTCAAATGACCAAATACCCCCATATGTCAAGAGTGTGGACATGAAAGATGAGATCAACCACATCTATAACAACATGGTGAAAGGCACCAAGATGCTAGACCCAAATGATCAAGCAATCCTCTCTTGGGAAGATGGAAAATCAACATTGAACACCACTGATGTTATTTGACATTGATGGTTTGAGGAAGCACATGAGACCACTAATTTATGGTGTTTATTGGTGTATACAAAGGTACAAAAACTAGTTAAAATAGGCTAGGTATAGATCAAGCGTGACTCAAAAATATGGATCCCTTTCACAAGAGAAAAGGGGAAATAGATCTTTCTCCTTAGTAAGGGAAAAATTACATCACTCCCAAGATATGAAGGGATTAATCTAGTGGAATACTATGTATTTGAGCTTGAGTTGTGCATGCCAAAGGAAGTAGATAAAATGGGCACACTAGTATATACATTGAAGAACATTGTCACTTGGTGGGTAGCACAAAATCCTAGATTACCAACTTGTCAAGATGTAAGGGTAACCATTTTCACTATATTCATAAAGAGTAATAAGGACATGGACATCATAGCCTATTCTGGTGACTCTAACCCTATAACACATGTGTGTTTTTGTGAATAAATGTGGACAAATTATGGTGAAAATTCCCCAAGGAATCTATGGGTGCACACTTTCTATAGGACCTTGAATACTTGGGTGAGGGCATGGTACCTAGTCTATGAGATGTAACATGAGATAGCCAATTGGGATCTCTTAAGGATTGGTTTGTTCACACCTCATCCTTTTCTTCACAAAACCTTGAATTGATTTATCCTTTATAGTTAGTTCAAAGGTTAGTGTTTGAGGATACTACAATATTAGAGGAACACATAAAAGACATGTTTAGAAAAAAGGGTTTAGTGCTCCCAACCTTCTTCAAAGATTAAAATATCAATAGTGACTCTAGTGATGAAGATGATGACACATAGAAGGTGTGAAACTAGAAGAATTTGATAGGAAAAAAGAAGTTAATGCACCAAGTTAAAGATAGTGCCCTAGAATAAGAAGAACCTATCCATATTCAGGTATAAACAATTAAGGGTAGTATACAAGTCAAGGATTCACACAAGGAGAAGAAAAAGCCCTATTGAGTTCCATTAAGAACTACCAAGGTATATATTAGTTTATAAGAGGAACCAAAAATTGCCACTCTAGGTGCCTATTAGTCTGACATAGAATTGGCATGCATTATGGATCTCCTAAAGGAATTCAAAGACTTTTTTACCTTATAACTATAAATATATGAAACACACACAACCATCCTTTGGGAAGATGAGCATCAAACTAGTCGATGACATAAGATCCATCAAGAAATGACCTTAAAAAATGGACCCAAATATTCATCATAAAATTAAGACAAAGATCGATGGCATGCTAGCCATAAGAAACATCTACCCCATGCAGGAATCTGAGTGGGTTAGCCCCATAGTCATAAACAATAAAAATGATGGGCACATTTGTATTTGTGTTGACTATAGACTATGGAATAACACCTACATAACTAACCCCTTTCCAACTCCATTCACCAATGAAGTATAAAATGGCTTTGTAGGTTATGAGATATAAACCTTTATTGATGGGTTCTTAGGATACCATCAAGTCTAAATTGAAGAGGACAACAAGAGAAAAACCACATTTGTGATTAAATTGGGTTGTTTCACTTAAAACATGATGCCCTTTGGGTTGAAGAATCTATTGGCCATCTTCTCCTAAGTGATATCACCACTTTCAAAGACTTCATTCACTACTCCCTCCAAGTATACTTAAAGTATTGGAAAGTGTATGGGTTAATGAAGGATCACTATGACAACTTTAACCTAATGTTTGAAAGGTGTAGGTAGTTTCAAATTTCATTAAACCTCAAGAAGTATGTTTTCACGATGTTATTTGACACTTTACTTGGGCACATCATCTACAAGGATGGTTTTCTCATTGATCTAACAAAAATTTCAATCATCCTTTAACTCCATAACCCATCAATACATAAATACATTTGCACATTTCATGTACATTGCAGTTAGTATAGGAAGTTCATAAGGAACTATGATAAGATTGTAAATCCCCTATAATATCTTTTGTGAAAGGATGGCCCATTCTATTGGAGTTCAATGTATACATATGATTTTGAGGCCCTAAAGATCAACTATAAAGTGAACCAATATTATAATTTCTAAATTGGGAAATCCCTTATATATCCACATCGATGAATTTATTAATGAAATTGGTGTTATTTTGGTGTAACCAAATGAAGGAAGAATGGATCATCCCATTTCTTTTACAATAAAAAACTAACCAAGATAAAAAAAAAACTACACCACAACTAAGTGCAAGGCACTTACCATGGTCTATGACATATAGAATTTGAAAACCCGCTTCATCTTATTCACTAATCATGAGGTGATTATGTACCCAGTAAATAAGCCCATTTTACATGGGAACATTTGTTTATAGATCATTTCATTTTAGGAATTATAGTTCTGTATTTTAGTAAAACTTAGAAAATAGAAATTGGGCCTATACCTTTTATCCCACATCAAATATGGTGATGGGATAGTGCCTATTGAAGATGGTATGCCTAATGCACAACTTTATAGGGTCCAATAGATCACAAAAACATGGTAGAGATCAATGCATTTTTGACCTCTAGATCTATTCCCTAGACCATGATGACTAAGGAAAAGAAGTGTTGGGTGAATATTTTGTCAACCAACTAACTGGTGAGCAAAATAGTTCCTATCACCACAACATAGGGAGATTGCTCATCTAGGTGTGTAGTTTTACTACATCAACTAGGGGAAAATCTCTCCTCTCATCAAGGGGAGGTTCCCTATGAATACACAGGAGCTATATATTATATAAATAAGCTGAAAGTAAGACACAAGGGTCGGATAAACCATCCATCTCTCTTCTTTCAGAGATGATGCTCTCAAATAGAGGACGAATCCTAGGTGATGGGGAAGGTACTTCTCTTCTTTTAGAATCAACTTTTAGCCAAGAGCCAGATCACTTCCTAGATAGTAGAAATCTTGGTGCAATGATAGAAGGCACTTCTCTTCTTTCAAAAGTGTCCTCTAGTAGGTAGCAAGATTCTTTCAAGTAAAAAGTAACCAGTAACAGGGGTACTGGGCGACTAACAACTCGAGAGAGAAAGATACGAAGAACAATGGGGGCACCACATCATCCCAAGGCTCTTTACATAGGAAAAGAAAAGATGAACACACTGAAGGTAATTATGGGGGCACAAAGTCTCTCCGCAGTTGGCCTTTAAGACACCTTCTTGATCACCTCCACTAGTTCAGCTTGTTAAATCAAATAGACAAGAAAACTCCTAAGAAATAGACATACGAACAATATCCTAAGATAGCAAAAGCTTATAATAGCACAAAGTCTGCAAGTAACTTGTTTTCTCATTCAAATGAAGTAATATAAAAAAAAATCTAAGTTCAAAGTGTCAATAATGCCTTTCAATTTGGGTAGAGATTCACTTCTAGTAAGGGGAAGATCTCCCTTGAAATGATACAAGAGATTAAATTATATAGAGGCATGAGGGAGGCTTGCCACTTTATCCCATTGAGTGACCCATTCAGTGCATTCATTGCCTTAGATGCATTTTGGTCTTGTTAGGAAGGACCATGCTAGAGCAAGGTAGCTACCTTGATTGTGGCATGTCGATTCATCTCTAGTGCCTCCTCCTAAGCTTGAATCTCTCATTCCATCACCTGTTTAGCCGTGCAACTATCTATTCTACCTTTATCTCATAGGGGACAAATAGATGACACTTTCAATGCTGGCAAACCCCAAATATCTACTCGATGAACTGCTCCACCTACTAGAAATAACTCCCGCTAAGTTTCCCTCTTTGTCTCTTCCTTCTCTTAGTCTGGCCTTAGGCTTTTTTGAATGCATTTGGGTCTATGCCTTGAGTCTGCTAGAATCAATCAGGCACTTCATTATGACAAATTTGATTTTTGTAGGCACATCATGTTTCCTAGCAACTCCATTATGTCTTTCTCTTTTGCCATGGTCACTTTCCACTATGACGTGGGTGAGGACACATGGCAGATTTCACAGCTTCAAAATAGGCTTATCAAAATAAGCTCTGAAACTAGTTAGCAGCTAAGGAGGGTGCAGATGTAGACATGTGGTAGCTTCCACTATTTTGGGTTGGGACACATAGTGGGTTTTTCTCTATGAAGCTTCATCAAAAACTATGTCTCAGCTTGTGATACTTGGCAGCTTCCATTACTCTTTGAAGCTCAAACCTTTCCTGAATGGAACTTTCCCTTTAGGGTCTTCTAAGTGCCCTTCAAGCTTTGATTCTTTAGTGGGCTATCATCCCTTTCATTTCCTTTACATAATTCATCCAAAGGAAACCTTTCCTTGGCTCTATATGTGCCTTTGTATTATGAGTGCCCCTTTCCTTTGACATGTGGCACCTTCTGCTCTTTGAACAAGTGTCACGTGTCATCTTTCATAGGGATAAGTGAGGACAAGTGGCATCTTCCACTATTGACACTCGATAGCATCCACCTCCTTGGGCCTTTCCAACATCATAGAAATGTTTTGGGCTCAGTCGAGCTCTCACAGATGATGACACTTATCAGCCTCCATCGATCTCTATGAGGGACACATGGTACAGTCTGAATACATTTGTTAGTCATGTGGATGCAGACACTTGGCGCATTCAACTTCATTTAGTCACTCATCCCTAGGCCCACTATGCTCTTTGCTCAAAATACTGAAGCTAAGGGAAGATAATGTAGATATTGACACTTGGAGCCTCCTAACAAGCTTTAAGAGGGACACATGGTAATATTTGCCAATTTGCAGAAACAAAGTTTAGTGGGGCTCAATCATTGACACTTGGCAACATCCACCTAACTCTTCAGGCTTAAACCATTTTCAAAGGGATCATGCCCTTTAGTGTCTTCTAAGTGGCCTTCAAGCTTTCTCTCTCTAGTAGGATATATTTCTCTATTTACTTTGCATTATTGACACATGGCATGTTCTGCTTTGACCCACCAAGGATATGTGGCAGCTTTTAGTGTTTTTTGGGAATCATGTAGATGACAAGTGGTAGTTTCCATTGAGTTCAAGCAAGACTGTGGAAATAAAAAGGATTTATTTAGAAAATCTTAGATGATGACATGTGGCATGTTTTTCTCAATTTTATGACTTACCCGGGGCTTGCCATGGTTTTTAATGAAAACAAAAAGTAGAAGAAAGAAGCCATGGATAATGACACTTGTCAGCTTCTACCGAGCTTTGGGGGGGACACGTGGCAATTTTCATGGGATTTTTATTTAACCTGTTGATTGAACCAACTGTTTGAACCATTAAACTTTAGTCAAAGTATTTGACCCATTTGAAGCTTGTTATCGATATTGAACCTTGAACCCATTAAACTTTGAACCAAAGTGGTTCAAGGTTCAATAGTTCATTGGTTTATTTGATTAGAAGGTTGTCGATGACCCTTTTTTAGTTGAACCAAAGCATTAAATTGATTAAACATCAAACTTGTTGAATTGATGAACCAAAATGGTTCAAGGTTTAATGATTCAATCCTTATCCTGATGCTTGTTGATAGGCCCTTTTTGATTGAACCAAAGTGCTGACCCAAACCTGAACGTGACCAAGTACTAGAAACTCACTCTTTTGATTGAAATTGCTTGTAGAAGCCTTTGAACTTGTAAACCTATTAGTCCCTTTACCAAAAAGTTAAGAAAATGAAAAAAATTAAATGTTCAAAACAAATTTTTGGAAAGAGGAGGGACAGGACCAAAATAGTCATATGTTGTCTACAAAAAATGAGGAGTCATTTTTTAGGGACAACAACTGGCTCCTATTGGGGAACTTCCTTCAGATAACAACTCAAAAAGCTAAAGGGAGTAAAAACCAAAATTTGTGGTGCCTTAAAGTGTGCCATTGGGCTACAGAGTCAAGCTACCCAAAAAGAAAGGTGACAAAAATGAAGATGAAAGTCATAAAATAGAACTAAGACTATACAAATATACATATGTACAAATGAACTTATCTGATGCCTCAAGATTTGAAGTGCTTCAAATGCCACCCATTATGAGACAATGATAATGGCATCCCATCCTAATAAATTAGTAAGAAACCATGTTATCCCCAGAATCGGTGATGGGTGAATGGAACTCTCCACCAGGAAACCACTTTTTTATGTCTTCCCCTTGGTTTTCACTTCTTCTTGCCCCAAAGCAAGACTTGAATTTTGGTCCAAAACCCATGAATCTTTTCTCTCTTGGCAAAGAGTTCCTTTTCCTAATTTTGATGGGTAGCAGCATGGCCTAGTACCATAATTAGTTGTTCTAATAGCTCAGCCTAGCACATGTCTTGATTATCCCCCTCAGATATCTCAAATTCTTCTTCATTTAGAGGGAAGGGTTCTTCTACACTTATGCCATACTCCACTAATTCTTTTGCTATTTCATCCCTACCTAAAGACTCAAATAAAATTTGGGCTACAGGGGCTACCATTTGGGTCTCGACACATTTGACATGATCAATTATGTCAAATGGATAGATTAGACTAGGCACAGGGGATGAGAGTTCTTCCTTTTGGTTTATGGGAGGGGTGGGAGAACTGGCCTATGAATTTGAAGTAGAAGGTGCATAAATGTTTGGGATGCTTACTTTCTTAGCAATCACTAGGTCCTTTGGCTGGATAGGCAGAGTGGCCCCACACTTAGCAATCAAAGTTGTAGGTTGAGGTCACTCCTTTATTTCTCCTTTATCAGCTTATTGAGCTAACTAATTTTGGGACTAGGTGAACATAGCATATGATCCCTTGAATGCTTCACATTTACTTTTGGGTTCATCATAGTAATCTAGGAAATTGATGTGCGAGTCACTAGCTGACTCTTCTTGATCCTCTATGAAGAGACCAGCATCATTTTCTTAATTAAACTCATTTTGGAAAGAGAAATCATGCTCTATTTCCAAATACCCAACTATTGAGTTAGTTGGAGGTGCTTCAATGGCAAGGTTCCTCTATGGGGGAGGAAGATGATTGGGTTGCCCTTGATGTGCCTAATTAGGGAATGTCCTCCTTGGTACATCTCTATATGAAGGAGCAGATGACATCCCTTGTGCCATTTGTCTTATGAGGGTTAGCACTTCATTTTCTAGCTTTTGCACCATTGGATCAGTGGTGGCTACAGGTGAATACTCAAAAGATGAAGAGGATTTACCTTTATTAAGGTTCTCCTTATATTTCCTACCAAGATAAGGTCATCTTCTACCTCAGTAGCCAAGTCCTAAGCAGCTTCAAGATCTATGCAGCCAGCATGTCTTAGGAAAAAACTCACTTCAGGCAGCTGTGAGTTTATGAAGAAGCATTTGAGGTTCTCAGGTGTGGGCTGAGCAACTACGAGAATCCTATTTATTAGCTTGTCAAATTTTGCAATAAAATCCCTCATGGGCTCATGAGGTTCCTTCTTCATCTACGTAAGTTGGGCTATAAAAGCATGAGCATCTTCTGTAGGTTTAAACCTTGCTTCAAACTTAGCTTTAATAGTGTCCCAGTCAATCACTGATCTAGTCTACAGATGGTAAAACCAATCTGTAACAACACTTTGTAGTGTCTCCATGAAAAGCCTGACTACCACATCTTCAAATTACACCCCTATTGCACCATAGGCTATGGTGAAGGCTGCAATGTGTTCATTAGGGTAGACTCTTCCATCACCAAATAATTTAGGGAAATTCTTCCTTGAACTGCATGGAAGCTCATGTAGAGGTGGAGTTAGATTAAGTGGGCCAAATGAGTTACCCCAGGGGCCTCAAACTACCATGATTAGATTATAAAAAATAGGGATAACACATCTGAGTGGAGTTTCTAGATTATAAGACAAAAATGGAAAAGAAACTAGCCCTACTTCAGCTTAAAGCTTGAGGCTTCAAACTATGCTTTCTTTCCTAGTAGCTCTGGTTTTGTAGACTAGATAATATAATGGAGATGGATGAAAATGGTAAGGTTATAAAAAAATAATGGGTAAGACCCAGATGGGAGTTGCCAGACTCTATAATAGATAAGGGAAGGAACTATTTCAATCTAAAACTTGAGGCTTCAGACTGCACGTTCATCCTCAGCAGAGTCGCCAAAACCTATTGGGTGAATATTTTGTCAACCAACTAACTAGTGAGCAAAATATTTCCTATCACCATAGCATAGGGAGATTGGTCATCCAGGTGTGCAATTTTACTACATAAATAAGGGAAAAATCTCTCCTCTCATCAAGGGGAGGTTCCCTATGAATACATAGGAGCTATATACTATATAAATAAGCTAAAAGTAAGACATAGGGGTGGGATAAACCATCCATCTCTCTTTTTTTAGAGATGATGCTCTCAAATAGAGGAGCAATCCTGGGTGATGGGGAAGGTACTTCTCTTCTTTTAGAAGCAACTTTTAGCCAATATCTAGATCACTTCCTGGATAGTAGAGATCTTGGTGTAATGATAGAAGGCACTTCTCTTCTTTCAGAAGTGTTCTCCAGCAGGCAAAAGGAATCTTTCAAGTAGCAAGTAACTAATAATAGGGGTGTTGGGTGACCAGAAACCCAAGAGAGAAAGATATGAAGAACAATGGAGGCACCATGTCATCCCAAGGCTCTTTACACATGAAAATAAAAGATGAACACACTAAAGGTACTTATGGGGGCACAAAGTCTCTCCATAGTTGGCCTTCAAGACACCTTCCTGATCACCTCCAGTAGTTTGGCTTGTTAAATCAAATGGACAAGAAATCTCCTAGGAAATAGACATACGAACAATCTCCTAAGATAACACAAGCTTATAATAGCACAAAGTTTATAACTAACTTATTTTATCATTCAAATGAAGTAATATGACAAACAATATGAGCTCAAAGTCTCATTAATGCCTTTCAATTTGGGTAGAGTTTCACTTATTGTAAGGGGAAGATCTCCCTTGAAATGATACAAGAGATTACATTATATAGAGGCTTAAGGGAGGCTTTGCACTTTATCCCATTGAGTGACCCATTTGGTGCATTCATTACCTTGGATGCATTCTAGTCTTGTCAAAAAGGGCCATGCTGAATTAGGGCAACTACCTTGACTGTGGCATGTCGATTCATCTCTAGTGCCTCCTCTCGATCCTGAATCGCTCATTCCATCACCTACTTAGCCACACAATTTTTTATTCTACCTTTATCTCATAGGGGAAAAATAAATGACACTTTCAATATTGTCAAACCCCAAATATCTACTCAGTGAACTACTCCACCTACTAGAAATAAATCTCACTGGGTTTCCCTCTTTGTCTCTTCCTTCTCTTGGTCTTGCCTTAGGCTTTTTTGAATGCATTTGGGTCTACACCTTGAGTCTATTGGAATCAATTAGACATTTCATTGTGACAAATTTGACATTTATAGGCCCATCATGTTTCTTAGAAACTCCTTTGTGTCTTTCTCTTTTACCATGGTCACTTTCCACTGTGACACGGGTGAGGACACATGGTAGCTTCTATAGATTCCAAATAGGCTTATCAAAATAAGCTTTGAAACTAGTTAACAGCTGAGGAGGGCATGGATGCAGACATGTGGTAACTTCCACTATTTTGGGTTAAGACACGTGGTGGGTTCCACTCTATGAAGCTTCATTTGAAACTACATCTCGGCTTGTGACACTTGGTAGCTTTTGTTGCTCTTTGAATCTCAAACCTTTCTTGAGGGGAACTTACCCTTTAGGGTCTTCTAAGTGGCCTTCAAGTTTTGATTCTTTAGTGGGCTATCATCCCTTTCAATTCCTTCAGATAATTCATCTAAAGGAAACCTTTCCTTGGCTCTATATGTGCCTTTGTATTATGAGTGCCCCTTTCCTTTGACACGTGGCACCTTCCACTCTTTAAACAAGTGTCATGTGTTGTCTTCTGCAGGGACAAGTGAGGACACGTGGCATCTTCTGCTATTGACACTTGGTAGCATCTACCTCTTCAAGCCTTTGCAACATCATAGAAACATTTGGGGCTCAGTTGAGCTCTCATGGATGATGACACTTGTCAACCTCCATCGATCTCTATAAGGGACATGTGGCACGGTCTGAATACATTTATTAGTCACATAGATGCAAACACTTGGCACATTTTGCTTCATGTAGTCAGTCATCCTTGGGCCCAACATGGTATTTACTTGAAATAGTGAAGATAAGGGAAGAGACTGTAGATATTGACACTTGGATCCTCCTAACAAGCTTTAAGAGGGACATGTGGCAATATCTACCAATTTGCAAAAACAAAGTTTAGTGGGGCCCAGCCATCTACACTTGGTAGCATCCTCCTGACTCCTAAGGCTTAAACCTTTTCTAAAGGGAACATGCCCTTTGGTGTCTTCTAAGTGGCCTTTTATCTTTCTCTCTCAAGTAGGCTATGTTTCTCTATTTGCTTCATGTTATTGACATGTGGCACATTCCACTTTGACCCACCAGGGATATGTGGAAGCTTTCAGTGTTTTCTAGGAATCATGTGGACGATGACAAGTGGCAGTTTCCACTAAGTTCTAGTGAGACTATAGAGATGAAAAGGATTTATTCAGACCATCTTAGATGATGACACATGGCATGTTCTACTGACTTCTATGACTTACCCGGGGCCTGCCATGGTTTTTAACAAAAACAAAAAGTAGAAGAAAGAAGCCACAGATAATGACACTTGTCGACTTCTATTGAGCTTTGGGGGGGGACACATGGTGATTTTTGTAGGCTTTTTCTTGAACCTATTGATTGACCCAATTGTCTGAACCATTGAAATTTAGTCGAAGCATTTGACCCATTTGAAGCTTGCCACCGATATTGAACCTTGAACCCATTGAACTTCAAACCAAAGTGGTTCAAGGTTCAACAGTTCATTAGTTCATTTGATTAGAAGGTTGTTGATGACCCTTTTTCAGTTGAACCAAAGCATTGAATTGATTGAACATCGAACCCATTGAACTGATGAACCAAAATTGTTCAAGGTTTAATGATTCAATCCTTGTCCTGATGCTTGCCGATAGGCCCTTTTTGATTGAACCAAAGTGCTGACCCAAACCTAAAGGTGAGCAAGTACTGGAAACTCACTCTTTTGATTGAAATCACTTGTATAATCCTTTGAACCTATTGAACCTATTAGTCCCTTTAACAAAAAGTTGAGAAAATGACAAAATTGAATGTTCAAAACAATGTTTTGGAAAGGGGAGGGATAATTTTGGCCATGCAAGACCAAAATAGTCATATGTTGTCTTAAAAAATAAGGAGTCATTTTTTAGGGACAATAAGAAGCAAATTATTATTATCACTTCCCCTTTCTATCTCATTGGTGGGGAACTATACAAGCTGAGTCATGATGAGGTTGTTATGAATCCATGCTACCCCTTTTATTTACTTTGTGAGTATATTAGTTGTTATGAATATATATTCTTTGTAAGTCATCCTAGGAGCATTTTGTTTTATCCCACATTCATAGGAAGTAACATTTTCTTAGATTAGAATTAGTATGTAAGTGTTGAGGCTAATGAAGGATCCATGAACTATATTGAATTAAGATTTCTCAAAGGAGGTTGCCGCTTTGAAGAGGCCCATGATTCTACAATTCAACTATTTTAATTTAGCTCTTCTTATTTGAGTTAATATATTACTAATTTTCATAGTTTATTTCATGTATTTATAATTATGTAGTAACTTGTTCAGGAAGGATCCTCTTATTTGGTGTTAGAGTGCTTTCCAAGGCCAATTATTTTCATAAATTCTAAAATCTATTCTATTGCATAATGCCTTTAAGTATTTTTCATAGAAAGTCTTAACTTTATTCTACTGCATGATTCATTTAAGTATTTTCTTATATTACAATAATATATTTTGGATCAAGGTAAAAACTATTTGCATAACTATGATAAGTACCTGGGTCAAAGCCATAAAACTCATTATAAGGAGTACCATAGGAACCCCAAAGTAGTTAGACCATTGAGAGGACCTTCCAGTGAAATGGGTAATGGTCCCTTCTCGATTGATTAGTTCACACCTATGAGGAAAACCAAGAGCTATCAATTAGGGGTACTCTATGGCCATAAATTTTATGAAGAGTGGTACTCTCTTAGATAGTATTGGTGTCTAGAGAGATATCTTTAAAACCTTAGGTAGTCATTAAAATTTGGGGCCCATTTATATCTATTTAAGAATATTTCCAATACACTATCAAATAAATTCAATCAGTGGAGTATCAAAAGACTCTTATAGGACTTGCATTCAGATAGTTAATAGAAATGAGAAACCAAAAAACTTCATCCTATCAGTTTTAAAAAACTATTAGTAGAGTATTAGAAGACTCTCAGAATACTTGTGTCCAAACATCTGACAGAAAATAGAAACCATAAACCATAAAAAACTCTTTTTTTCACCATATCTCTCCATCTATAGCCCTATTGATCCTCAAAATTTATTCTAACACATAAAATTCCATTTTCCACATTTTCTTCCTTGAGCTCCCATATCCCAATTCCACTCCTAATTCTTAAAAATCTCAATTTTGTTTTTGTTCAAGTTTTCCCATAACTAATATTTTCGTTTATTTGCCTCTTATATTTTCCACTGTGTTCATCTCCCTTCTCTACTCATTTTTCTCTCTTTGATAAATTTTCTAGTTTTTGCATTTTCCCTTCTGAAATTTCCCTCACTTTCATCAATCATACTCCCACTACAAAAAATTTAGTAAAATTACCTTTACCCTTTATGATTTCATATAGATATAAAACTTTCCTTACTAAACATGTCTTAACTCTAGTTTTCCTACCCATTGAAAAAAAAAATCTCTTCTCCTGTTCATGGTAGTAACCTCTATAGGAGAAAAAAACATGGAGGATGAAATTATTACCCTCAAGACCCAAATCAAATATCTTGATGGAAATATTCTTGGCCTCAATATTCAACATACCACATTAAATAATAGATAGCATCCACAGTCCTCTTCAGACATCGGGTTTTCTTCTTCTAACAATTTTTATGGGCCAAAGCTTGATTTTCCTTGGTTCAATGGTATAGATATGACTAGATGGATCTATCAGGTAAATAGTATTTTAGTCTAAATAATACTTTTGATGCCAACAATGTCCTACATACATCCTTTTACTTGGAACATGAAGCTCTTTAATGGTATCATTAGTATACCAAGGCTCATGACAAGCCCATATGGACTAATTTTTTTTACCCTCATTTTTTAATGGTTTGGCCTCAGTGCTTTTGATGACTTCACTAGATTACTCACTAAACATCACCAAATAGGAACTCTGAGAGAATATCAAATATAATTTGAAAAAGTAGCCAATCACATAGAGGGATCGTTTGATGAATTCTTAAAGATTTGATTTTTCAATACATTGAAGGATGCAATTTGATCTGAGGTTAAATTTTTTTGGCCCAACATGATGATGAAATCTTTAAGGTTGGCTAAGTTGGTAGAGGACAAGATCATAGCTTAGCAATGATTCAAATCTAATTTTTCTCCATTCAGAAATACAACTCCATAATGATCTCAAACAATACTATCCCCTAGAACCACTCTTATCAAGTATTTGACTGAAGCAAAGATGTAAGAACATAGAGAAAAAGTACTATGTTATAATTTTTATGATAAATTCACTTAGGGACACTAATGTGTTAATAAATAACTCTACCTACTAGATGTGGACTCTCAACCCAAAATTAAAGTTTTAGAAGATGCTCAGGTTATAGGATGCCACTAAATGAACCATTCATATCCTATTGACTAAATATATGGTGAAATCACCATAAAATTACACCTTACCATCCCAAAGTGAATGACATTATATAGGTAGTTAATAAAATATTTTGGGGATGTGCCTCCTAAAAATATGTGATGTTACTCACAAATATTGGGATGACCATGTGTCAACAATATTATGGAATGATCACACTATGTACAAGTGCCTTAACAAGTATACATAATTTCAAGTGGTGTTTGACATAGAAGCCATTTTACTGATGGAATTCCTAGTAACCTCATTTCTCATCATGCATATTGGTTGGTTGGATGACCAAAAATATTTAAGAACATGCCTAGAAGTCTTGGATCACCTAAATGAGACATGCACCCAAGAAAGATGGAGCCAATAGGTAGAAAAAGAATTCCAAAAGCTATGGCATGATAAGCACATCAAGCATAAGGTATTTATAGAAGGTATATTGGTCTTTCTATATGACTCTAAGTACTTAAAGCACCTAGGCAAGCTACAAATTAGGTGTATGGGACCTTATATCATCCATAATATAATAGAGACTAATGCATAAAAGATTAGCATGTTGGCAGGTGAAATACTCCTTATAAATTTCAATGGCAATAGATTGAAACTATAAAGTCACTAAGATGGTTCTTGTACCATCAAACACTGACTTCTTGGTCACAAGTCAATTTCTTGATTTTGACTATAATAAAATTGGCCACAAGCCAAATCTTTCCCTATGTTTAATTACATTATATTAAGTGAATAAGCATGGCACTTTCAGGCCCACAAGATTAATTTTATAGCACTTACACGTATAAATATAGGTAGTTGAGTTGAACATGTTCATTTTTTTAAGGCCATAAGGTTAAACACCTAATTTTCTAGGCATGTGTGAAGTTTTCCATGTTAGAAAAACTATCTAAGTTGACAAGTGAAGGCAAACAATATGTTCATGTGCAAGAGACAATGAAAAATTAGAGGACTAGTGTAATGATTTGTATGGGTTAGGGAAGGCCAAAGTGAGAGACATGAAAACATAAAAAACATTGACCAAGAAAGAGAGGCATGCTTGTAATAAAGTGCAACACTAAGAAGAGATGGAACCAAAGAGGCTGAATCACATGCATGTGAAGCACTACACCCAAGTTACCATAAGAATGATGAAGGTGATGCCAAGTTGAATAAAGTGCAAGAGAATGACCATCAAGATAGCTTTAACCCACCTGATAGTCAACATGAAGTGACATTTTGAGTCACCTATAACTTTACCTTATTATTAAAATTAATGCTATGATGGTGGAAGTATAAATATGTACAATAAATGAGTAGTTGGTAGTGGGTTTTAGTAGATTTCATGGGTTTCGTAGATTTCAAAAAATCCACATGCTACCAAGCCATCAATGTGATACATGAAAGAATAATATAAAGGAATAGATGGTTGAGGTAAAAGGGTTACTATTATTATCAAGAATTCTAAGTAAAACAAATATTTGAAGCCATTAAAATTGAAAACTAATACTAGAGAGAAAACTAGTCATCCATAGCCCCCCAAATGAGAATGAGTGAATAATGAGAATATTGCATTCCACCTTGAATTAAAAAGGAGGCAAGTGGAGATAATTTGTGTAAGAAACAAGAGAGTAGGAGTTGAGTAGAATAACTAGGCTGTTATTAATATCATAAGAAGCTTGAGAGCCAAATACACAGTTAATTTCTTATGACTGTGAAGAAGTGCCAAGCACAATTTTAGGCTTTGATAAGATCAACTAGTTGAGTTTTAACATTAGCAAGTTTAGAATGGGAAAAAAGAGACTAAACACAGGTTTACCATAGGGGGAAAAGTACACTAAGAAAGCATGGGAAGTGAAAGAATTAGCCACCATGAAATGGGAGGCATAGATGGTGGAAGGCATAATCATCATGGAAATAGATCCAAAATCAAGTAAAAATATTTTCCATAGAGAAATTAAATTCCCCCCAAAGGTCATGGTTGGGGAGAAGTGGGTATCATTTACAAACATGTAGAAACTCAAAGATTACAACCATAGAACAAGAAGTATTGTGCAAGATTTGAACCAAGACTAAATGGTAGACACAAGGAAAAAGTCAAAGGTGGGTGCCACACTCTTTGATATCTCCATTAAATAAAAATTGGTAACCATAGGTACAATTCAACTATTTGAGATACCAAGATTTGGTAAGCCAAAATACTTGGTACATTTATTCCTTTCCAAGGTATATGGTGACCTATTTTACTTCAAATGATGGTGGATGAGGATCTCAGTGAGCCTCATTAATATAATCGAGAGACTACTTAGAGTAAGGGTAGACATCCATGAAATTATTAAGGATGAAATAAAGGTTGAAAGGGTCATAAATCTCTTAGGATACTAAAAGTTAGGGGTTGCATTCCCAATCAAGGACATACAAGACCCTAGCATAAGTGAAGTGGTACACCTAGTTAGATCCAAAATATATCTTAGTGTACAGTAGTCTAACATTATCAAGGATTTCTTATGCATTGCCTACCACATAGTGCAAGGTGTGAAATTCAACATCTCCAAGTTCATTGTTGAGGAGATTACCAAGAACACACAAGATTTCCATTGATCATTTAAAACCCTTTGATGGGGGTATATATTTATTGTGATAGTGATGAAGGAGATAGGTGTGTCAGATGGAGATGATGACCACCTATGGGTGTTCTTACCTAAATATGAGTTTCCTATTATGAAGTACAAAGACTTCATTTTCCACCCAACTTCTTAAAGAAGTAAAAGACTAGGGTGTAAGGGTGGAATGATAGGTACATATAAGCCTTTGGGAAGGAATGGTATATTCCTTAGGAACTTCCCTAAGAACTTTTATGAATAACAACCTTTATCATGATTCAACACTTTTACATGGTGTGCATATCACTCATGGATGGGAACCTTTCAGGGTGGCTCTGATTATCTTTATTCATTATCAACCAAGTATTTCATAGTGGTGCTAAGGAGAATCCCCAATATGTAATATCTTGAGATCTTGGTCAAGATCATGGATCAAGATAGAAGCAAGATGAGGTACCATTTTGTGCACCTCAAAGCTAAGGTCACAAAATATGAGGAAGATGACACTGATAGGATAGACATCCATCCCCATCCATAGAGTTATAATAAATGGGAGGATATTCAACCTCTACTATGAAATGAAGTGTTGTAAGAAAGGTGAATACCCTATAAATAATGATGATATACCCCTCCTAGTAAATGATGAAGGGAAGGTTGTGCCAATTTTTTAGAAGAAGACACTCAAAATAAAATGGGGTGAAAATCTTGAATAGATAATGAAGTGAATTTAGTTAAATATTGCCTCCAAAGGACCAATTGCACCCCCATCTCTATAGAAGTATATGACCATACAAAAGAGTTATTCTTCCAGCAATAATCACCATAAAAATGCCAAGGGACCTATTACATTCCATAATATAACTCTTGTGGAGATATAGAAAGAGCCGACCCTAATATCAATAATAGAGGAAGAAAATTGAGAAGATCAAGCAGGGATCTATATCTTAGAGGTAGAAGAATGAGATGAGGATCCAAGCACTAAAAATGTACTAAAAGCCATATGAACATCAATATTTAGGAAATAGATGAATCTTCAAGGCCCACATTTAATGAGGAATTATCTACACCACCTTAATAAATAGTTGAGGATAAAAGAAGGGTTTGGAAGAAGATGGGATTGACTTAGGAGGACATCAATAAGGCACTGGCACTTAAATAAAAGTGAAGATTTTAATGGGAAAAGGAATTGGCCAAGATAGATAAAAAGGCTCTAAAGGTTCTCACAAGTGTAGAATAAGTATTTGAAATGGTCAGGCACGTGAAAAGTAATCCAACTAATAAGGAAACATAAGATTCACAAGAGGAACTCCCAAGAAGTGAATGGGTGCCTGAAGGAAAATAAGGTGATACCTATGCCTTAAAATAGCAAATGGAGAGAGTAGAGGAACCCAAAAAATAAGGAAACACTATCACTAAATTATTTTAATTAGAGGTGAGTATTTAGATACCTCAATTGAAGAAATAGATGAGGGGGAGAGGCTAAAGGAAGAAACCCCCAAGGATAAAATATTTGATTCCTCTAAGGATAACATCGAAGAGAGTAGTGGTGGTAGTGAAGAGGAAGAAGTATAGATAGAAAATGTCATCATCAAGAAGGATGACAAAGAGTTTAATATAAGAGAGATGGCACAAAATAGATGGGTGGATGAAGACCTATACATGTATGATACTATGGCCCTCCCAAGCCACCATGACCAGGACATGTAAATAGCTCTCATTTTTACTAGACCATTACATGGATGAGCCCTAATTTGAGGCACATAGAGTGGATAATTTGAGCCTTTAAGATCCTAAAGAGTGGTAATACTCCCTCCTTATCAACCCTCACACCATGAACATAGTCTAATCTAGGAATTCACTAAAAAGAATGGCCATAGAAGTTACATGTTGAAACATCATCAATGATGGTAAGGTGAGAAAATAGAAAAATATCCTCAAAAAAACCAAAGAAGAGGCATAGGAAAATAATTTTAAGATATAAGAAATATATGAGCACATAGAGATGGTCAAACCATCTCTTCTAGTTGGCATCAATACTTCAAACCTTCTGGAGGTCAAAAAAATTGTGTTGGTGAAGCAGATGCTCCCAAGGTTAAAACCTAAGCTAATGCAAGAAGAGGAAGATTCTAACATCACACTATAAAAAGAAGTAGATGATAAGCTCCAAGAGGTAGAATACCTGTTTATAAAATTACAAGAGTGCATAGATTTAATAGATGCCATTTTATTAATCTTGTCTAGATAAGCCTCAGTTATAGATGCATACGTAAAGTAGGGAAAGGAATAAAAGGAGAAGTTGATTGAGAAAGTATACTCAACAAGTAGGTCAAAGAAGGTAAAAATCATGGGGAGGATCAATGTGTTCAAAAACCAAATTAAAAATCAAGATTAGAACCTAGAATCACTCTTCCATGCTTTACAAACTAAGGCCTTTGAGAAAGTAGTGGTCATAGATGGGACTATAGAAAAGGTAAAAGCTAATGTTGAGGCATTCAATAAGGATCTAGATGAAATGGATGTGATCACACTCACTTATATATCCATTGAGATAGATAACACTACCAAATAAATCAAGCTTGTTATTAAGTTCTTTGAAGACTTCATCACCAAACTCAAGGAGAAGGTGCCTAATATTTGCTCTCCCAAGAGCTTGATAGATTAGTCTATGCATGGATTAATGTTTTGTATGGGGTGATGTTGGGACCCTAACTCATTAAGTAAATGACTCATGCCAACATGTCATACACATAGGTGCAAAGGAATAATTTTGTGTAGTGGTTATCCTTTGTATTCATTAATTTTATAGGCATTAGACTTAGGAATAGTATGAAAGCCATGAATGCTCCAATTATAAGTATCCAAGCTCATCTGTGAGCTTCTAGGTTGTTAAGCAGTATTAATGAACATATATTTTGCCACGAACTCTATACTCTATTTTAACTTTGTTAATGGTGAATATTACTACATACTCTATTTGGTTTACTTTTTTTATTTTAAGTTATAAGGAAATGCATATGTAGGTGATGTTTTACTTTTAATACAAATATGTTAATTAGTAGTCATGTAATTTCTTTGGTTTTCTTCATTAATGGAGTACTTATAATAAATGGTGATGTCATCATAACAATGTATAGAGAAGGAGTATAAATCACGTACCAATTTTTCCTATCCTTGTTAAGAGTGAATGTCTAGCATGAGTAGTATGAGTGAAAGTAGCCTTTTGACCCTTCAAGTGCCTATATGACACTAGGCTTAGTCCATGAAAATATTACACTTATGGATCTACGTAAATCTTTCATAGAATTGATCAATCCCCCTAGTTTAAGTCTCATGCCATGGCACAACTATCTTGACATGAGCCTTGATTTCCTCTTAGCTTCTCTTTGGGTGAGTGTATAAGGCTTGTGCCTTATATGAATTTATGTCAATACAACAAAGTGTTTAAATGTTAAGATCAAAGGGAGTAGCCCATGCTTGTGTCTAGTTATAATAAACTAAGAATTAACTAAGACAACACACTTTTTATATGATAGCTTATAAATACACTTTGTTTTCAAGGACTAGTATTCAAACATGCTTACCTCAATGATGCTATCAAACAAGAACATTCATCAAATAAAACTCTTACACCACTACAATACCCTTAACAAAAACCAATCAATAGAATCATTAGGTTGCCTTAAAAATATATCTCAATAAAAGAGACATTAGGTTGAATTTAAATTCTCTCATGTCATAAGTATTCCTTATCGTATCAATCACACAATCTCATACCTCATAGACCACTCACCGTGCATCTTCACTAGATGCACCTTGACATCAATGACATCAAATTTGACTTTAAATGATATCAATATTGAAATAAATGACAATAATTCCTGGAATAATTCACCATGAAATGGTATAATAAAACTCATAGGACCCCTAACTGCCTTAAGGACCTCCTTTGACTTGCCATTCCATCATTCATGTGCATAGGTGTCTTGAAACTCTTTATTTCACACACATAGTTTGATCCAAGTGGCCCAAAAATCAAGGTCATTTTATTAAATTCATCTTATCTCTATCAATGGTCTTAAAATCTATTATTAGGTCTAAAAAAAACCATTTTGGTTCTTTTAACAACTCCCAAGAACTTGTTCTACTCCTTAAGCCTTTACTAGGCCTAGTTTTCGTGTATCCCTACAAACATATAAACCTCCTTGTGTAGGGATTTTTAAAGATGATTCTAAGAAATAGATGTCATATTATATGACCCATTATGGATTTATATATCCTTGTCAAATTTCATCTTCTAACTTTAAGTGGAATTCCATATTTTTTTACCTTTCTCTCTCTTGAATTAGAGTTCAATTAAGCCTCCTTGCTTAGGACCATATTTTATTGATACATACCCATTACACACATGTGAAATAACCCAAAATAATTTTATTTAGTTTTATTAGGATCTCAACAAACTTCATGTCAATTTTGAGGTCCTAAGACCCTGTGTAAGTATGCAAACTAAGAAATGGCCTCACCACCTAGTCTCATTTTGAGCCTATTTGGGTCTACCTTGGAAAATAGGCATGGTTTGATCACCTCCAAACTATATTTTGAAACATTTTGGACTTTAATCGATATAAAACATCCCAAATGACCTCATATAATTATTGGTAAGTTCTCCCCTTCTTATAACACCTCTAAAACACCAAAAACATAAAAATAGGGTATTTGTAGCAATTTGTATAAGTTATGTCTACATAAAAGTACATTTTAATAACCTAATTCAAGTCATAAACAACATAAAATAATTTTCAACATCAAAATATGGAATTATATGTGCTTTTGAGATCCTTTTTCCATGACTGGTCATTATCAGGGTTTTAGGAGGGTTTAAGACCTATTTGAGGTCTTAATGATTGTTCATAAAGAATCGATTATCAATTGACCTCCTTCCACTTGGAAATAATTTTTAATAAACTAATCAACCATATAAAATTTCTCTTATTCTGATGCAAATTGTGAGCTATGGTATGAGCATCTGAAATTACCCCTTGGGTAGTAGTCTTAGTGTTTTTTGAGCATGAGATAGGTCTGAATTGGGTTTTGGGTCTCAAAATTCATTATCACCACTAGGAGAGATTTAAAAATATATCAAAATATCCTCTCCATGATTATAAATTATTTGGTATTCCTTGTTACCCCATTGTATGCTCATGGTGTACTAGTCAGGGTATTTGGGATTTAGATCTTATCTCCTTCTTTTTATCCCTCAAGGGTATCTAGTTTGAAACTGTTGTTTCCAAAATCAGCTTAGCTCATTTTTGAAAACAAACCCCTATGAAACTTGTCCATTTCGTCTTTTGTCTCTCTAAGTTTGTTTTTCATTACGAATTTCATAATTCATTTTCATCTTGGCCTCGAAATGAGGAGTGGTTACTATCTCGTCTAAGCCAAGTTTTCCCTTCCCCTTTTTCTCCTTCCAGAGATGGTCTCTTTTTATTTTTCTGTGCAAGGGCGGCAAAAATTGCCGCCTCTACATTTCCCTTGTTTTTGTGCAAGGGTGGTGATTTTTTCCACCTCTGCACATTTCCTGCAAGGGCAGTGATTTTTGCCACCCCTGTAAATAGACGGACTACATGCAAGGGCGGTGAAAAATGCCTCCCTTGCATGTCTCGATTTTTGTGTAGGCATTAATGGCCGCGTGTGACAGGTTATTGGGGTGGGTTTTTCACCCCATATATTCCAATTTGAGCCTCATTCTTCTCATTACTTCCTCCTCTCCTCCTACTTCTTGCACCTAAGTGCCTCAAGTGACGTTTTGAGGCACCAACTCACGGATCTAACCTCATGACACGTGCATTTTCTCAGGTAGGGTTCATTTTGAAGTTTATTTCCTATTTTTTTTTGTTTTAGCTTAGTCTCTTTTGTTGTTTTGCTTTTATTTCTTTTTCTTCCACCCATCCTTCCTCCTTCATCGTGGGCTCCTCTTTCCCCTGCTTGCGGTTTTCTTTTCTTGCGAGGGCGGCATTTTTTGTCGCCAATGTTATATTTTCATCTTTCGAGCAAAGGCAGCGAAAAATGCTTCCCTTCCATGTTTTCCCCTTGTCAAGTGCAGTGGTGGCATTTTTTGCCACCTCTGCACATTTTTTCAACTTCAGTGCAAGGGCGGTGATTTTTGTCGCCCCTGCTTTTTCTTCTAAATTTATGTAAGGGCGGCGATTTTTACCACCCCTACATTTTTCCTTAATTTTCAGCTAACTCCCAAAATTTCTTCTGAGTTGTCCCTTTCATGATTTTTCTTCCTCATTTTTTGCTCCTTTGCTAGACCTGGCTTATTTAAGTGACCTCCAGTAACCCATGTCACTTAAATTGTGCTCTTCCTCTCTCGCTCACTCTCCTCTCATCTGTGATCATGGCTGTAGCACCTTCAACGAACTCCTGTACATCTACTCCCATCCAATCAAGATTGTCCTCTATGATGGAAGCGTCTCCCTCAAAGGTGAAAAGCATGAAATACAAGTACCAGGGTGTCTTTCCACTCACATCAGTCACCTCGAATGTTGATGACATTCGAGATACCGAGATCGGCCACGTGGACATGGCCAAATTCCTGGCGTGAACCAAGGCAACAAATCCTAGTACTGGGATAAAAAGAATTGTTGAGAGCAACATCCACTTGGTGGCCGTCTTTCTGGTAGTAGCACATCATGCAGAAATTGTCCTCTAGTGTGCACTTTTTTATAACAAAGAGACTAGATTGGTCTCAGATGCCAGTGGCAGCATGATAATTTGGTTGGACCTCGATTTTATTAACAAAGTTTTCTTGTGTCCTCCAGCCACCGAAGTAACCTAAATTGACTTCACAAACACACAAAAGGAGTATGACAAAGACCCTAAAAGGGAAAAGAAGGTCATGAACTATAAATGGCTAAAGACCCCGAGGACCGGCCTCTCTAGATGGCCGAAGAGCTTCCCCAGAAGTGATTTCATCAAAGAAGTCGGTGACCTAATCACCCTCCTCAGCAGAGTACGGGGCCTCCCATCCTCTTCACAATTCCATGAATGGATGTATCTATTCATTAAGATCATCCTTCAGGGTAAGCAAACCATCTTACCAGGGTACAGACCTCCTTCAAATTCTACATGACTTTGTACCTAGTCTATATAGCTGTTGCAATGCGATCTTTAACAGGTTTGACAATAGAGGGAGATAGAAAGACCACCCCAGTCTACTCATACTATCCACAGATGATGCTTCAGGGGTCAACACGTCATTTTAGACAAGTAAATGATGCATTCTTTGCCATATTTTTGTGTCTCTTTGATCCTCAGCTAGAGTAGAAGAGAATATCAGACGAGGCCTAGACGATAGTGAACGGTTATGGCTGTATGTTCCTCTAGTTCCCTACTTTTTACTATTTTTAGGTGAGTTTTTACCAAGGATACCCTTATATGCTCCCCAAATTCCTTTCAGACAGGTTAGTCCTAATGGAGCTTTGTTGACAACTGGCTGTCATGCATACGAAGCAGATAGAACTTAAGAGACCCAGTTTCAAGTTTCCTATCCAGATTGGCAGGTTTTCAGTTGCTACATCAACCAAAGCCAGGGTCATGGAAACAAAAATGTAGATGGTTACCATCAAACCATTCAAGAGATGGGAGAAATTTGACTACAGGGGAGTCAAAGAGAAGATCCAAAGAAAAACTCAGTTCCACGAACGCATGATTGAGGATATTTGGGTGGACCTGAGGATGGCTGATGAGATAAGGAAAATGGACTATTGCCATCTAACACTAGAGTAGATAGAATACCTCAGGCTTGCAGAGATCCCTTCTAGTTTAATCAATGATGGGAATATCATAAACAATAGGTATCTGGCAGAAAAGGTTGTTGGTTCCCCTCTCCCTCCAATTCAGTGGTCTCAAAAGGAGTTGACCTCTTTGAGAAAAAGATTTGAACCAATATTGGCTAACACCAATGATTGGTTAGCAGCCAAAGGGATCACCCTAAAAGAATTCATTACAGGATCAGAGGATGAATACCAAGCAGAGTTGAAGAGGAAGGCAAAAAACCGAACAAAAAATAAAGGTGACGTTCCTTCCCCTTCTAGACCTCACAAGCCTAGGATCATCTTTATGTCCAAAAAGCCTAAGTCAACACGAGAGCATGAAATAGCAGCTGAAGGAACCAAATGTCAAAGCCCTGAGGCACAGACAGTTCAGCCTAAGAAGACACAGGATCAACCTTTAGAATGACCAGGTGTTGGGTCTCCACTCTCACCAGGACAAGCACAGTCGATCCAGAGTGCATCTCCTTCTCCCCCTCAATCTCTTGCAGTGCTCGCTTCTCCTATCTCTCCAATTAGTGTTCCCTCTTCTGGAGCCACTTCTTCTTCTAGGGTTGTATTCAAAAATCCTCAGGGACCTTCCACAGGTTCCCCTCACTCTTTTGGGTCCATTCTGAGTCTATCATCTCCGTCTTTCAACCTGCCACCAAGCCCTACACCTGAGCCAGAATCAGTAGTTGATATAGTTTTTCTGGTTACTCCAACTACAACTACTATCACCACCAGTAGTGTGGAAGCTGCTACAATGACACTAGCAGAGGCAACTATTATTACAATAGGTACTTCTCTCCTACCTTGGATGTCTACTTTCACACCAAAAAGAAAGAAAATGGCCATCTCCCTGGATGAATTCGATTTTGGCAAGATAGTGCCAGAGAAAGTAAGGGCTTCTAAGAGGCCAAAAATCCTCTCCAAGTTGGTCGAAGAAAAGGGGTAAAAATTTTTAGAAATTGCCAAGCCTCCTCAGGACACAACCCTTAAGGGTTTTGAAATGAGCAGTTATTCCATCTCTCGTGTTGAACTTGGCAAAGTTACTCATGAAGGTGCGAAGAGCGATCTTTCGTCAGCAATGGACATTATAGTCCAAAAATTTGACAGAGAAAAGGAGATGGACTATTATAAAGCCAAAGTTGAGCAGTTAACATCAGTGATCAGAAGGTTCACTATTCAACCTGAAGCAGCGACTCCAGAGGCCTTTTCCATGGATGATTCAGTCATTTAGAAAGTTGAAAAGACCTATTTAAAGGGGAAAGTCATGGAGGAATATGTTGAAAGAATGCACAATTAGGGAGTCTCTTTGCTATCAGAAGTTGCGAAAAGAACAGGTAAAATGAAGAGGTTGAAAGCTCAAGTAGATGATTTTGTCTCCCTTATTTCTCAGGAAATTGACAGCTTAGAAAAAGATCTCGGTAGATGGAAGGAAATGAAAGATCTCAAGAAGAGTACCCTGATATCTATCGGTGTCATCTCCAACAAAGACTCCTATGTTGAGATCAAGGAGTCAATGGTCTTTAGAATCCAAGTACTCAAAGACTTAATTGATGATCTCAAAGCTTTCAAGGAAGCTAGTGAAAAGAGTGACCTGAGCCTGCTAAACAAGTTAGAAGAACTGCCATGTAACTTGACCTCCAAGGATCATCAGTTCCTTTCAACAAAGGAAATGATTAAGAATTTCAAAGGGATGTTCCGAAAAGATTTTGAAGAAGCATCTTTGTTAATGACTTCGGTGGACAGCATTCTGGATGCTCAGTTAACTTTGGATAATTTGAAATCCAGGTTAATTGGCCACTCTAAAGCCATCACAACATTGAAAGATGTGCTGATCAGAGTAAGAGTCATCTTCAAGAACGCAGTTGTGCCAGACAGTGTAAGAATTCAGGTATTAATTGCCATGTATGATGCTCATCTAAAAAAGTCTGATAGTAAGAGTTGACTCTCTCTCTCTCTCTCTCCCCTTCTTTCTTTTTCTATCCTTATGCATTTTTATTTTGTGCAGAATGCATGCAATTTTGCAATATGTAATTACATGTAAATATTTTGGAAAATATCTAAAAGTCAAAGATGAGTCATCTTTGACCAAGATATTTTATATATTTTATTATTTTCTATTTTTGAGGATTTTCTCCTTATATATAGTGGAGACCTCATTTATAAATGAGCTTAGAAAATTTAATACCAAACACTCTACTGAAATTGAAGCAACTTTTGAGACTTTGTGCTCAAACTTGTAAATCATATTTTGATTAAATAAATGAGAAGCAGTTTATTTTAGACTTTGTGTTGAGATTATCTGTGTTATTTAAGAAATAGTTCTTGTGTCTTTTTCTTGGTAACATCTTGTTTATCTAATTTAATAAGCAAAGTGGATGTGTTTATTTTGTCTGAGAGCATTTCTAGAGGATAGAAGATAGACTTTGTGCTACTTTTACCTTTGAGATTCTATTATATTTTGTAGTTTCAGATGGAGACTTTGTGCTTCACCTTATTCTATGGTTGTACTTATTCTGGATCTGTGGAGAAGCTATGGAAGACTTTGCACTTGCGTGAGCATTCTTGTGGACTTTGTTACTTCAGGTGATCTCTTGCTCTTCATTTGATACCATTCCTGAAAGAAGAGGAGTGTTGTTAGCTTAAGGCCAAGATTTTCCCTCTTTTGTTTGTTGTACATTACCTCTGAAAAAAGAGAGGTAGATGCTATTATACCACCCCTGAGTGCTATTTTCTACTTAATTATAAATATTCAGCACGTAAGTATTTATAGGGAACCTCCCCTTGATGAGAGGAGAGATTTACCTCCTCTAGATCTGGTAAAGCTGCACTCCTTGTGGTGTAAATCTCCCTATGCTGTGGCTGATATCCCCATTTTGTCATCAGTTAGTTGACGACAAAATATTCAACCAACAATTTTTTGGTGACTCCACTGGGGAACGAATGTGCAGTCTGAAACCTCAAGTTTCAGATTGAAGCAGTCCCTACCCTTCTCCATTGCATAGTCTGGCGACTCCATTCTATATCTTACCCATTATCATTCTAGCCTTACCACCTACCTACGTTACATTATCTGGTCTGTAAAACCAGAGCTGCTGGGAAAAACTTACATTTTGAAGCCTCAAGCTTCAATTTGAAATAGTTTTGGTCCCATTTTTGTTTTAAAACCTGGCAAATCCATGCTACACCAGAAGTCAGAGATCTAAAGGCGTTGTTAACCCTATGTTTGAGTTAGCACAACAGAGTAATTTTGATCTGTTTCCTTCATCAACCTCTATTCAACAATCTAGGAGTTTTCCTTCTAGCCTTGTCAGGTCACCAACACAAGGTAGAACTCCTTTTCCTGCTATTAATCACCGCCTACCTATAAACACTCCACCAAGGTTTGTTATCCCACCTTTTAATCCTCTTATCATAATGGCTCAAGGCCCATGGGGTAATTCCTTCAGCCCTCTTAACTTGACCCCACCTCTGCATGAACTACCTCGTAGTTCTAGAAAAAAATTTCCTAAGTTTTTTGGTGATGGGAAGGTTCATCCTGACGAACATATTGCCACCTTCTCCATAGCATGTGGCATGATTGGGGTCAAATTTGAAGATGTAGCGGTGAAATTTTTTGTGAAAAATTTACAAGGAGCTGCCGCAGATTGGTTTTATCACCTGCAGGTTGGGTCAGTAACAAGTTGGAATATGCTCAAATCCAAATTTGATGCTAGATTTAAACTCGCTGAGGATGCACATGCTATGTTGGTGCAGCTGACACAATTGAAGAAAGAATCCCAAGAAACCATGAGGGATTTCATAGCTAAATTCAACAAGTTGAGGAACCGAATTCTGACTGTGGCTCAGCCCACGCCGAAAAATCTCAAGTGCTTTTTCATCAACTCACAGCTTCCCAAAGTAAGTTTCTTGTTGAGACGAGCTGGCCCTATGGACCTAGCCTTGGCTCAAGGTTTGGCTACCGAGATTGAAGATGATCTTATCCTGGAAGGTAAGATTAGGAAAGATTCTAGTAAAAATAAATTCCCTTCATCTGCTGAAAGCTCTTCCATGGGCACTACAGATCCTATGATGCAAAAACTAACAAATAAACTGATAGCTTTGAAAAGACAAATTGCCCAAGGTACATCTGCTCCTACCTATCAAGATGCACCCAGGAGGACATTCCAGAATCAACAATATCAAGGTAATACTGCTTGGACCCAAGGGCAATCAAACTGCCCACCTCCCCCTTCAGGGAGATTAGCCATTGAAGCAGCACCTGCCAATTCAGTGGTCGGATACCTAGAAGCTGAGCATGACAACTCCTTTCAACCATAGCTAGACCAACAAGAAAATGCTAACCTCTTTGATGAACAAGATGAAGAATTAGTTGGCGACTCAAATATCAGTTTCCTAAATTACCAAGATGAAGTTAGAAGTAAGGGAGAGGATTTGGAAGGAGCTTACGCTATTTTTACTAGATCTCAAAATAAGTCAGCTTCACAAATTGACCAAGGAAAGGCAGATGAAGAGCCCCGACCAGCAGTTTCCATTGCCAAACGCGGGACTCTGTTACCTCTACAATCAAAAGATCAGGTAACTCATAAAAGAATAAGTACTCCCAATCACCCAATATCCCTCTCTTCTGCTACTTGGGCCAGTGGAGTACCTGTCAAAGCCTCTGATGATGGAATCTCTTCTTCTATTGTAACTTCTTTTCAATCATTTGATATAATTGATCATGCTAGAAAGACTAAGATTTAGATGATAGAGGTTGAGTATTTAAGAGCTAACCCAGAACAGTTTGATAGGTTTGCAGAGTATGTAAAAAATAAAGCTGTCCCTGTAGGACAAGACTCTTTGAAAGTTGTTCCTGATCTCCTCAAAGACAAACCAGCCCAAAACAATCTGGTTGTGACTCCTCCTATCACTCTTGGGAAAATAGAACCTTTCTATGTTTCCCTGCTTATAAATGGCTACAAACTGAGTAATTGTATTATAGACTCTGGGGCTTCAGATAATGTCATGCCTGCAAAAGTGGCAGATTCTCTCAGCCTAACTTTGACCAAAATTTTTGGGAGGTGTTTTTCCATGGAAAACAAGCAGGTTCCCCTCCTTGGCCAAATAAAATATGCCCAATACACCTTTGTGGCTTTTCCAAAAAAGTGGATAAAAATGATGGTTCTAGTAGCCGATGTTCTAGCATCTTACGGCATCCTGCTTGGGTGGAATTTCTGTAAGGATATTGGGGGCGAGTTAACAATGGACCTATCAGAAGCAAGGATTCCAGTTTAAGGCATCATGAAGAAATTGCTTCCTAAAAAAAAAGCCAGGTATGTAGTTACCCATTCCACAGCACCTGAAGCTCAAATTTTATTTGAGTCCTCAGGCATGGGCACTTATTTCTTATCCACAGACGGGATCCACGGTGCATTAGATGAAACTCCTATGAGTGGTGATTTGGATTTGGTTTCAGCTGATGCGAAGGGTGGAATGCCCAAGCAAAATGAACACATGAGACAACCCTTTCCCAAAAATGGAAAAGTTTTTATGGAAAAAGCAATACCTAATGAGCTATGGACCTTGGAGTTTGATGGCAGTTGATCTTCTACTGGATCAGGAGCCAGAGTTGTGTTGGTATCCCCTCAGGGAGAGATTACTCCTTTTTCCTACAAATTGCAATTCAACAATACTAACAATATGACCGAATACGAATCCTTGTTGCTTGGATTACAAGCTACCAAAGAAAAGGGCATTAGGAAACTCCATGCTAAAGGAGACACTGAGTTGATAGTCTGTCAGGTAAAGAACCTCTATCAGACCAAGAATGAGAGGTTGCACCATTATCGCAATCTGGTATGGGATCAAATCAAAAATTTTGATGCCTTCAATATCTCCACCATTCTAAGGGAATTCAATGATCGAGCAGATGCATTGGCTGTCTCTGCCACCCTCCTGATTCCCCACCCAAATTTTAAGGGAGATAAGTATACTATTGAGCTAGTTTTCTGACCAAGTGTACCAAACAATGCCGACCACTGGCAAGTGTTTAACAACGATGATCAAATCATCACCTTCTTGGAGCAAAAAGACACTTTCAAATAGCTACGTTTTGAAGGTAGTGAGCCCCAGGAGTGTAGATTAACCCCTGAAACCCAAGTCAATACAGGTGAAGATTTTCTACAACTCAAGGGGAATAAAATTTCCAAAGGTTTGGTTTCCCTAGAAAAGTTGTTTGATAACCATGACAGGTTTGTCAAACAACAATGAATAGATTCAAATTCTTCTCAAGATTTTGATCAAGTTAACTTGGGGACCAAGCACGATCCTAAGATGGTAAACATTGGGAAATGCTGCACTTCCAAAGAAAGGTTTGAGCTTGCTAGTTTACTTCATCAATATCGGGATGTGTTGGCCTATTCCTACGATGACTTGAAATCTCTCAGGCCAAATGACATCCGTCATGACATCCCTCTGAAAGCCAACTCTTTACCTTACAAATAGAAATCTAGGCAATATAATCCAAAAATCTCAGGTACTATTTTAGCTGAGATACAAAAGATGCTGGATGCCCATATAATTTTTCCAATCCATCACTCAACATGGATTGCTAACATAGTACCCGTCAGAAAGAAAAATGGTGAGATTTGAATCTGTGTAGATTTTAGGAACTTGAATCAGTTGTCCTTAAAAGGTAACTACCCCCTTCCCATTATGGATCAAGTCTTACAAATGGTAATAGGTTCATAAATGTTATCAATGCTTGATGGCTTTTCAGGGTACAATCAAGTTGAGGTTGGGAAAGCAGATCAACACAAGACAATGTTCACCACACCCTGGGGCACTTTCGCTTATCACAGGATGCCTTTCAGTCTAATAAATGTAGGTGCCACTTTTCAAAGGGCCATGGATCTTGCTTTCAAAGATGTGATGGAAAAATTCATTGTAGTGTACCTAGACAATCTGATAGTATTTTCAAAATAGCGTTTTAAGCATGTCCACCATTTTTAAAAGGTACTGGAGTGCTGTCGTCAAAATGGCATCTCGTTAAAGCCAAATAAATCCATCTTTGGAGTAACTGAAGGGAAACTTCTCAGACACATAGTGTCCTGAGAAGGCATCATAATTAATTCAAAAAGAGTTAGGTCCATCTAGGAACTTACCCTGCCTACCAGTAAGACCGCAGTTTACTCTTTCTTTGGAAAGGTGAATTTCCTTAAGAGATTTGTTCCTGAATTCACTGAGAAAACTCGTCATATTGTCAACATGATGAAGAGCAATGCCACATTTAGGTGGACTGCCAAGGGCAAATCAACATTCAAAGAAATTAAAGAAGCAATTGCTCAGGCACCAATCTTGGTCTGTCCGGACTATACTAAAGGTTTCAAGATATATAGTTATGCCTCTGAGCATACACTATTAGCTATTCTGGTTCAACCAAATTCAGAAAATGTAGAATCTCCTATTTCATTCATGAGTTACCCACTCAAAAATCATGAGTTAAAATATTCCCTTATGGAGAAACATGCATATGCCATGGTCAAGGCTGTCAAGCGTTTCAGGTTTTATATCTTGAATTCTCACACCGAAGTTCTCGTACCAGATACAACAATAAAATCTATTTTGACTCAGCAAGAGTTTGGTACAAAGAGAGGTAACTAGATTGCCAAAACTCAAGAATTTGATCTAGACATCAAACCAACCGAGCTTGTACGAGGAAGGGTTCTCTGCCAATTGATCGCCAACAACATTCCAGATGGAGTAAAAAGTGAAGAACAAGATATCAAAAGTGTGCCCACAGTTCTCTTTGTCGCCACTACTGATGAGTGGTATTCTAACATTGCTCATTTCCTAACATATGGTGAGTGTCTTGCTCATCTTTCTTTTAAAGAAAAATAGAATGTTAAATTGAAAGCAGTTGGTTATGCTCTATGGGACAATGGTCTTTATAAGAGAAACCTAGATGGGGCATTTCTTCGTTGTGTTGACAAAGCTCAACAAGAAAGACTTTTAGAATATTTTCAAAATTTGGTCTGCAGAGGACATTTCTCTACACTGGTGATGGCACACAAAATTCTATGAGCAAGGTACTATTGGCCCACACTTTTTCAGGATGCTTACAAATGGGTGCGTAGGTGTGAGCTGTGTCAGCAATTCGTTGGAAAGCCTAAGCTGCCTACTTTGCCCCTCAAGCCAGTTGTGATCGAGGAACCATTTCAATAGTGGGGTATTGATTTCATTGGTGCAGTTAACCCATCTTCAAGTGTCGAACATGATTATGTCCTCACCACAACGGATTATTTTACTAAGTGGGTGGAGGCCATACCAACCAAGCATGCTACATCTAAAGTAGTATGCAACTTTCTCAAAGAAAATATCATCTCCAGGTTTGGGGTTCCACTAAAAATTGTGACAGATAATGCAGCTTATTTTTCATCGCATGAAATTACTCAATTTTGTTTCCATTATGGGATTACCTTATCTCACACTTTAGATTATTTCTCTCAAGGAAATAGACAAGCAAAATCAAGTAACAAGAACTTGGTCACCATTATCAGGAAGTTGGTGGACGACAATCAGAGAACATGGCACAAAGCTTTGTATGATGCTTTATGGGCCGACATGATAACACCCAAAAGAGCCATAGGTATGTCACCTTTCCAACTCCTATATGGACTAAATGTAGAAATTCCCATCACCCTTGAACTACCAGCACTCAGATTAACCAGAGCAATTGAAGACTCAACCTTCGAAAGCTCAGTTGACAAGCGGATCATGTGTCTGACCGAGCTAAATAAACAATGAGTTATGGTGGTGGATTAGATCAAGGAACATCAGGATTGGGTAAAAGCGCTTTTTGATGAGAGATCTAGAGTGTGTGAGTTCCAAGTCGGAGATCAAGTTTTGTTATGGGACAAGTGACGAGAACCAAAAGGGATGCACGGCAAATTCGACTCCCTGTGGAGGGGTCCGTTTACCATTCGACAACTCTGTGGTGAGGCCAAATTTTTGCTGGGGTATAAAGATGGAACACCATTTACACTACCTCACAGTGGGTAACATATAAAGCTTTTCAACGCTTAAAGCTCAGATGAGTCTATTTGTAAAATATCTACAGTTTTTATGTTTTATCTATTTTTCTTCCATTTTTCACTCGACTCCATAGCCCAATGGCTTGGATGAAGGAACTTAGAGACTAGATTCTACTTCCACTAATCAATTTGATTAAATGAAAGTTCCCCAATAAGAGCCAGCTATTGTTTCCAAAATTAGCTTAGCTCATTTTTGAAAACAACCCCCTACGAAACTTGTCCGTTTCATCTTTTGTCTCTCTAAGTTCATTTTTTATTACGAATTTCATAATTCATTTTCATCTTGGCCTCGGAACGAGGAGTGGTTACTATCTCATCCAAGCCAAGTTTTCCTTTCCCCTTTTTCTCCTTCCAGAGATGGTCTCTTTTTATTTTTCTGTGCAAGGGCGGCAAAAATTGCCGCCTCTGCATTTCCCTTATTTTTGTGCAAGGGCGGTGATTTTCACCGCCTCTGCACATTTCCTATAAGGGCGATGATTTTCACCACCCTTGCATTCCGACCTACAAGGGTAGCAATTTTTACCACCCCTGCAAATAGATCGACTACATGCAAGGGCAGTGAAAAATGCCACCCTTGCACGTCTCAATTTCTACGCAGGCATTAATAGCCGCATGCAACAGGTTGTTGGGGTGAGTTTTTCACCCTATCTATTCCAATTTGAGCCTCATTCTTCTCATTGCTTCCTCCTCTCCTCCTACTTCTTGCACTTGAGGGCCTCAAGTGATGTTTCAAGGCACCAACTTGTAGATCTAACCTCGTGACACATGTGTTTTCTCAGGTAGGGTTCATTTTTAAGTTTATTTCCTATTTTTTCTGTTTTAGCTTAGTCTCTTTTATTGTTTTCCTTTTATTTCTTTTTCTTTCACCCATCCTTCCTCCTTCATCATGGGCTCCTCTTTCCCCTACCTGTAGTTTTCTTTTCTTGCGAGGGTGACATTTTTTGCCGCCCATCTTGTCTTTTCATCTTTCGTGCAAAGGCAGCAAAAAATGCCACCTTTCCACATTTTCCCCTTGTCAAGTATAGCGGCAACATTTTTCACCGCCTCTGCACGTTTTTGCAACTTCAGTGCAAGGGTAGCGATTTTCGCCACCCCTGCCCCCTGCATCCTTCCTGCAAGGGCAGCGATTTCTGCCGCCCCTGCTTTTTCTTCCAAATTTATGTAAGGGCGGCAATTTTTGCCACCCCTGCATTTTTCCTTAATTTTTAGCTAACTCCCAGAATTTCTTCTAAGTTGTCCCTTTCATGCTTTTTCTTCCTCATTTTTTGCTCCTTTGCTAGACCTAGCCTATTTCAGTGACCTCCAGTAACCCATGTCACTTAAATTGCACTCTCTCTCTCTCGCTCACTCTCCTCTCGTCTATGATCATGGCTGCAGCACCTTCAGTGAACTCTTGTACATCTACTCCCATCCAATCAAGATTGTCCTCTATGATAGAAGCGTCTCTCTCAAAGGCAAAAAACATGAAATACAAGTACTAGGGCATCTTCTGGCTCACATCAATCACCTCGAATGTCGATGACATTTGAGATACCGACATCGGCCACATGGACATGGCCAAATTCCTGGCATGAACCAAGGCAACAAATCCCAGTACTGGGATAAAAAGAATTGTTGAGAGCAACATCCACTTGGTGGCCACCTTTTTGGTAGCAACACATCATGTGGAATTTGTCCTCCAGTGTGCGTGTTTTTACAACAAAGAGACCAGATCAGTCTCAGATGCCAGTGGCTGCATGATAATTTGGTTGGACCCTAATTTTATCGACAAAGTTTTCTTGTGTCCCCCAGCCACCGAAGTAACCCAAATTGACTTCACAAAAGCACAAAAGGAGTATGACAAAGACCTCGAAAGGGCAAAGAAGGTCATGAACTATAAATGGCTAAAGACAACTAGGACCGGCCTCTCTAGATGGCCGAAGAGCTTTTGCTAAAGTGATTTCATCGAAGAAGTCGGTGACCTAATCACCCTCCTCAGTAGAGTACAGGGCCTCCCATCCTCTTCACAATTCCATGAATGGATGTATCCATTCATTAAGATCATCCTTCAGGGTAATCAAACCATCTTTTGGGGGGAAGAGATCAGCAGCACTATCCATGAGCAACTGACCAAGGTACAGACCTTCAAATTTTACATGACTTCGTACCTGGTCTATATAGCTATAGCAATGTGATCTTTCCCAGGTTTGACAACAGAGGGAGATAGAAAGACCACCCTGATCTACTCATACTATCCACAGCTGACTCTTCAGGGGTCAACACATCATTTTAGATGAGTAAATGACGCATTCTTTATCGTATTTTTGTGTCTCTTCGATCCTCAACTGGAGCAGAAGAGAATATCAGATGAGGCTTGGACGGTAGTGAATGGTTATGGCTATATGTTCCTCCAATTCCCTACTTTTTGCTATCTTCGAGTGGGTTTTTACCAAGGATACCCTTATATGATCCCCAAATTCCCTTCAGATAGGTTAGTCCTAATGGAGCTTTGTCGACAACTGGCTGCCGTGCATACATAGCAGATGGAACTTAAGAGACCCAGTTTCAAGTTTCCTATCTAGATTGGCAGGTTTTCAGTTGCTACATCAACCAAAGCCAGGGTCATGGAAATAGAAATGTAGATGGTTACCATCAAACCATTTAAGAGATGGAAGAAATTTGATTACAGGGGAGTCAAAGAGAAGATTCGAAGAAAAACTCAGTTCCACGAACCCATGATTGAGGATATCTGGGTGGACCTGAGGACAGATGATGAGATAAGGAAAATGGACTATTGCCGTCTAACACTGGAGTAGATAGAATACCTCAAGCTTTTAGAGATCCCTTCTAGTTTAATCGATGATGGGAATATCATAAATAGTAGGTATCTGGCAGAAAAGGTTGCTGGTTCCCCTCTCCCTCCAATTCAGTGGTCTCAAAAGGAGTTGACCTCTTTGAGAAAAAGATTTGAACCAATATTGGATAACACCAATGATTGTTTAGCAGCCAAAGGGATCACCCTAAAATAATTCATTATAGGATCAGAGGCTAAATACCAAGTAGAGTTGAAGAGGAAGGCAGAAAATTGAACAAAAAATAAAGGTAACGTTCCTTCCCCTTCTAGGCCTCACAAGCCTAGGATCATCTTTGTGTCCAAAAAGCCTAAGTCAACATGAGAGCATGAAATAGTAGCTGAAGGAACCAAAGGTTAAAGCCCTGAGGCATAGATAGCTCAGCCTATGAAGACACAAGATCAACCTTCAGAATGACTAGGTGTTGGGTCTCCACTCTCGCTGGGACAAGCACAGCTAATCCAGAGCGTCTCTCCTTCTCCCCCTCAATCTCTTATGGTGCCCACTTCTCCTATCTCTCCAATCAGTGTTCCCTCTTTTGGAGCCACTTCTCCTTCTAGGGTTGTATTTGGCGATCCTCAAGGTCCTTCTGCAAGTTCCCCTTGCTCTTTTGGGTCCATTCTGAGTCTATCATCTCTGTCTTTCAACCTACCACCGAGCCCTACACCTGAGCTAGAATTAGTAGTTGATATAGTTTCACCAGTTACTCCAACTGCAACTACTGTCACCACCTGTAGTGTGGAAGCTACTATAATGACACCAACAGAGGCAACTATTGTTACAATAGGTACTTCTCTCCTGCCTTGGATGTCTGCTTTCACGCCAAAAAGAAAGAAAATGGCCATCTCCTCGGATGAATTTGATTTTGGCAAGATAATGCCGGCAAAAGCAAGGGCTCCTAAGAGGCCAAAAATCCTCTCCAAGTTGGTTGAAGAAAAGGGGCAAAATTTTATAGAAATTGCCAAGCCTCCTCAGGATGTAACCCTTGAGGGTTTTGAAATGAGCAGTTATTCCATCTCTCGTGTTGAACTTGGCAAAGTTACTCACGAAGGTGCAAAGAGCGATCTTCAGTCAGCAATGGACATTATGGTCCAAAAATTTGACAGAGAAAAGGAGATGAAGGACTATTATAAAGCCAAAGCTGAGCAGTTAACAACAGTGATCAGAAGGTTCACTATTCCACCTGAAGCAACGACTCCAGAGGCCTTTTCTGTGGATGATTCAGTCATTCAGAAAGCTAAAAAGACATATTTAAAGGGGAAAGACATGGAGGAATATGTTGAAAGAATGCACAATCAGGGAGTCTCTTTGCTATCAGAAGTTGTGGAAAGAACAGATAAAATGAAGAGGTTAAAAGCTCAGGTAAATGATTTTGTCTCCCTTATTTCTCAGGAAATTGACAGCTTAGAGAAAGATCTCGACAGATGGAAGGAAATGAAAGATCTCAAGAAGAGTACCCTGATATCTATCGGTGTCATCTCCAACAAAGACTCCTATGTTGAGATCAAGGAGTCAATGGTCTTTAGAATCCAAGTACTCAAAGACTTAATTGATGATCTCAAAGCTTTCAAAGAAGCTAGTGAAAAGAGTGACTTGAGCCTGCTGAACAAGTTAGAAGAACTACCATGTAACTTGACCTCCAAGGATCATCAGTTCCTTTCGACAGAGGAAATGATTCAAAATTTCAAAGGAATGATCCAGAAAGATTTTAAAGAAGCATCTTTCTCAATGAGTTTGGTGGACAGCATTCTGGATGCTCAGTTAACTTTGGAGAATTTGAAATCCAAGTTAACTGGCCACTCTAAAGCCATCACAGCATTGAAAGATGCATTGATCAGAGCAAGAGTCATCTTCAAGAACGTAGTTGCGCCAGACAGCGTAGGAATTCAGGCATCGATCACCATGTACGATGCTCATCTAAAAAAGTCTGGCAGCAAGAATTGACTCTCTCTCTCTCTCCCCTTCTTTCTTTTTCTATCCTTATGCATTTCTATATTGTGCAGAATGCATGTAATTTTGCAATATGTAATTACATGTAAATATTTTGGAAAATATCTAAAATTCAAAGATGAGTCATCTTTGACCAAGATATTTTATATATTTTATTATTTTCTACTTTTGAGGATTTTCTCCCTATATATAGTGGAGACCTCATTTGTAAATGAGCTTGGAAAATTTAATAGCAAACACTCTACTGAAATTGAAGCAACTTTTGAGACTTTGTGCTCAAACTTGTAAATCATATTTTGATTAAATAAATGAGAAGCAGTTTATTTTAGACTTTGTGTTGAGATTATCTGTTTTATTTAGGAAATAGTTCTTATGTCTTTTTCCTTATAACATCTTGTTTATCTGATTTAATAAGCAAAGTGAATGTGTTTATTTTGTCTGAGAGCATTTCTAGAGGATAGAAGATAGACTTTGTGCTACTTTTACCTTTGAGATTCTATTATCTTTTGTAGTTTCAGGTGGAGACTTTGTGCTTCACCTTATTCTACGGTTGTACTTGTTCCAGATCTGTGGAGAAGCTATGGAAGACTTTGCACTTGCGTGAGCATTCTTATGGACTTTTTTACTTCAGGTGATCTCTTGCTCTTCATTTGATACCATTCCTAAAATAAGAGGAGTGTTGTTAGCTTAAGGCCAGGATTTTCCCTCTTTTGTTCTTTGTACATTACCTCTAAAAAAAGAGAGGTAGATGTTGTTATACCACCCCTGAGTGCTATTTTCTGCTTAATTATAAATATCCAGCATGTAAGTATTTATAGGGAGCCTCCCCTTGATGAGAGGAGAGATTTACCTCGTCTAGATCTGGTAAAGCCGCACTCCTCGTGGTGTAAATCTCCCTATGCTGTGGCTAATATCCCCATTTTCTCATCAGTTAGTTGACGACAAAATATTCAACCAACAAAAACCTTAGAGTTGGTGCCTCCTAGAATTCTATGGGAACCATTAATATTCCTATGCCTTAACAAAGTGGATATTAATGAAGTTTTATATGTTTTTCTTAGGATTTGAGATGAAAAAGATGCCTTAGTCTCATGACTGGCCCTTGACAAAGGAGTGGGCCAAGTCTGAGACAAAAAAATGACTATGTCCACTATTAATATGGAATTTAAGGGATAATTAATGTATTTTTAAACTCATATAAGCCATATATACCAATTTTAAAATCATATTCATGCTTATATAGGCCTCAACACACCATCTTACCTCATGATTAACTAGCTCTACTATGTGTGGGGTTTTGATATGACTATGTATGAGGTTTAAAACTTAGTTTTATCCATTTTAAATTTGTTTCATTTAGTATTAACATATATTATGACATGTTGTACATTTTATTTACACCTCAAAGTCTATTTATATCTTTGTGTCCTACATTTAGGCTTAGGATTAGCCTATTCTTGTTTATCTTATAAGTTCCTTGGTCTAGACTATGTTTTATGAGTTTGGACCTCACTCTTCTACATCAATAGTTTTATATTGGTTTTTAAATCTATTTTAAATACAAATTGGGCTCATATTTGTATTCAAACACATATTTTATCCATTTGATTTAGGATTAGCACTAGCCTATTCCTATTTACAACCTGTAGGTGACTTCTAAGTTATCTTGCATGCATTCTATGTTCTCAAGGTAATATTTCATATCAATGTTTTTCTCAATGTAATTTGATTTATTTAAATTGTCAATTAGGTTATAATAACCCTTCATACATATTATTCTCCTTTTAAGCTTGTAGATGAACTGACCCTCTAAGTAGGCTTATAGGTGCCTATTAGTGTCATGACTACATTTTATGTGTTTGGACCTCATCTTAATAGATAATAAACTTCCTTACTAGTTCAAGAAGTTGTCTTTAGTCTCACTTGTGTTTAAACATATTTCAAACACTGATCTACCCCTTTACTATATGTAATTCACCCTACACCTTCAAGTCATGGTTGTAGGTTCTTATTAGGGCTAGGACTGTGTGTTGGGTTTTGAAACTAATCTTCTCAACCCTATCATGATTATTTTTAAGGGATTAAAATCCTGATAAGAGTCATTTCATTATATATGTAGGGTTTTCTAACACCATAAGAGTGTTTATAATCTACTCCTTATTTGTTCCTTCTGTATAAACCTGTAGGTGGTCTTTTGACTATGAACTCAACTCCACCTTTCTCTTAACATCCCATGTAGCTTGGTGTTATTTGATCTCATATTTGACTTATTTAATATTATATCATAGTCAAGTTTCCATATTTGAGGCTCCCTTCTATTGGTCTAAGGTTGATCTTAATCCTAAAAGAGGACCTATAGGCTTAAGCTTTATAAGTATCTACTTGACAACATAGGCTAAAATCCACATGTTATTGGTAGAATCAAAGGGGGGGTCAATCAGTGGTGACAAATAATCAAATTCAATTTATAAACCCTTCAAACACTTAAGCATTCAATACAACCATTCATGAGTCATAGAAGATGCTAATAGAAATGAACAATAAAGATAATTCAAGATCACACACAACAAAAAATCTGTGGGAAACCCTCTGTTGAGGTGTGGAGCTAAAAGCTACACCAGATGAGCAAATGCAAGGTTGTTATATTTACACAGTCATCAACGTCAGTCAGGGATCAACCAGAGGCTACCGACATCAAATATGGATCAGCCGACATCGGTCATATGCAGGTAGATAGGGACCAACGTCGATCACTTGTGTGTTCCAGAAGTCTATTTTCATGGATGAATAGATTGTTTGCATGATAAGTTTAATTGTTAGTGTTGAGTCCACATTTTTATTTTTGGCAAGACTATTTTGAACCTTTGATTAGGAGGTGTATCTAACGATGGAGAATGCATAGCTCATGATCCCTAATTCTATATAATAGGGATAGATCTTCATAGTTTGTGTGTATGATGAAAAAAAGGATAAATCAATTCAAGTAGCTGAATTGTGTTTGTAATTGATAGAGAGAACTCTTGAAGGAAAGAGATTTGTACATCTAAGAGGTGTGAAAGAAAGAGAGATTTCTTCAATTGTATTTCCTTCTAGAAGAGTTTAATACAAGTTTTCATTGTTTCTTGTATCTCTTATTCTTTGCTGATTCTGATTTCTAGTTACTTATTATTCTATTTTAATTCCACGTTTAGTTGCTTACACAAGAGTAATTAATTGTGCTGTAAGATCTTGACAAGTGGTATCAAAGCTTGGGTTCACTAATAGGTGGTTTCAGATCGTGTTAGTGTTTGTTGATTATAGGTCACTCACAGGGGTTTCTATTTGAGTGGGAGTATAGCAATGGCAGAAGAAAGTAAACTAAGAATGGAGAAGTTTAGCGGTAAGAATTATCAATTATGAAGGATGCAAATAGAAGATTATCTATATCAAAAAGATCTGTACTTACCATTGGGTGGGGTTTTAAGCAAGCCCACAGATATGCAAGATGAAGAATGGAATGTTCTTGATAGAAAGGCTCTGAGATCTATAAGCTTGAGCCTGTCATCTTCTGTGATTTCCAACTTATCACAAGCAAAGACAATGATAGAGTTAATGGATACTTTGGCAAATTTATATGAAAAGCCCTCAGCTTCAAATAAGGTATATCTTATGAAGAAATTATTTAATTTGCAAATGCAGGAAGGTGGATCTGTATCTAGTCATCTTAATTATTTCCATGCAATAGTAAATCAGTTAAATTCAGTCAAAATAGTTTTTGATGATGAAATTAAGGCTCTCTTAATTTTATGCCCTTTACCTAAAAGTTGGCATAGTTTGGTAATGGCAGTTAGTAATACTGCATCTGCTATACATATCTTGAAAGTAGATGATGTTGTTAGTGTAATCTTGAATGAAGAAACTCGTAGGAAAAGCATAGGGGAAACATTAGGTAATGCTTTAAGTATTGAAAGCAGGGGAAGGAAAAAAGAGAAGGGCAAGCAAGGGAGATCAAGGTCTAAGTCAAAGATGAGAGGTAGATCCAAATCCAAAAATGGAAGAAAAATAACCTGCTGGAATTGTGGAAAGATAGGGCATGCAAAGAAAGATTGCTAGTTTTCGGCTAAAGATGAAAATTAGCATGAAGGTAAAGAAGAAGCAAAAGTTGTAGGTATTGTTGCACAAGATGCTTTTACACTTTCTTTGGATAATAGAATATAATCTTAGGTTGTACATTCTGGTGCCTCTTTCCATGTAACCCCAATAGAGAATATTTCAATGATTATGTCCATGGAGATTTTGGAATATTTTATTTAGGGGATGATAAGCCTTGTAAAATTGATGGCAAAGGAAAAGTGCAGCTGAAATTGTAGAATGGCAACACATGGGTGTTGAAGGATGTCATGCATGTACCCATCCTGAAGTGGAATCTAATTTTTGTTGGAAAGTTGGGGGATGAGGGTTGTACAATAACTCTCACAGCTGAATCTTGGAAGGTTTCCAAGGGTGCACTTGTATTAGCCAGAGGTAAGAGAGTAGGTACTCTCTATTTAGGTAATTGTATTACTGATTATTCTCCTTCTATATTATCTACTTTAGATGTAGATGTAAATTTGTGGCACTGTAGGCTTGGCCACATGAGTGAGAAGGGAATGACTATTCTTAAGTCAAAAGGTAAGCTTTTAGATTTGAAAAGAATAGATCTAGATTTTTGTGAGCATTGTATTTATGGAAAATAGAAGAGAGTGAGATTTCTCAAAACTGGGTCAACAAAGAAGAAGCACAAGTTGGAGCTTGTTCACACAGATGTGTGGGGACCAGCTCAGGTAGCTTCTATTGGAGGATCATAGTATTATGTTTCTTTCAATGATGATGCAACAAGAAAGGTATGGGTTTATCGCATAAAGAAGAAATCTGATGTTTTTGACACATTTAAGAAATGGAAAGCTTTGGTTGAGAATGAAAGAGGTTTGAGATTGAAGTGCCTTAGATTTGACAATGGTGGTGAGTACTGTAGCAATAAATTCAAAATTTACTATTCTATGAGGGGAATACATAGGGAAAGGATGGTTCAAAGGACACCTCAACAAAATGGAGTTGCTAAAAGCATGAACATAACTATAATGGAGCATGCACAGAGTATGAGGTTGCATGCTGGTTTGCCCTTATAGTTTTGGGTAGAAGCTATAGACACTGTGGTTTACCTAATTAACAGAGGACCCTATACTACTCTAGATGGTGGAATTCTAGAAGAGGCTCAGATAGGTAAAAAGGTAGATCTTTCATTTCTCAGAGTTTTTGGTTTTGAAGCTTTTGTGCACATTGATAAATAAAATAGAAAGACGCTGGATGCTAAATTTATGAGGTGCACATTTATTGGTTATGGCTCTGGAGATTTTAGATTTTGATTGTGGAATTTAAGAACTAACAAAATTATTAAAAGACATGATGTTGTTTTCAATGAAAAAGTGATGTACAGTGATCAGCTCAAGAAGCTGAATAATTATGAGCAGGGCAATGTTGATTTAGATGAGGTGATGATCCAAAATGAGCTTATGGGGAAAAATAATCATAGACAGGAAAACACAAACACTGACATCAGTTAGGTAGGAACTAATGTCAGTCATATAGGAATCGACATTGGTAAGATAGTAACTGACGTCGGTCATACAAGAACTGGCATCGGTCATATGGAATCAACGTCAGTTAGGCACAAACTTGGAGATGACTGAGATTGGTCACTAACAGAGAATTTGGGTGGACAGAAAGCTATGAATGAGCTTCAAATGCCCATGAGGAGATCAGAAAGGGTAAGTAAACCTCCAATTCATTATTCCCCTTCATTATTCTACTTATGGCTCACTGATAGTGGAGAACCAAAGATTTTTGATGAGGCAATGCAAGTAGAATCCTAGAAATAGTGGGAGCTTGGTATGAAAGAGGAAATTGATTCCTTGAAAGAGAACCAAACATGGGATTTGGTTGAGTTTCCAGCCAGACATAGAGCACTAAAAAACAAATGGGTTTACAAGTTAAAGGAAGGTGAGAATGGACAAATGAGACATAAGGCTAGGTTGGTAGTAAAGGGATTTACATAGAAACCAGGTATTGACTTTGGTGAAATTTTTTCTCCTGTAGTAAAGATGACTTCTATTCAGACTGTATTGTCTTTAGTTGCTATTGAGGATTTACATCTTGAGTAGCTTAATGTTAAGACAATGTTTCTTCATGGAGGTTTGGATGAAGAAATATATATGGAACAGCCAGAAGGTTTTAAGGTCAAAGGTAAGGAGAAACTTGTGTGAAGGTTGAAGAAGAGCTTATATGGTCTTAAGCAAGCTCTAAGACAATGGTATTTGAGGTTTGACAGGTTTATGATAGAGCATGGCTTTAACAGATGTCAATCTGATCATTGTGTTTATTTTAAGAGATTGGATAATGGTAGATATATTATCTTATTACTGTATGTAGATGATATGCTTGTTGTAGGTTCACACATGTAGGATATTAATGAGCTTAAGGTAAAATTAGCTCACACATTTTCCATGAAGGATTTAGGAGTAGCAAAGAAAATCCTTGGCATGAGTATTAAGAGAGACAGGAAAAATCATAGGTTGATTTTGTCTCAAGAGGATTATGTGAACAAGGTGTTCAAGAGGTTCAATATGTAGGATACAAAACCGGTGAGCACACCTATGGATGGACACTTCAAGTTGAGCAAAGAACAATGTCCTAAATCACATGATGAGGTAGAGTACATGAGTAGAGTTCCATATGCTTCCATAGTTGGGAGCTTGATGTATGCAATGGTATGTACTAGACTTGATATTGCCCAAGTAGTGAGAGTTGTCAGTAAGTTCATGGCCAATCCAGGAAAGGAACACTGGAAAGTAGTTCAGTGGATTCTCAGATATCTGAGAGGGACCAACAGTAGGCATTTATGCTATGGAGTGTCAAACACTTCTCTACATGGATATGTAGATTCGGATATGGCAGGTGACTTGGATGGTAGGAGAAGCACCACAGGATATGTCTTCACTATTGGTGGAATGGTGGTTAGCTAGATTTCAAAGTTGTTGAAGGTTGTTGCCTTGTCTACTATAGAGGAAAAATACATTGCAGCCATAGAGGCTAGCAAGGAGATGATATGGATGACTCGGTTCATGGAAGAGTTGGGAAAGGAGCAAGAGAGTTACAGATTATATAGTGATAGTCAAAGTGTAACTCATTTGGAAAAGAATTCAGCCTTTCATTCAAGAACCAAACATATATAGCTTAGGTATTACTTCATTAGAAAGGTATTGGAGGATGGTGAGTTGAAGCTGGAAAAGATCTATACAGATAAGAACCCTGCTGATATGTTAACAAAACTAGTAATAAATGAGAATTTGAATCTTCATTCAACTTTTATTGGTCTTCAAGATTGAGCTTGAAGATGAAGAAACAAGCTAGAGGATGTTGTTGTACAGGTACAGGTGCAACTATTTATCTCCAAGTGGGAGATTGTTGAGGTGTGGAGCTAAAAGCTACACCAAATGAGCAAATGCAAGGTTATTGTATTTACACAGTCATTAATGTTGGTCAGGGATCAACTAGAGGCTATCGACATCAGTTATGGATTGGCCAACATCAGTCATATGCAGGTAGACAAGGACTGACGTCGGTCACCTGTGCATTCTAGAAGTCTATTTTTGTGGATGAACAGATTATTTGCATGATAAGTTTAACTATTAGTGTTGAGTCCACGTTTCTATTTTTGGTAGAACTGTTTTGAACCTTTGATTAGGAGGTGTATCTAATGGTGGAGAATGCATAGCTCATGATCCCTAATTCTATATAATAGGGATAAATCTTCATAGTTTGTGTGTATGATGAGAAAAAGGGTGAATCAATTCATGTAGTTAAATTGTGTTTGTAATTGATAGAGAGAACTCTAGAAGGAAAGAGATCTGTACATTTGAGAGGTGTGAAAGAAAGAGAGATTTCTTCAATTGTATTTCCTTCTGGAAGAGTTTAATACAAGTTTTTATTGATTCTTGTATCTCTTATTCTTTGCTGATTCTGATTTCTAGTTACTTATTATTTTGGTTTAATTCCCTATTTAGTTGCTTAGACAAGAGTAATCAATTATGTTGTAAGATCCTGACACCCTCTTGGGTAATAAAATCCACTCTCAAGCCTACAAACACATGGACTAGCTGTCTTATAAGATGATCACAAACATGAGACTAGTTAATTCTTTTTTATCAAAATTTAGTGAAACACATGTTTCATAAGGAACACCTACCCCTAGGATGATCAAGTCCTTATGACCACCTGTTAGTCAATCCTTTTATCCAAATTTTAGTGAAACTCCTATTTCACAAGGATAACACTCCCTTAAGATTATCAAGTCCTTCTAACCACCTATTATTCATGTACTTCTAACCTAGATGTTGATCACCCTCCCAACACCTATGAAATGAACATCTCCTTATCACTAATTACCTACTAATCTAATGGAGATACAATATATATCATCCCTCTTCAACTCTACACACTACACAATCCATACTATGATATACCATTCAAATCAACCACCAAGATTACATAGACATAATATATCCTTCACTCACACTCAAGGCATCTAAAACATCCCTTTGGATCACTCTAAACCTATTTTCTCATCTAAAATCTTCAAACCTACGAGAGCACTATTCTTGACATTAGAAATATGACCTACAAGTCATACACATAGTGTTTAAAATACTATGATTTACAACCCATCCACTAGGCACACACCCTTTCCTTTGATCCACAACTCTCACACTTACCTCTTCTCTTAAGTCTCTCACTTCTAGAATTCATCATCTTCGATTTCACCATTTATAGAGCATTCATGATTATTATCTTCTTGGTCAACCTTTAGATTTCCATTAACCATTAATAAATCTTACATATCTTAATACTATCCTCATAGGTTGGCCATAGTAGTTATGGGTCACACTTAAGCCTCTATGCCTTTTAATTAGGCATTATTAGCCCTTATATGTCTCATGGAGACCTATTACCCCATTTATCACTCGATTGAGAAAATTAGAAAGACAAGACTTCTTCCAAATGCATAAGTCCACTCCACATGACCCCTTCAACATCCTTAAATTATTATAGTCATCATTACACACTTCTACATATGCTCAATCTATTCAAACATTAGCCTTGTACATAAGAACACCATCAATGAATAAAAAATCAACTTCAAAGCATTTGTTCATACTGACTATGGATTGTCCAAACTTCCAAAAAACATATAGATGATCCTCATTTAGTCTACAATTATTTTCATTAGCTAAGTCATGTTAAAACATCAAAATACCATCAAAACAAACTTAATTATCCATCATGGGTTACTTATAGACCATATTAAAATACATAGTCAAATTTGGAGCTCAATATATAATATTTTATGAATATTCAAACCTTTTAACCAATTTTTATGGATGTGTCTTAGAGTCCTTTACAACTTTTCCTTTTATGCCATGGTTAAATTATGCATAGATCAAAAGTTATGGCTCAAAAACCAAGCACTAGTATTTCCTTCATTAAATTCAAATATTTAAATCCAAATGGTCACAATTAAACCTTAGTCACTTAGAACTCATTTTTTAATCTTCTCTCGACTCAAACTATTTATCTTCTTCATAATTAGCTCAAACTTTATATTTTTTTACCATTAAACATCAAACACTTATAATCATCTCACTGCTTCCTAACAATTTAGAACAAACATGTTCTATCAATCTCATATGAGTAGCTTGCTCATTATATTGCAGTTCTCACCATTAGATCTTTCTTAGAAATCTTGAGATTATGACACATGACACCCTTGCATGCCTTCTAAGCACTTTACTAATAGTCCCTTGCACTTGTGCCACTTGGCAGTCTCACATGCATTATTAAGACTTTGAATTGCCTCATACTATTGATATCAATATATATTATTAAGTGCTCACCATTGGATCTTCTAGACCAATGACCTTAGACTTCAACATGATTAAACTTGATGCTGTTTGACCCATCACTGTCTACTAGAGCAACATTGAAGCTGTATAACTTGAGCTAGAAATCACTTCAAGACTCCCAATTTTTAGGGTAGATTCTTGGCACTATAGAAAACATTTTCCATGTAAACCTTTAATCATTATTTACTTTATTCATACCTATAAAAAATACACAAACTAATTGGTTAATTCATATCTACATGATGTGCAATGATGGTTTTGATAAGTATGGGAACATAGTAAATCTATCTGAGAAGACAAATTTTCCCATTAATAACTTTTACTTCACTCAATCACATGACCTAAAATTTAAACTATATGATATCCTTACATAGATAAATTCATTGATATATCAATATTCTCCTAGAAACCTCACACATTTTAAATACAACATCATCAAATTTCCCACTCAGATTTTTCTACCATAAAACCAACTATGCCAAGATAAACATAATGAAGAACTAGATTAATACGATGCACTTCTACAAGCTCTCCAATAATCCTTGACCTCTGATAAGACCCATCATACATGCTCAATACTTTAGGCCCATCCATAATCCTACCAAAACTTAAGATCAACTAAGCCTACTTTATAAATACTAGGACAAACACACTACACACTTTGTCATTGACACTTAGACTATAAATACAGTTCATCCACTCACCTGGACACCTCCATGACATCACTAAAAACTCTCAAACAATCTCCCCTTTGTAATTTATGTGAACACCCATCATACATCTCACCTTCCTTTTCTCTCTTCAAGCACTCTCACAATAGGAAAATTTTCCCCCTTTAACACAATGATGAAGTGGTACAAAATGATCTTGAGGACTTGAAAACACCACCAATATGAGAGGACCACCTTATGAATATGATACAAACTCCCCCTTACCTTGAGCCTACCTCTTTTTTTCCTTGACAACTTCCGCTTACTATATGCCAACACTCTTTTCTATCAAACACTATAACTAATGAAGAAAGAACACAAAAAGCACTAAAATCTAATATAACTCACCAAAAAACATATACAAGATACTCCCGCTAATATCTTTGAGCCATTTTCACCTCTTGATCATCTTTATATCTCCACTCATCATGAAGAACCACCACATAGGCTTACTAGCCTTCTCTCTCAAGCTACCTCAAGGACCACCAATAGAAATTCATGTTACTCACCAAATAGGAAACATGTTCTAAAATAACTTGATAACTCACCTTGAAACACATGTGCCTTTATATTTTGGATAAAATGATCTAAACTCACTCTTCTTCACACTAGGCCTATCTATACTCCTTGTATCCCTACCTAGAACTTGAAAAGCCCACAAATTTTAGTAGACATACTTTCAAGACCTAAAACTTAATATTTAAAGCTTTCTTATATGGTCCCTTAGGCACACCAATTTTCATAAACTAGTTCATTCTTTTAAACATACTTATTTCAAAAACTTACTATCCAATTAGGGCCTCCATCTTGAAAAAATCATGAATAATTTAAAAACCACAAACCTTCAGATCTTTGTGAAGCTAGATTTGACAACCCATTTAGGCCATTAAATTTTTTAATAAGCCTCAAAAATCTAATCATAAGGAAAACCACTCTTATATCATAACCAAAAACTCTAGAATATTAAAATAAATAAGGTCAACAAACCTCCTTCTGGTCAATACTCACCTCTGAAACTTCTTGCACAGTTGGAGACAACCATCACACATGTTTTATTTGATCCTTCATACCTTTGGGACCTTGAATTGTTATACCATGTATTTTATTTACAAAAATAAAGATAAATCTTAGAGCACACAAAAACCTCCAAAAGGCATAAATAGGATCATCAAGACACAAAAACACTTGGAACACATCAAAAATAAAGTGCAAAGAACTTTCTGAACACAAAAATCTTATTGACATTCCATCAATCTCATCATGCCACCTTAAATCATCCATTCTAATCCTACAAACATTGATACATATTAAAAACTCCTTATGACATCACTTTGACCTCATCAAAGCACTTCTCCCATATTGGCACACTAACTCCAATTGGAAACACTCATCTTTTTCCTTCTAGGACGTTTTGAATAACACCACAATAACACTTGATTCTCCACTAAAAGGAGTCTCTTAAGAAGCATAAATAAAGACACCCTAATTTACATGGTTCATTAGAACAATATGAAACCAAGACTTGCCCACAACTCTTCATATTCCTTCTCCTCCTTGGTCATCTGATATTGATAGTTCTTCTTATTCTTCTTCTTCTTCTTAGGATTAAGAAAAATAACTTGGTGATCCACTACATCACTCACTTTCTCTTCTATGATATGATATATAACATTTGGAGAAACTATGGAATCCTGACATAACTTTATAATTGAATTATCTTCTTTGCATTTTAAAATATCACCTTCAAACCTTGAAAACATAGGAAACAAGCTTGAAACATGCTCACACAAAACAGGTTGATCATTATCATCCAAACACAACTTAGAACTAGCCTCAACTAGAACCTTGGTCTTCTCCTTAAGCTTGGTATCTTCATTCACAACATGAGTAGATGATGAGAGACCTTGACACTCTCTAACTTTTGTATCATTCTTCACCTTAACAATAAAATTATTTGGACCTATAGACTCACCATGACTCACACTTGCCACCTTTGTTTTCCATGAGTTAACTTGATTTCTTTCTTGTACTCTAAGAGCTTGACTAAACCTATTATGTCTTATAGGCCTTTTCTTGCAAAATCTAGTAATGTGACCTCTCTATTGAAATTTAAAGCACACTATACCTTTTTAAATAAGATTATCTTACCTTTACTAATTAGAACAAACTATTGCAATATGTCCATTCTGTTAACAATTGAAACAAACTACTCTTTTTAAGGAAGACTCACCTTGTCTTACCTTATTTAGAAAATGCTTGGTAAAATGTCCCTCATTAAGATAGTTGAAGCAATTAAATTTATTCACACCTTATAAATGATGACCCCCATCATAGTTTCATACAAACTCATTTCTAAATGTTCTCTTACATTCTCTAGATCTATGCCCAAATTGATTGCCTGTGTAACAACAACCATTAAAACTTGCATACCTCATGGAATTTGGCTATCTTATATGATTTTTATTCACTATACCATCATCTTTATTCCTTGACTAATTATTGACCTTCAAGGTCTAGTTTACATTAATCTTCATCTTGTCTTGAGTTTCATTTTTGGGTCTTCTTTGTAATCAAGACTAGTTCTATCACTTGCATGCTTTTGACCATTCATAATATTGTCTAGATCAGTAGAACTTTTATCAAACATGAAAAATTATTTGACCTTGGTTTAAAACTTCTCTAACTCAGATTTTAATGATGTATTTTAAATTACATGCCTTGAACATTCACATTCTTTAGCTTTCAAGCTTGTAGATAGGATTTTCAATTGAAAATTAAGACGCTTGACTATATCTTCATGTTCATTGGTATCTTCATTAATTATTGATTCATACACACCTAATTGTTCCTCATAGTCCTTGATTTGATACTTCACCTTCTTTTTAATCTTCTTCTCAATCTTCAATTATTCAAGAGCATTCATCAATTCAGTCTCGTAGTCCACCTCATCTTTATCATCATTTGAATTACTCCAAATAGACTTATTTTGATATGAAAAACTTATTTATTCACCTATGAAAAGGTCTTCATATTAAATAGGACCATCATCTTTATGATCATAATCTGAGTCACTGTCTTCACTCTCATTTGATGAGCTAAAATATTCTTTGGTGTAGAGACTTTTTTCCCTTGAATTACTTCTTTTTATCAAACCTTCTGAATCCCTTCTCACTTTTATCAGACCTAAATGATCTCTTTCCATCATCATGACCTTAAATATGATCTTCTTCATCATTATTCTTATAATTATGAGGGAATTATTATCAAAATTTCCTATTCCACAATTAAAGCGTTTTAAGGGTATTTCACCCTTATAATTGCTTGACCTTGTTTTTAATTTCCTTGTAAATAAACTAATAAATTCATCTTCATCAATATCAGATATGTGATCCTCCTTGAGTTTCTTACCTTGTAACTTCTTATTTGGCTTCATTTATATCTTGAATTTTGCTTCCTTCTTTGGTGTTATATCATCATTTAGTCTCATCTCATAGGTAGTAAGGATGCCATACAATTCACCCATCTTCAACTGAGTAAGATCATGACTTTCTTCTATAGTAGATACTTTAGAATATATATATATATATATATATATATATATATATATATATATATATATATATATCTTAAGACCTTTTGAACCATAGTATATTCTTCAAGCTTCTCTCCAAGACCTCTAATGATGTTCACAATCTCATCAATTCTCTATAGAAAGGATGCCCCATTAAATTATTCCATCATCCTAAGACTCTCAAATTATCTTCAGTGAGGATGAAAATTTGCCAAATTAACCTTTGAATATCCTTAATAAATACTCTTCAATTTATCCCACGTTTCCTTGGTACATATGCAATGGATTACATTGGTGTATTTAGTCTCTGAAAGACCACAATTAATAACATTCAATGACTTATAATTATTCTCAAACAACTTCTTATTTATAATACTAGATGGAGGAATAGTAGGTGAAAAATAACCATCCATAATAGATTTCCAAGTGTCAAACCCTAGGGACATGATATAGGTCCTCATCCTTGTACTCTAGAAAGCATAATTGGATCCACTAAACATTGGTGCTTTGTTAGTGGAAGAACCTCCTTGCATTTGATGGCTACCCATATTGTACTGTGGATCTCCTTCAAGATTTCAAGTCTTTACCAAAGGAATAGCTATGATACCAACTATTAGAGGTGCAATCACTAATATGGGGGTGAATTATTTGTGACAAACAATCCTATTTAATTTCCAAACCCTTCAAACACTTAAGAATTAAAAATAACCATTAAATAAGCATACAAGATGTTTATAACAATGAACAATAAATATAATGCAAGATCACACACACAATACAAGATCTATGCGGGAAACCCTCTTAGGGAATAAAACCCACTCTCAATCCTACAAACACATGGACTACTTTTCCTATAAGATGATCACAAACATGAGATTATTCAAGTCCTTCTGACCAAAATTTAGTGAAACACATGTTTCACAATGAAGAACTGGCCCCAGGATGATCAAGTCCTTTTAACCACCTATTGGTCAAGTCATTCTAAATGGACTTAGTGAAACACCTATTTTACAAGGATAACCTACCCCTAATATTAGTAAATTCCTTCTAACCACCTATTGGTCAAGTCCTTCTGACGTAGATGTTTATCACCCTCCCAACACCTATGAAATAAACATCTCATGATCACTGATTACCTAGCAATCTTATGGAGATATAATGTATATTATCCCTCTTCAAATTTTCAGACTACATATTCCATAATTTTTTATGACTCTCAAATTAAACACTAATCTTACACATATCATCTATCCTTTACTCACACAAGGCATCCAAAACATCTTTTTGGATCGCTTTAGACCTCTTCACTCATCCAAAATCTTCCAACCTTTAAGAGAACTATTATTGACATCATAAATATGAATTATAGGTCATACACACAATAATTAACCTACTCTTTTCTAAAACCCATCCATTAGGCACAGACCCTTTCCTTTGCTCCACAACTCTCACACTTACCTCTTCTCTCAAGTCTCTCACTTCTATAAATCATCATATTTGATTTCACCATTTATAAAGTCTTCATAATTATTATCTCCTTGGTCATCCTTTATAATTCCCTTAACCCTTAATACATCTTACATAGCTCAATACTATACACACAAGTTAACCATAACAACTATGGGTCACACTTAAGGAGCTATGCCTTTTAATTAGGCCTTAACAGCCCTTATAGGTCTCATAAAGACCTATTCCCCCATTTAGCATTCCATTGAGAAAAATTAGAAACACATGACCACTTCCAAATGCATCATTCCACTCTAAATGACCCATTCAACATATGCAAATGATTACAATCATCATTACACACTTCTACGTAAGATCAATCTATTCAAACATTAGCCTTGTACACAAGAATACCATGAATAAACAAATAGTCAACTTTTAAGCATTTTTTTATATTGACTATGGATTTTTCAAACCTCTAAAATCTATATAGATGATCCTCATTGAGTCTAAAATACTTTCCAATAACTAAGTCACCTTAAAATATTCAAATACCATCAGATTAAACTTAATTATACATCTCAAGTTACATACAAACCATGGTAAAATAAAAAATAAACTTTGGAGCTCAATTTCTATAAATTTATAGATATTCAAACCTTCTAACCAATGTGTGCCTTGAATTCCTTTAAAACTTTTACTTTTACACCATGGTCAAATTTTGCATAGATTGAAAGTTATGGCTCAAGAACCAAACACTAGTCTTTCCTTCATAAAATTCAAAAATTTAAATCCAAATGGTCATAGTTAACCTAGGTCACTTAGAACATATCTCATTCTCTTCGCTTATCTCGCTCAACTCACACCATCCATCTTATATGGAAGTATCTCAAGCTTTATCTTTACTTTACCATTAAATATCAAACACTCATCATCATCTCATTACTTTCTAATAATTTAGAATAGACATTCTCCATCAATCTCCTCTAAGTAGCTAGATTATTATCTTGTATTGATCACCATTATATTTTGCTAAAAACTCCCAATTTTATGACACTTGGCACCCTCACGTGCCTTTTGGTCACTTTATTAATAGTCGTTTATGCTTGTGCCACTTGGTAATCTCATGTAAATTATTGACTCTTTGACTTGTCCCATACCATTGATATCAATATGTATGATCAAGTGCTCACTATTGGATATTCTAGACAAATGACTTCAGACTTCAACATGATTAAACTTGATGGTCTCTAACTCATCATTAGCTACTAGAGTAAATTTGAGCTTTATAACATGAGCTAGAAATCACTTCAAGACTAAAATATTTTAGGGTAACTTCTTGGAACTATAGAAAACATCTTCATATAAACCTTTGACCATTATTGACTTTTTTTTTACCTAAAATAAGTGCACAAACTTATTGATTCATTCATATTTGCATGATATACCGTGATGGTCTGGCTATGTAGGGGAACATAATAAATCTATCTAAGAAGAAAACTTTGACCTTTAATAACTTTTGTTGCACTTAATCACATGAACTATAATTTGATGCATATGGTTTCTTTATATAGGGTAATCTATCCATATATCAAACTAATCCTAGAACCTTCACATGTGTGAAATATAACATCATCAAACTGCCTACTTAGACTTTTTTTGCCAGAGAATCAACTATGCCAAGATGAACATAATGAAGAATGGGTTGAATACCATACACTTCCACAAGCTCACTAATCATATTTAACCTCTGATAAGACCCTTCATACATTATCAATACTTTAGACCCATCCCTAACCATTCCAAAATTTAATATCAACCAAGCCTACCTTAAGCATACTAGGACAAGCACACTTTGTCATTGAAAATTAGACTATGAAGAAACTTAATCCACTCACCTGGATACCTCCATGACATCACTAACAACTCTCTAACACTAATTTTTTTATTTTTAGCTTTATTGATTTTTTTAACCACTATATACCTTTATTGTTACTCCTTCAAGAATCACAGGGCTTCTAACAGGTATAAAGTTACCCTCAACTCATATTACAATCATATAAGGAATGCATACATAGCATACTAACGTATAAGCCTATGATTTGTCTTATAGTATTCTTGTTAGCTTAAAAAACTTAGTTATGGTAGTGAGATAGTAATAGAAACATGAATGTATGAAGAGATGTATTAGGCCTCCACCATAGCTTTGAGCATCCTCAACTCATTTTACAATCCATACAACTAAACTTAGCTCTCATTAAAAGGTGTATTTAGACTGAAATATTCATTTTCTCATTATTTCAATAGTGTAATGTTAAATCAAGCCATTACACCATGATGTATCAATAGTATTTTAGCCAATTTGGTAATCAAAGATACAATAGAATGCTCAAACATTGACCATATTCCCAAAAATCAACCACACATGAAGAATATGGATAAAAACACATCTTAGGAAAATTCACTTGAAATCCATGAAATTAAGGTACTTTACATGATAAGTTAATCATTATAAACCTTTGGGAGTGACCATCATGAATACAAAATAGAGACTTGAAACAAAATCCACTGAAACACCTTATACACCAAGACATTCTTCATCCAAATTAAATCACCTCATAGAGATGAGTTGGCTGATGAAACTCCCATTAAAAGGAGCTCCATAATCTATAAAATAATCCATAAAAAATATTATTATCCATTAATTTTTGAACTTGAGAAATAGGTGCAATAACAAACCCCTCTCAAATGGATAGGTTATAGTGACCTATTGTCACTCTTAGTGATTGTTCATAAATATCAAGCCATCATTATATAAACCAATGTGGATAATTTAAATATTAATAAGACCTATAATAACAGCCAAATATTAATTTCCTAAATCTCTCTATCTCTCTTAGTTGTACCATTTAGTTCAAGTTTGCCTTCCATAGCTTGTGAAGGCAATGATGGAGGAGAAAAGGTGTTTGGAGTGTCAATTTGACCTAAAACTTGGTCAAAATATAGAAAATTATCTGAGGGATCCTAAGAAACACAAATCATTTGAAACTAAAAAATAATCTTGAAAGTTTTTACAAGTTCTTGTAAAGTGTCTTTTTATCAAAATTATGCATCAAAATATAGATACTATCAGAATCTAACTGCCTCTAAACATTATATAACCAATATTTGACACTAAAGATATTAGGAGTCTTCTTGAAATGTTTTCTCCTTGAATTGTGTTGGGTGAATATTTTTTTTACAAAAAAAAAGGTAGCAAAGTGGTTATTTCAGCCACAGTGTGATGAGATATAATCTCTCCTCATGTAAGGGGAGGCTCCCTTCTTATTTTTGACTAACACAGCAAGTAACTATTTACACTTATTTATAGTATCCTTATTAAAATGGGTTTTGTCATATCATCTAATTCTATTTTTTTATAACTTATTTACGCTTACAATCTAATGCTATAAATAATTTTGTTTCTTACAATGTCATATGGAATTACTTGTTGGAGTAATAATAACTAATATTTAATGTAGTTAGCCAAAAGAAAAACTAGAAAAATACTAGTGAATGTATTGTCTAACAATCAAATAAAGTATAACCTAAAGTCTCTACCTTGTTTCCAATAAAGATAAAATTACTATATATAATGAGTTATAGCTCAAAGTCTCCAAAATCATTTCTCAATAATGAACATAAACCCAGTAATGATATTATAGCTCAAAGACTTCAAAATCAGCTTCCTGACACCTTTTGATTTATAGAAATTCACACTGTAATTCAATAAATTACATAAGAAAATGTAATGAAAAAGATATAAGAACATCTCCAATACATAACAAATTTATTTCAACTCAAATATTGAAAGGTCACTTGCTTTCTAATATATTTGATCGAGAAAAAAATTACAAATTGAATTCAAAGTTTCAATATTACTTCTCAATTTTGATAGCACTTCTCTTTTATAGCAATTGGTGATCCTTTTTACAAAAAAATATCTTCCTATTTATATATAGGAGTTATGAACAAAAATTCAAAATAGATAAATACATTGACTTACTCATTGATAGAATCTTATTTGACTTAGAACTATGTACTTTTCCTATGTGCAAAATGCACCAAATAAAATTACACGTGAAAAGTTACAAAAATAAACTAAGTGTCCTTAGACATGAGAATTTATTCCTTTTTATTATTTTCTAAAAATTCCTCATATATCTTCAATGTAGCCAAGACCTCACTGTCATTTGGACTTGATATACACTTAGAGATGGAAAGAACCCTTAAAATAGAATCTTCTAGATTAACTGACAAGTCTTTGATTTTGTCCAAGACTCTTTGAAACTTATTCATTATGACTTGAAATTCAACTAGTTTGTTAATGGAGTCTAGTGTGAAAATTTCTTTTTCAATCTTTGTCTGAATCAAAGATGAGAATTCTTGAATTACTATCTCCATAAGAAGAACCTTTTGAGAGTCATCTCTAACTTGTCAAGGAAGCTCTCCAATTTTATCTATAAGATCTAACATCTTATTATCACACATATGTTCAACTTCTTTGAGATCTTTAACTAGATTATTGAGAACTTCTCTTTTATTCTTCATACTTCCCTATATTCAATGAATATTTTTCTATGTGGAATGACCTTCTACTCAACTAAAAGTTCCAATTTGAATTTGCATAGTTGAATCCATGTATCAATAGCCTTTTTAGTCAATTCCAAATTTTGATTGAGTGTCTTAATTATTTGTTAAATTTCCATTTTACTTCACTCAGGTTCTTAAAAATTCAATGGTAGAATGTAACCATTGAGTACCTTTTGTTATCAATATCTCAATTTAGGCATTTACTACCTGACATTGAGATCTAATTTCTCATCTTGTTGAATTGCCTTTTTAGTGTTCTCATGTTCAATATATGTAACATACCTAAAATGTTATGTTATTTTTATTAAAATAGAGGTCGACTATTCTACTTGTACTTTGAGCTGATCCTTGATCTTTTTATGTTTATCATATGTTTCTAACAATGATGGCATTGGTACTTGAAAATCTTATTTTGCACCATCATGCATTTTCTTCCCCAAGTTTATTTATGTAACTACATAATATGACACTTGAATATTTTCAATGTTCCTATTTTTAGGAGGCACTGAAACCTTAGCATACTTGTGTCCAGACTCAAAAAATTACTCTTGACATGGTTTTAGCTTTCTTGGTTTTTTTTGGGTTTTATTGGTATAAGTTGACCAAAATCAAAATCATCAAGTGAATTAACCTACTTCTTCCTTTTAGGGGTTTGAGACATGAGCCAAGGGTAAGAGGAGATGAATCTTTAGGTATAGAGGAAACCAAGGATTGTGATGTTTAAGGAAGGACAATGGTTTGTGAAGTAGGTAGGATGGAAATGATGGAAGTATCTAGTAGTTGAGTTGACACTAGTGAGATAGTAATTATAATTTGTGGGGTTTGGGTTTGAGTGACTAAAACTTTATTGTCTAATAGTATTTTGGATAATGGGGTGATAGGGGTTTATGTTGTTATTTTTAGGAAGATACAGACATGAATTTATCAATATCTTGTTAAGTGAAATACATATTAGTTGGGGACCCAAATGATTTCTAAGGACTGGGAAAATTTTATAATTAATCAAAAACTTGATCCAACGTGCCTTGTGAGGGAAATTGAAAGAGTGAGGCACTAAGAGGAGAAGTAGGATTAAAAAAAACAACTCGAGGGGAAATAAAAACAATTGGCACAAATGTACTTATTGAAGGAACTATAGAAAATATCACCTATGAAATTGTTGGTTGAGAAGTCTCAACTATGGGAACTTCTAACTATATCAATTCATGCTATAAAGACTGTTGAACCACAAGTTATGGAACTATTGATTGAGGAGGTACCTCGTTCATAGCTGGTTTCTCTTGCATCTCTATTTGAATACTCTTCTTAGCACTAGCCTTTTCATCCTTTCTTTTACCTTTACTCATAAACATGAATATAGGGTTGGGCATGGATGTAGAGGCTTCTTGTTTATTTTTTGTCCTCAATTTATCTCATTTCCTTGTGGTATCTTCATCATATTATTATTTTGACCCTATCTTGAAATTTTTTAGTTTGATACCTTTGGATTCCAACCAAGCATTAGTTTTTTCAAGAATGGCTCGGAATCTCTCTCTAATAGATGTGCATTCCTTTACATACCATTGGATTGGAGAAATAGGAGTAGAATCAGCTCAATTACCTTCATATGAAGGATCTAATATGTTTTCATCATCAAAAAGATTAGTCAAAATGTTAGCTAATTTCAAATCTTCAATCTGATTGGTAGTGAGAAAACTATAATCAAGTCTCCTTATACATTCTTGAGTCCTATATTCAGTGAAAATGTCCTCAACCTTTGTTTTTTAAGATAATTTCCTTTCAAATTTTCCTTCATCATTCTATAATCAAAATCCTTCCTACCCTTGTAATTTTTTAGGGTGATCGATTGCATTTAAGTTTCCATTATCTTGTCTTTGGGAGTAGTTGACATGGTGTATCAGCTAATGCTTATTGAAAATTTGAATCCTCTTTTATGTGCATCTAATTGCTTCATGTGCATAATCATAATTTGTATACATATATATATCAAAACCAACTTATCACTTAGATACCTTGGTAACATGTATGGTTGTTCATCAATTACTCCCACCCTAATGTAAGTGAAATTTGGGAAGTAAAGGAATATGCAACCAATATTAATCATTTTTACCCATGCTTGATCTGAAATTTTTTTCTTTTCTAGTTCCTATTCAAAAATACAAATGAACTTATAGAAGAAAGCATCATTAACTCTTCTAAAACGTTTAATGCTTTATTTGAGATGTAATTATGGATAATACTAATAAACAAGAACATTCTTCCTCTTGCCAAGACTAGTCAATCCTAGAAAGGTCCTCATACAGGCTACAACATACACCAGGTAAAAAATCATATAAAACTTGAGGGAAGAATTTACTTCAAAAAGTTGGTGGCATATAACATCACTAATCTAACTTCTCCAATAAATTTTTTGTTTATCTTTATTGATGATGAATATATAATGATACATCCATTTTTAAAATATATTTGATATGGGGAGACCTTTGACCCTACTTAGGAGAGTGATTAAATCTCCTATCTTTTCCATGAATTCACTTTGGTATAGGTTTTCAGGTTGTCTTGCAACTGAGTGACTTGGTGTCTTCAACCAATGTGTATTGATGTGCCTTTTGAATTTTTCAATATTCCTACCATAATATTCTTGGGATAAGCTCATACTAATATCAAAAAATTCCTCAATGTCTGAAATGTGTAAAATTTTGTCAAAGCACTCAACATCTAGATGAATGACTATTTTCCTATTATCATCATTGACTGACTTGGTTTCTTTATCAAAATGATAAGTAGCCACTAAGATGAACTCCAAATGTTGAGTTTATATAGGAAATTTTGATTCTAGGTGTATTTAACTATTTAGAATGTGTTGTATATGCTAAGTAATAGGATCTTTGCCTAATCTTTTTAGAAACTTAGCCTGTCAACATGACTGATCTCTATATCTCCAATTTGATCTACATTAGAGTCCACTACAGATTCCAAAAACACACCATGAAACTTATACTTCATTATTATTTTAGATGGATAATCCTTTGACATTGATCTAGTATCTACAAAAGAGAGTTTTAATTCCCCAGAGTTAGTATTTTCCATCATTTTTGGGAAATGTGTAGTCTAGAGATTTTTTTTGAACTATATAATGCATTGATAATTTTCGTGCAATTTAATTTTTTTCTCTAAAATCCATAAAAAAATGAAAATTTGTGTAGCTTAGAGAATTTTCTTTCATCTACATCGATGTGTAAAGTTAGTAAGTCTTGGTGTATATTAGAGAAAATTATTTGATATGCACCAAGAGGGTGGATCATGCACTTCAAAGACTTTTTTTTGAAGTGTACCAAGTTATGTGCACTTGAAATAAAATTCTTTGAATTACATCAGATGGTGTTTTGGTGAGAGTTAACCTTAGAGAAAATTCTTTGATGTGCACCAAAATGTGTGCACTTTAGATAAAATTCTTTGAAGTGTACCAAAAGGTATGAAATTTATGCAAATCAGAGAATTTTCTTTGAATATAAGCTGAGGTGCACATCATATAATTTTCTTTGACATGTACTTGAGGGTTTGAAAACATGTAAAATATTTTGGAAACCTTTGATGAGGAGACATATTTTGACATTTGAGGTTTTTGGCCTCAAATGAGAAAACACAGGGTTCTAAGAACTTATCATGATTACACAAGTTTGAAAACATGAAAATAAGAAAACTAGGGAATATTAATAAAGAAAAGGAAAAACTATACAAAAAATGAAACCTTACCTAATTTTCAATGTAATAAATCTGAGTGAATCGAAACAATCAATCACAGAAATGATGAAGAAAGATGCAAGTCAACATGAAAATGGTGAGGAGAGAAGTGCACATGAGATTGAAAATGATGAGCAAAGGAATAAAAATGGTAAAAATAAAAATTACCTAGGTTAATTATATATAAAAATCATATTTAATGCAAATTAATTAGTGAAGTGATGGTGGGCCTAAGTGTAGGGTTAGAGAAATTCTTTGACCTTTCATGTGTGATATCATAGAATTTGTCTACTATTACATGATTGGTGTATTCTAGATAAAAAATATTTGGATAACACATGTAGTTGCAAATAAATTCTCCACCTTTGCATGTTTTGGTGTAGTTCAGAGAAAATTCTTTAGACTACACCAATTTCAACATAGGTGTAGTTTAGAGAAAATCTCCAAACTACATGGGTAGTTAAAAACTCCCTCAAAAAGATAACTTATTAAGGAAAAAAAAACATAAGAAGGTAGTGATTTGTCTCATTTTAAGTTCTTAAAGCTTATGGTCTATAAAATGGATATGTTTCATGGGATTTATCCCATGAATTGAGCCTGCTAAATTCAAGGACAACAACTGGATCCAACTAGGGAATTCCCTTCATGAATTCTTTGAAATGATTGAAAGAAAGAGAATCCTAGAACTCTAAGTGCCTTTCTTTATTGGGAGATATAGTTAGGTGATTGACTAGACTAAAATAAAAATAAAGAATATATAGATATTTACAATATGTATAAACTAATTTGGAACCTCATTGAGTGAAAAGCTTTAGATGTTTCCCACTATAGGGTAGGGGTAATGGTGTTCCATCTAGGTATGCCAAGAGAAAACTATGTTCTCCACTAACTTGGTGAATGAGAAATAGACCTTTACATAAAGAATCAAATTTCCCATGCATTCCTTTTGGTTCTCTTATCTTATCCTACAAGAGAACTATATCTCCAACTTGTAAAACTCATGAATTGGCTTTCTTATCAAAAAGTTCCTTGACATGACTTTGATGTTTGGCAATGTGGTCCACTACCTTTATATGTTTTTCCTCTATCTCATTAAGTTACATAATACACTTATATAGATAGATTTTAAATGTTTCATCTTCAACCACCTTAACCAATCTAAGAGTGGGAAACTCTAATGTGATGGTATTTTTGCATTTAGGCCATACAAAAGGTGGAAAGGAGACATACCAATTGTTCACTTAGGATTGATATGATTATCCCACAATGTATCATAAAATGCCTTATTCCAAGTTCTCTAGTTGTCCTCTACAAAATATCTAATGATAGTAACCTAATTTAAGTTACTTGACTCAACCTAACTGTTTCCTTGAGGGAAGAGGTCTGAGGTGTGAGATAGAATGATTCCATATTCAAAACAAAATTGAATCATCTCTTGGGATGTGAAATAGGTAGAATTATAAGTTAAAATTTTGTTTAGCACACTAAATCTTGTGATGATATTCTCTTTGAAAAAGTTGAAAATAACCTCTAAAGTCGCATGTTTGGTTGGAATTGCCTCCACCCACTTAGTGAAATAATTTGTAGCCGTAAGAACATAACCATGACCTATTATTGATAATGGGTTCGTTATTCTAGTGAAATCAATACCCAATTTTTGAAAAGGTTCTTCAATGACTACTAGATTGAGAGGTAAGTCTACTAACTTGGGTTTTCCCACAAACTACCGAAACTTCTTGCATTTATGCACCCCAAGCATATGCATCCTAAAAAAGTGTTGCCCAATAATATCTTGCTTGTAAAATATTATGATCTATTATTGGGGATAAAAAATGTCCTCCATAAGACAAATCATGAAAATATTCCAACAACTTGCCTTGCAATATTTTATCTACACATCATATAAAAATTCCATCATTTTTTCACTTATATAAACCGTTGTCCCAAAGGATGAAGTTTTTAGCCTTGAGCTTGATTGTCCTCTTTGCTTTATGAGAAAAAAATTCTAGAAACCCTTCATATGTGAGGAAGTAAGTAATTTTATAATACCATTCATTCATTGTGCTTATCAACAAGACAATGGGAAGTTCTTCTATATCTCCTTCATTACTGGGTATGTCTTCCAATTTGGTGTCTGCCATGAGTTGAGACAAACCTTTTCCATGTAAAAGTTTTTTAGGCTTGATCTCATTATCATACTCTTAGATTTTGGAAATATAATTGCCTCTTTTAACTCCAAACTCTTATTGAGTCAAAATGGACTTGACTGTAGAATTTGGTACTAGCACAATGGTGTGAGAGTTGAGGATGTAGTTGCTAAAATGCTTAACTACTTTCACCACAACATAAGCATGTTTTTCTATGAATGAATACTTAAGCTCATAAGCCTTCATAGGGTAGCTCAAGAAAGCTATGGGATATTAAATCCCCTCTTCATTTCACTATACCAAGATTATAGATAACATATGCTCTGAAGCATAACTATACATGATAAAATTCTTGGTATAATTAGGGCAAACTAGGATAGGAGCAAGTGCAATTGCTTATTTGATCTTATGGAAAGTAGCTCTTCATTCTATGTTCCAATGAAAAATTTATTTTTCTTTCATCATATCAATTATATGACATGTCTTTTTAGTGAAATATAGAACAAATATGCACAAGAAATTAACTTGCCCAAAGAAAGAATGAACTCCTTTCTTACTTGAAAAAATAAGATTTTGAATTGACTTAACCTATTCAAGATTAATCTTGATTCCTTCCTTAGACACAACGTGTCTAAAGATACTACCTTCGGTAACCCAAAAAATGGATTTCTCAAGATTAAGAGATATCCCATGTTCAGAAAATCTTTCAAGTACTTGATATAAATGGTCACAATAATCTTGGCATTTTTTTGAGAAAATAATTACATTGTCTAGATAGACTATAATAAGTTTATTGATTAAATCTCAAAAATACAAATCCATAGCCTTTTGAAGGGTAGCACTAGCATTGATCAATCCAAAAGGCATCTTACGATAGGAAAAGGTACGTCATGGAGTAGTGAAGGATATCTTTTGTTGATATTCATCACAGACCTCCACTTGATTATATCCTAAAAAATAATCTAGCATGGATAACATTTCTGAACTTATCATATTTTTTAGTACTTGATCCATTACCAACAATGGGTAATTATCTTTAAGTGGAAATTGGTTTAAATTATGAAAATCAATGTAGATGCAAATTTATCCATTCTTTTTCCTCATGGGAACAATATTGGTTATCCATGTAGAATGATGTATAGGAAAGATAATCTGAGCGTTTAACAACTTTTGAATTTCAGTGAGGATAGTACCTAAGATTTTGGGATAATACTACCATTGTTTTTGATTATGAGGCTAAGATCCTAGCTTGAGAGGAATATCACAATGTACTTCCTTTGGTTGAAAATATTTTAGATCAGCATATTAATATGCTAATACATAAATGTACAGATGTAGGAGTCTCACCAACTTCTTCCTTTCTTGCAATGAACAACATTTCCTAATATTTATCATCTTGCGATGATATTCTATCCTTATATTGATTTTCTCAAATTTTGTAGATGAATCTTATTATTATTGTTAATGTTTAATGAATCGATTATGCTTATCAAAAAATTTCTCTAAAGATACCAACCCTTTGGGAAATATATTCCCTTTTAGCTATAATATTTATTCACTAGTTTCCTCATTATATTCTAAGATGGACTCGTGAGAGACATATTCACTTCCTTAAAAATATAACTCAATAAAATTTTCCACCTTCTCTAAGAATGAGATGACTTTCTCATCATTATTTAAAACTTTCCAATGATTAACATTGTCAGGAACACTAGGATGAAAAACCAACTCAATGATATATTTATTTCCTTAGAAGTCTTTGTGAGGAATCAAGAGAGTAGCTAAAATATCCAATGAATCAACTTTATCATTATATTCTCTTAGAACTACCAATATATTGAACACATCAAAACTTTTCATGAAATCCCAAACTTGATTACGGTAATGACTTAGTCTTTCATTCTTTGTTTGATATAGATTCTTGACTTGACAAATGACTATCTCGGCATCACCTTGAGCATGAAGGTTTCTAATACCTTTCTTTTGTACAACCTCCATTCCTAACAATAAGGCTTCATATTCAGCAGTATTGTTAGTGTTATCAAACTATAACTTCAAGTAAAAAGGGAATATTTTTCCTTTCAAGGACATGATAACTATCTTGACTCTAGAACCAATTGAAGAATAATTTCCATCAAATTCTAAAGTCTAGACATCATTTGAACTTTCAACTCTGATAGTTTCAAAATCTAAAACTTCTTCATCTAAAGTGGATGGCTCATCTATTTCTTGATATTTTTCTAAAATGTCATTTGAATATATTGGACCTTCATATGTAGTCAAGAAATACACACCCATTCTAGAAGTTTTAAAAAGAATCTAAGCTTTTGGGTCCTCAGTCTTTGTCATAGTATACTTCACTTGTTTTTTTGGATTAATCTTCTGCATCATGCCTTTATCAGGTATTCTAGCCTTAGACCAATCTATGTTGATTTCTCCACAACATCTTTACAAAAGTTGCATCCCAACAAAACTCCATAAGAGGCTAGAATGTTCGTCACTAGAACTATTATCTTGATCTTTTTCTCTAAAAATGTAGCAAATGCAAATTATGCATCCTTGATTTGGCATATAAGAGTTACTCTTTTAGTTCACATTGAGAAGAAATAATCAAAAGTATTTGTCAAGGTTAATTCCAAGGTAGTAGCCACTTTGGCTAGCATCACATTATTATAAGCACCCGAATGAATAACATAATTACTGAGCTTGTAACCATTGACAAAAATGGAAATATAGAAAGGTTTTATTTTTCTAGAGTTAGATACAATAGTTACAACAAAGTTATTTTAATTTGGTCTTGACTTAGGGTTAATTGACACACTCTTAGATATGGTCTACTTAGGATTGGTCAATTTGCTTTTTAAATTTTTTGCCAATCTTTCAAATTGGTTGGGATTAAATTAAAGGTAATCAACCTCTGACAATTGGATTTTTATCTTCTTGGCATGATCTATGATATCAAAAGATAGATATGGGGCATTTAAGGAAGACAAGGTATTTTTATTTGCAAGTTTCAAGTTTTAGGCACTGGGTCTAGATGCAGAAGGAGAAGAAGTAGAATGAGGAGGAGCACTTACTTATTTATGCATTGTTATGTCCTTTGGTTGAACTAGCAAAGGAGTTCTTCGTTTATGAATAGTAACTTCCTTACATGATTCTTATTTGGTTTTAGCTTTATCAACCTTCTATTGTTGATTTGTTTGACTTTGTGAATGGGTAAAAATAATATAAGACTTGCTTTATATGTCTTCTTCTTATTCAACTTCTCCTTCAAAGTTTAAAAACCTAATATTAGAGTAACTAGATTATCCTTCTTCATCTCCTATGAAAGGAGTTGCGTCTTCTTCTAGAATATCATTAATTTTTGGTTCCAAGTAATTAACTTTTGCATTATCAGATGGTGCTTCCAATGCAAGCCTTGCTTGTGGTGGAAGAATCTTATTCTAATTTTAGTTTCTCATAGCATTATTGGAATAATTGGAAGTGTTTGGGTATATTATCATTGGAACATAATTTTATGGATAAAAATACATACCTTGAGACATTTAGTTCTTGAGTGATAAAAATTCATTTGCTAGTTTTTGAATCATGGGATCCATGGTGTTAGTAAAAGGTGAAATTGTAGAGGGCTACCCTCTAGGCTTGATATAATTATTTCTCACCTTTCTTGCTAGGATTAAATCATATTTTACTTTGGGGTCCAATATTTGAGAAGCATCAAGATTAGCTAGAGCTTCTCTTCATAAAAGAAAACTTACTTTTGGTAGTTGAGAATTGATGAAGAAGCACTTTAGATTCTCAAGTGTAGGTTGAGCAACTACTAGAATCCTATTTCTCAACTTGCTAAAATTTACCACAAACTCACGCAAGGGTTCATGTGTTTCCTTCTTCATTTGTGTAAGTTGAGACAATAAGGTGTGAGCATATTTAGCAAGCTTGAACCTTGCCTCAAACATAGCCTTAAGAGTTTCCCAACTTGTCATGGTTCTAGTTGCAAGATGATAAAACTAATTAGTACCAACATTTTGGAGTGTTTATATGAATAAACTTATAGAAAAATCTTCATTTTCAACTCCAAAAACTCTGCATGAAATGTATAATACATCAATATGTTCTTCTGGATGTTGTTTTCCATCACCATAGAACTTTGACAATTTTTTTCGTGAACCATGAGGAAGTTAATGAGGTGGAGATGTCAAGTTAAATGGACCAAAAGCAATCCCCCATGGACGTTGAGAATACAATATCTCCTATACCTAAGGAAGCTTCTAGTGTCCATAAAAAGGAAAAATAGGCAAGACCTTATGAACACTAGAAGCTTCCTCAAGTATAGGAGATATTGTATTGGTAGGTGGAAAACTTCTTGTATGTTGAAGAGGAGACCTTATATGTGCCAAAAAAATATTGAAGTTATGCTCTTGTAACAACTCAAATGTAGGATCAGTGTTTCTCTCTGCCCTTCTACCATGAGTGTAGCACTTTTTTGCTAGATCATGAAAGTATCAAAAAATAAAAGAAAATAACTAGAGCAAAACAATAGCAAATAATAAGGTGTTAGTCCTATGTCAACTGAATGAGTGTAGAAATTAGTTGTGTGTTTGTGTCCCTAACGAAGTCACTAAAAAATGTTGGTTGAATATTTTGTTACCAATAGAAAGGTAGTAAAATGGTTATTTCAACCATAGTGTGATGAGATATATTCTCTCCTCAAGTAAGGAGAGGCTACCTTTTTATTGTTGATTAACACAACAAGTAACTATTTACACTTATTTAATCTATTATTATTAAAGTGGGTGTTACCATATCATCTAATTCTCTTTTTTTAGAATTGATGTACACTTCAAATCTAATACTATTAATAATTTTGTTTCTTACAATGTACTATAAATATATGGAATTACTTGCTGGAGCAATAATAACTAATATTTAACTTAGTTATCTAAAAGAAAAACTAGAAAAATACCAATGAATGTATCATCTAACAATGGAATAAAGTGTAGACCAAAGTCTCCACCTTATTTCCAATAAAGATCAAATCACTAAAGATAATGACTTACAGTCCAAAGTCTCCAAAATCATTTCTCAATAATGAATGTAAACCTAGTAATAATATTGTAGCTCAAAGACTTTAAAATTAGCTTCCTATCACCTTTTGATTTATAGAAATTCACATCACAATTCAATCAATTACATAATAAAATGTAATGGGAAAGACATAATAACATATCCAATACATCACAAATTTATTTTAACTCAAAGATTGAAAGGTCACTTGCTTTCTAATATATTTATTGACAAAATATTTACAATTTGAATTCAAAGTTTAAATATTGCTTCTCAATTTTGGTAGTGGTTCACTTGTATAGAAATCGGTTATCTTTTCTACAAAGAAAACCCTTCTATTTATATAGAGGAGTTATGAACAAAAATAAGAAATACAAAAAATTATTGACTTATTTATTGATAGAGTCCTATTTGACATAGGACTATGTACTTTTCCTATGTGTAAAATGCACCAAACAAAATTACACATGAAAAGTTACAAAAATAAATTAAGTGTCCTCAGACACAAGAATTTCTTCCTTTTTATTCTTTTCTAAAAATTCCTCATATCTCTTCAATGTAGCCTAGACCTCACTATCATCTAGACCTTACTTACTCCTAGATATGGCAAGAATCCTTGAAATAAAATCTTCTAGATTAACTAGCAAATATTTGCTTTTGTCTAATATTCTTTGCAACTTATTCATTATGACTTGGAATTCAACTAGTTTATCAATGGAGTCTACTGTGAAAGTTTGTCTCAATCTTTGTCTAGATCAAAGATGAAAACTCTTGAATTACCATCTTCACAGGAAGAACCTTTGAGAATCATATCTAACTTGGCAAGGAAGCTCTCCAATTTTATTTGTAAGATATAACATCTTATTATCACACATATTTTTAGCTTCTTTGATATATTTAACTATATTATCGAGAACTTATCTTTTATTCTTCATAGCTTCCCTATATTCAATGAATATTTTTTTGTTTGGAATGACCTTCTACTCAACTAAAAGTTCTAATTTGAGTTTGTGTAGTTGATTCTATGTATCAATATCCTTTTTAGTCAATTCTAAATTTTGAGTGAGTTTCTTAATTATTTTCTAAATTTCCACTTTTACTTCACTTAGGTTCTTCAAAAAGTCAATGGCAGAACATAATTATTGATTACCTTGTGTTGTCAATCTAGGCATTGATTGCCCACCTTGACATATAATTTTCTCAACCTATTAAATTACATTTTTAGTGTTCTCATGCTCAACATGTGCAACAAACTCATAAGATTATGCAATCTTTAGTAAAATAGAGGTTAGTTATTCTACTTGTAATTTGAGATAATCATTGATTTTCTTATCTTTATCATATATTTCTAACAAATATGCCATTGTTACTTACAAACCTTATTTTACACCATCATGAATTTACTTCCCCAAGTTTATTTATGCAACTTCATAATCTGACACTTGAATATCTTTAATGTTTTTATCTTTGGGAGGTAGTGCAACCTCAACATACTTGTGTCTAAACTCAAATATTAATATTGACATGGTTTTAGTTTTCTTGGTTTTTTATATTTTATTAGTACAAGTTAACCAAAATTAAAATCATCCGGTGAAATAGCCTACTTCCTTTTGTGATGTTTGAGAAATGAGCCAAGGGGGAAGAGGAGATGAATATTAAAGTCTAGAGGAAAACAAGGATTGTGATGTTTGAGGAAGGACAATGGTTTGTGAAGTAGGTGCGACGGAAATGATGGAAGTATCTAGTAGTGGAGTTGACACCAGTGGAATATCAATTCTAATTGGTGGGGTTTGGGTTAGAGTGACTAAATATTTGGTGTCTAATGGTATTTTGGACACTAGAGTGACAGGGGCTTGGGTTATTATTTTAAAGGAAGATGTAGAAATTAATTTATCCATATCTTGTTGAGTGAAATATATATTAGTTGGGGACTCCATTGATTTTGAAAGACTGGTTAAATTTGATAATGAATCAAAAACTTCATCCAACGTGCCTTGTGAGGGAACTTGAAAGAGTGAGGCACTAGGAGGAGAAGGAGGAGTCAAAATAAAAACTTTAGGGGGAAAAACATAATTGGCATAGATGTACTCATAGAGGGAACTATAGAGAATGCCATTGGTGAAACTATTAGTTGAGAAGTTTAAACTGTGGGAACTTCTAACTACATAGACTCAGGCTATAGAGACTATTGAAGTAGAAGTTATGGAACTATTGATTGAGGTGGTACCTCACTTTTAGTTGGTTTCTATTGTGTCTCTATTTGAATACTCTTCTTAGCACTAGCCTTTTCATCCTTTTTTACCTTTACTTACAAACATGAATTTACATATGGGCATGGATGTAGAAGCTTCTTCTTTATTTTTTATCCTCAATTCCTCTTGTTTCCTTATGGTATCTTCATCATATTCATCTTCTGACCCTATCTTGAAATGTTTTAGTTTGATACTTTTAGGCCATTTTTTTGGCCCACATACCAAGCTTGTGCCCAAATGAATAAGCTGAGTAGAATTCTAAAGCTTGAAGGTCAAACAATAGTTTCATGAACAAGTTTAGAAGGGATTAAGAACTTGGAAAAGCTAAGTACAAAGGCTTTTGGCCTAAGTCTTTACTTTGGAATTCTTTTGGCCTTTTTATTGCTAAGATAGTTTCTTTTGGGACCTTTTTTTTTGGTAAGTGTTGAATTCTTTTAGACAAGTTGTCTGAGATAAAGTTTTCAAAGGAATAAATCTTTCAGACAAAATGTTTGAAGCAAAAGATAAAGACTCAATTCTTTCAAGGAAATTGTTATAAAACAATTTTCTTCAAGACCTATTTCTTTTCAAATATTTATTTTGGGTCTTTTAGGTTAAGTATCAAGAATTGTTTTGAACATTTTGTCCAAAACAAAAGACCTAAAGGATTTTTCTCTTAGAAAGTGTACCAAGCAAAAGTTCTAAAAGATATCTTTTTCAAAATGAAATGGCTAAGACAATTTTATCAATGGGATTTTTTGAAGAAAAGGGTTTGATACAAAAAAACCTATGGAGGGAATTTTCAATTCTTTCGAAGGGAACTTTCAAGAACACACAAGACCACTTAATTTTTTCCAAAATGCACTTAGAAAGAAGTCTGAAGATAATTTATTTGGAAAAGTGCCCAGGGACAAAAATTTGGAAGGTATTTTACAAAAGATGAAGGAAAAAATTGTGAAGGAAATTTTTTTGGAGGAATTCCTTTAGGAATAAGTGCCAAAACAAAAACCTTGAGAGACCATTTCCAAAAATGCCAAAGGGCACTTTTCTCATAAAAAGGGACCTTTTAAAGTTCTGAAGGGCCAAAAAACTTTTTTAAAGAGTCATTTCCATGCTAAAGTGTCTTATGTAGTAATTTTGAAGGGTATCTTTTAAGGAAGTGGACCTTTGCAAAATTATTGAAGATTTTTTTCAGGAAAATGGTTGAAGTAAATTTTTTTGAAGGGTATTTTCCAAAAAAAATTGATGATTTATTTAAAATAGCTAGAGGACATTTATAAAAGTTTTGAAGGGTACTTTCCCTTTGGAAAAAGGCATTTTCAAAGTGGCTAAAAGATACTTTTCCTTCAGAAAGGGCACTTCTCCAAAGGACTTTTCAAAATCTGAATGGTCATTCTCAAAAAGTCCTAAGTTTAATTATTCTGAGAAAAAAGTCCATGGAAATTATTTAAGAAAATTGTTTGAAATAAAAAAGCCCACAAAAAAGTGCATGAAGGAAACATGATGTTCACACAAGTGTCAAAGTTTAAGATCAATAAATATCTATTGGGACTCAAATATCCCATGATAGGCCCATAAATGTCAAAATTTGAACCCCTGCAAGTAACTATTTGGATTTCAATGGACTTACATCGACATAAATTAATATAGGAAAACCAATGTCCTTAGATTGGTTTTTCATCTATAGGAAAGATCAGGTCAAGGTTTCAAAGCAAGAGCTAGTAGGTTCAGTTAATGGAGAGGTCTTCATCTTTTGACATGGCCATCATCTCTGAAAAATAGTTTCTCAATGTAGAAGCAACATGGCTCAGTCTAGTTTCAAAGATATGGGGATTTCATCTTTATACATGTAGGACATGCAAAGTAAAGGAACATGCCAAGTTTTTAATGCAAAGATCAAATCATTCACACTTAGTACAGACATGTAGCTACCTTTGACATGTCTCTCTCAACTCCAAATAGGGAGACTTGAATGCATGAGGGGCTCAAGGATATTTGCAGTGATCTTGGATGGTTTATCTCATGGTCAAGATAGTTGCATGCTTAGAATGCAAAAGACATTGAGGAAAATAGTGGTGATTACATCCATTTATGACCCCTCTCCCCATTTTCTCATGCAATCCCCTTCTTCTCTCATCCATTTTTGCTATATATAGAGAATTTTGAGTCTAAAAAAGGATCCCTCAATTGGCAATAGAGTTACTCTATCTAAATCACCTTGTGAACACTCTCTTGAAGTAACAAGATAAACTTTTTTATTCTAGATTGGAGTGAGGTGTGCATCATTAGAGTTTGAACTTGCAAAATTTATGTCTCTTTTCAACATATATGAACCCTGAATGCACCTTTATTCAATTATTTTGGTTCTTAATAGGTTATGTAAACTGTTAGAAATTAGTGTCTACTTGAAGTTTCATAAGTTTATAAAGTCTCACACAGACCTATTTCTTTCTATCCTTTAAATTATAGGGTTTCCATTTGACCTCCACACAAAATAATTATGCTTGTGGCCTTGAGATAGGATCAAAATAGTCTTTGTCTTGGTTAGGTTCATTAGTAGTTATTAAGGTTCCCAAGCTGAAAGTGGATCATTTCATATTTTGGTGTATCACCATATTTAGCTTAGGTTTCCCTTTCATGTTATCTTTCTCTCCCTTTTCCCTAGTCAATAGTAGATTATAGTGTGGGAAAAAATCCAAAGTGAAACATCTGAGGAGCTAGCCTCATTAAAAATCCTAAAGGTCCAACCTCACTACAGGATACCCAAAGGCCTAAGGTCATTCCAATATTATAGTTAGGAGTGAGAGAGCCTTAAAAAACTCTCCCAAAAGGGTACAATTCTAGCCTACAATAGTTTTTGCATGCCTAATGAAATCACTTTTGAGGAAGATTGGTGATGTTTGATGCTAGTTTGATCAATTTTTAGTAGTTATAGATTTCATATTTTAGTATCTAGAAACTCTGAAGAATATTCAACAATCTAGTGGCAAAACAATAACTATCTTTCATGACAAATGTGACTACAAGATCAGCTTCTAGAGGTATTCCTTTTGAGTTTTTTAAACTCCCCTTAAATTCATCTAAAAGGTTAAGGTTCTTCAATACTCTACCATACGTAAAGAAACCTTTTCCTAATCGAGTCTCAAGGCCTACCCTTGCAAGTAACCTCTTGATAGTTCCCCCTATTATAATGATTCCCCAAAGAGATTTTATAGGCTTTAGTGGCCAAAGTCCTTTGAATCTACCATTATATGATCTTATGCCAATAGTAGCTCTCAAAAGCATCCCATATTTTATAGGAGACCAAGCCATAACCCCTACTAAACACATCAATGAAATAGCCAATTTTTCCAATATCCATAGTGTCATTGTAGAAAATATAGCTATTAGACTGTTAGTTATATCCCTTAGGGGAAAATATTTAGATTGGTATAGAGGCTTAGCAATTAATTCTATTCAATCATTAAATTAGCTAGGAGTGGCCTTGTGTAATAGATTTGTAGATAAGAATGACCATTTATCACTAGCAGAACATCTTACAACAATCAAGAGAGCCCCCCATGAAGTCATGCAAGACTTCAACACAAGACTCCAAAATTCTTGGGATATAATCTAGTTTCTATTATATTGTCCCTTAACTTTGCATTCATATACTAATTGAAGGCTCTAAATAGTGATATAGATGTAATGATCCAATCCATGGGAGGGGACATATTGCTAGATGTTTATGAGGTGGCTATTAAAGTAGAAAATTGCCTAGTTCAAGCTAGAAAACTTACTCCTAGACCTCTAATGCCTCTTTTCCTTGAAATCAGACCACCCCCTATATTTATTCCCCCACCTTATATTATTCTTCCAACTCCAAAAAATATTTTTATACCTTCACCTAAGCAAGAAAAGTCATCCACTAGTGGAGCAAGTGACTCCCAAGAGAAGAAAAACTACCTAGAACTTAAGAGCATGCTCTAATACTTGGTAAATAATGTGGTAAATGTTAAAAGGTATCAATTTCAATTCAAAAAAACCTAATCAAGCTCCATATCATCCTTGTCAACATTTTTCTCAAGGGAATAGACCACCCTATAAGTGAAGTTTCCAAAACTAGAACCATGACGAAGGGCAAGGATAACCTAGCTACAATAAGTAGAGTAGCTATAACCCAAATGTTTCAAGCTCTTCCAACTCCTTAGTTCTTATTCAAAACAATATGGCTCAAGAGGCTAAAGGTACCATACCTTAGGATCAATCTTTTAGGTAATCCATTATCCCAATTAATGGTTTTAACCAGGCATTTAATGACCAATAGTATTAGGCTATTGCTTATGGATACAATCAAGCCTTAATGGCTCAAAACATAGAGATCCCCATGATGACAAAAAATAGATAGTCTCAATAAGACCAAGGATCTTATCAGGTACTAAACTAGTTAGATGCTATGATGGTCATCAGTGAGCAAGAAGAGTGTTATGCACTCAATAAATAGACTATTTCTAGCCAAGCATACATTCTAGTGGTATCTAATACAAGGTTCAAAATAAGGAATGTGAGTGACAACTAGGGAGCAATTAAAGAACTTTGTGTCATTACTCCTTCATTATCTAAGCCTAATGAGCCTAATATTAATTCAAAGGTCCTAGTACCTCATAAAAATTAGAATCAAGGGACCCATTTTGTTCCACAAAACTCAAAAATTGAATAAACAATAGTAGTGGCCCCCAAAGCATAGGCAAAGGTTGGTGGTCTACCAATCAACATTGTTGAGCAAATGAAAAAATCTAGTGTGAGTGTACCAATGTGGGACATGTTTTCCATGCCTGATCAAGTGGATATATTTCAATAAGGTTTTTCCAAGATAGGTGTTACAATGACTACAGGTAAAAAACAAAGAAAATATACTAAGGTCCTCACCAATGCAACCCAAGGTCCTTTGGGAGAAAGATCATGTAAGGTGGTTAAACCTCATCCTTAATTATTGGTGATTCATTAGTGCATAATTGCTTGGTAGATAGTGGAGTTAGCACTTCAATAATGCCAAAGTATATAGCTAATCAATTAAACCTTAAGTATGAGCCACATACTAAGGGAGTTCTATAGCTTGATAGTTCTTCCATAAAGTCATGTAGTATCATCAAGGATTTGAATCTAACCTTACATGCTTGTCATAGTGTTTCAGTGGCTCAAGATGTGTTGACCCTTGATGTAACTCCTTGATTTTCATTATGCCTTTCTAAAGAATTTACAACAAAGATAGGAGGCTATCTCATAGTGGATTGGTCATACATGGAATTAAAAACAAGTTATGGGACTAAGGTATCAATCAAGGTTGAGCCCATGGCATAATTTCACATTGAGCCTCATCAACTAAATAGCATAAACCTATATTATATTATCCTTGATGAGGATAGATTTATGATTGGTTAAGAATTGAATACTTATCTTGAGGAGATTCTAAACTTATTCTTGGATGAGATGTAGGGGTATAATGAATTTCTCAACCCTTTGGAAGGTGTTGAAGAAAGATACATGGTTGTTTATTTGATACATGAGGAAAATAAACTCATGCCTTCCCTCATTAGACCTAAAGAAGACCTTAATGGTATGTGGAAGTTGTTATTTGATGGTTCAAGGAGAAAAAATGGAGTAGCTGCATGGGCAATGCTGGTTTCCCTATCAAATGATAAGTATTTCTCTTTTTTTAGGTTCCATTTTAGTTTCTCCTCTAATGTAGTAGAATATGAAGGACTAATCCATGGCCTTTAATGGATGAGTAAGAGGGGAATAAAGTAGTTATAAGCATATAGGGATAGAGAGATTATAGTGAAAAAAGTTAAGAGCCTAAACATTATGAATAATCCTTTGATGAGGTCCTAAAAAAATAGAGTGTGGAACCTAATTGAAGATTTTGAAGCCTTTAACATTCAAGTTGTGCCAAGGAACCATAATTAGCATGTTGATAGGTTGGAAGCTGTGGGAGCCCAGTTTGATATCCCAAATGAGTTGAAGAATCCCAAAGTATAACCACATGGTAAAGTAGTACTAAGACCATCATTAATAGATAATCCACTAATAGGTCTTTGAAAATGACAAACAAATTGCTTATTTCTTGCATTAGGATGCAGAGTTTTCCTCAATGAACCAAGGTAAATTTTAACATTAGTAGGTGAATTAGATTGTTTAACTAAACTCTAAAAAACTTTCTAAAGGGATGGGCACCCTTGAAATTATTTTCCATGAGGGAGACCATATGAGGAAAGATAAGGTGATGATGTAAACTAATGAGAAAAACTATGAAGGATTCCTTATTTTCAAGGACAAGCTCCTCAATCTTGGGAAGGTAAGCAATGAGGTAGAAAAGAATGCTTTCATTAAAATTTGTAAGGAATATTCAGACATATTTTCTTGGGAATATAATGATCTAAGAGGTTTTGGTCCTAATCTAGCACAACATACTATAGAACTAGAGGCAAATGCTAAGCTTATGAGGTAGAAGCAAAGGCTTGCCAATCCAAAAATTGAAGAGTTAATGAAGAAATAATTAACCAAATTGATTGAATCTAATATCATTTTTTCCATCAAACATTACTCATGGATAACCAACTTGGTACCTATGAGGAAGAATAATGGTGAGATCTAATTGGATGTTGACTTTAGAGACTTGAATAGGGTCTCTTTGGAAGATCACTATCCCTTACCATCCATGGAGAAACTCTTTCAAATGGTTATTGGTCTAGAATGCTTCTCTCTTTTGGATGGGTACTCGGGATACAACCAGGTGTTGGTAAGAGAAGAAGATCAATACAAGACTACCTTCACCACCAAATGGGGCACATAAGATTATCAAAAGATGCCTTTTGGCTTATCAAATGTTGGGACCACTTTTAAAGAGCAATGGACATGGCCTTCCAAGGATTGTTAAATTAGATGGTGCTTGTCTACTTGGATGACATTACAATTTTCTCCAAGAGTGTTAGTGATCACTTGGAGCACCTGAGATTGATCTTTGAAAGATGCAAGGAATATGAGATATCTTTGAACCTTAAGAAATGTGTATTTATTGTCCATGAGGTAAAACTCTTGGGACATTTTATCTAAAAATAAGGATTAGATTTTGATACTGATAGAATAAGTGCCACTTTTGCCTTATCCTTACCCAAGTATAAGGGACTCCAAAGTTTCCTTAGGAAAATAAAGTTTATGAGAAGGTTTATACCTAGTTTTAAAAACTTTTTTAAACCCATCATTGCTATGTTGAAGAAGAACCAAGTGTCCACTCGGTTAAATGAAGGTAAATAAACATTTGAGGCTATCAAGTAAGCCATTACCCAAGCACCCACACTCATGAATCCTAATTTATCAAGATATTTCATCTTTTATACCTTTACCAATACTGAAAATATATCATCAATATTGATGCAAAAGAATGGTGAAGGACTTGAGCAACTAATAGCATTTTTAAGTTAGGGGCTTGAGGGGTATGAGGTAAGGTATAATTTCATATAAAAACAAGTTCTTGTAGTGGTAAGAAGACTTAAAAATTTCAAGCCAATGCTCTCCACTAGAAAAATATATCTTATGGTGTCTCATCTTGGAGTGAGAGACTTCCTTCTTAACAAAGACTTGAATGAAAAGTGAACTAGTTGGATTACCAAGGTCACAGAGTATGACATGGAGATTAAGGTCACTAAGCTAGTAAGAGTTAAGGGCTTGTGTGATCATATGTTTGATGACCTTTATGAGGACAAATAAGTTTCCATTGTGATACAAGAAAACTCATAGGTGGAGGCACCTCTACTTCATAAGAGCTGGCTCCATGATATGGCAGATTTTTGGATAACAAGAGAATGCCCTTATGGTCTAGATAAGGTAAAAATAAGGTATTTAAGACTTTATTCTAGACATTATGCATTAGTTGATGGGGTTTTACTTATAAAGGACCTTAATGGAGTGTTCCCAAGGTGCATAGATGATAACCAAGTGATAAGTCTCTTAGAGCAATTCCATGATGGGCCTATGGGAGGTCATTTTGATTCAAGGACTATAGTGGTAAAAGTGATTAGAGATATTTATTACTAGCCCAACCTCTTCAAATATGCCTATGCATGAGTAAGAAAGTTTCAAAAGTGTACTTTCTTCATGGGTAAGAAAATATTGGTAGCCCTTCCTCTCAACCCAATTTAGGTAGAGCAACCCTTCATGTAATGGGGGCTAGATTTCATAGGAATGATCAACCCTCCATAAATTTTAGGGCATAGATGGGTTATTACTATAACTAACTACTTCACTAGGTGGGTCAAATACACTACATTAAAAGAAACTAATGAAGGTGCAGTCCTAGACTTCTGTGACAACATTGTGACTAGGTTTGGTGTTCCATCCACTATCATTTTTGAAATGCATTAAGATTCCTCAAGATGAAAATAAGTGAATGGGCTCTCAAGATGGGAATTTACCTCTGCACGTCTTCCAAATATTATCCTCAAGGAAATGGACTGGCTAAGTCCATAAATAAAAATTTACTAAGAATCATCAAGAGAAATATGGAAAAGAATCAGAGGACACAGCACATTAAACTAAAGATAGCCTTGCGGGTTGATAAGGTGACTCCTAAAGCTACCATTGGTAATTCTCCATATGTATTAGTATATGTAATAGAGGCTAAGTTACCCATTTCTCTTTATTTTCCTACATTAGAACTAGCCCATCAGTTGGAGTTGATGGAAGATGAGCCCATGCATGTGAGACTGGCAGAACTCATGGATCTTGTAGAAAAAAGAGACCTTGTAATGAAAGCACTAGAATCACATCAAGATCAAGTCAGGAAATCCTTTAACAAGAGAGACTTATCAAAGGAATTCAAGGAATGGGATGTAGTCCTCAAGTGGGATTTAAACAAGACCAACCCAAGTAATTGTACAAAATTTGACAGCTTTTAGAGTGGTCCTTATTTGATCCATGGTTGCAAACAACATAATCCTTTTTAGTTGGCCCAACTGGATGGAGAGATACTACCCATCCTGGTTAATGGGATTCATCTAAAGCCTTGTTATTAGAAGAGTTTGTATACATTGTATATATTGTACATTTTGTATAGTTTTTCATGTTTTCTCCTAAGTATCTTGTCCAGATAAATTTATTCATCTATTTCCTTTCCTTAAGTGCCTTGGGAATAGTGTTTATTTTGTTCTTATTATCTTTGTTTCTTCAAGAGGAAGTTCTAAAAAGGGTTAGCCTTCTATCCAGTTTTAAACCAGCTTAGTTGCAAAGGCTAATGACTCCATGACCAACGGACTAGACAAGGAAAGTGGTTTGGGTTCTCAAGCATAACAAGCATTCTTCCATGAGAGTTTCTAAATATGTTGGCCATTTTTTTGGCCCACATACCAAGCTTGTGCCTAGATGAATAAGTTGAGTAGAATTCTAAAGCTTGAATGTCAAATAATAGTTTCATGAACAAGTCTGGAAGGGCCTACAAACCTTGGAAAAATTAAGTATAAAGCCTTTTGGATAGGTTTTTACTTCAAAATTGTTTTGGCCTTTTCAATTCTAAGATAGTTTCTTTATAGACCTTTTTTTTGGCCAAGAAAATTTTCCCAAAGGGATTTTCTTGAGAAAATGGTTCGATATAAAAAAATCTCAAGGAAATTTTTAATTTTTCTAAAGGGAATTTTCAAGAAGCCATAGGACCACTTACTTTTTTTTGAAAGGCACATATCAAGAATTTCAAAGATAATTTATTTCAAAAATCACCCAAGGACAAAAATACAAAAGGTATTTTTCAAAAAGTCAAAGGAAAAATTTCCAAAGGAATTCCTGCGAGAATAAGTGCCGAAATAAAAAACCTAAGAGACCATTTCCCAAAATGTTAGAGGGCACTTTTCTCAATAAAAAGGGACCTTTTCAAAATTTTAAGGGCCAAAAGACTTTTACAAAGAGTAATTTTCATGCCAAAGTGTCTTATGCATAAATTTTGAAGGGTATCTTTTGAGGAAGTGGACCTCTATAAAAGTATTGAAGACATTTCTTTCAGGAAAGTGGTTGAAGAAAATTTGTTTGAAGGGTCTTTTCTAAAAAAGCTGATGGTCCATTTCAAATAACCAAATTCCATTTATAAAATTTATCAAGGGTACTTTCCCTTTGGAAAGGGGCATTTTCAATGTGGCTGAAAGATACATTTCCTTTAGAAAAGGCACTTCTCCAAAGGACTTTTTAAAATCTGAAGGGTCATTCTCAAAAAGTCTAAAGTTTAATTCCTTTGGGAAAAAAGTCCATGAAAATTGTTTAAGAAAATTATCCAAAATAAAAAGGCCCATAGGAAAGTGTCTAAAGGAAACATGAATTTTGTGCTAGTGTCAATGTTCAAGCTCAACAAATAGCCATTAGGATTCAAATATCCCATGATGGGCCTGCTAAAGTCAAAATCTAAACCCCTGTATGTAGCTATTTGGATTTGTATGGACTTACATTGACATAAATTAATATAGTAAAACCAATGTCCTTAGATTGGTTTTCCATCTATGGGAAAGATCTTTTCTAGGTTTCAAAGTAGGAGTTAGTAGGTAAAATTAATGGAGAGGTCCTCATCTCTTGGCATGGCCATCATCTTTGACAAATAACTACTCAATGTAAAAGTAGGATAGCTCGGTCTAGTTTCAAAGATATGTGGATTTCATCCTTATACATATAGGACATGCAAATTGAAGGAACATGAAATTTTTTTAACATAAAGATCAAATCATTCACACTTGGTAGAGATATGCAAGTACCTTTAACATGGCTCTCTTAGCTCCAAAAAGGGATACTTGAATGCATGAGGGGATCAAGGATATTTATGGTTATCTTGGATGGTTTATCTCATGGATATGGCATTTGCATACTTTTAATGTAAAAGAGATTAAGAATAATAGTGGTGGTTGCATCCATTTATGACTCCCTCTCTATTTTCTCATGTAAACTACTTCTTCTCTCATCTCTTTCTACTATATATAGAGGATTTCAACTCTTAAAAAGGATCCCTTGACTGGAAATAGAATTAATCTATCAAAATCATCCTATAAACACTCTCTTAAATCAATAAGACAAACTTTCTGATTCTAATTTGGAATGAAGTGTGCATGAATGGAGTTTTAACTTGCATAATGGATGTCTCTTTTCATCATCTATAAACCCTTCATGCACCTTTCTTCAATTCTTTTGGTTTCTTTTAAGTTGTGTAAATTCTTAGACATTGGTGCCTTCTTGAAGTGGCATAAGTTTATAGTGTCTCACATAGACCTATTTCTTTGTGTCCTTTAAATTATAGGGTTTCCATTTGACCTCCACACAAAATAATTATGCTTGTGGCCTTGAGATAGGATCAAAATAGTCTATGTATTGGTTAGGTTCATTAGTTATTTTTTAAGGTTTCTAGGCTAAAAGTGGATCATTGCATATTTTGGTGCATTACCATCTTTATCTTAGGTTTCCATTTCATGTTATATTTCTCTCCCTTTTCCTTAGTTAGTAGTATATTTTAGTGTGGGAAACAAGCCTAAGTGAATCATCTAAGGAGCTAGCCTCATTAAAAATCCTAGAGGTCCAACCTCACTATAAGATACCCTTAGCCTGAGGTTGTTACAATATTGTAGCTAAGAGTGAGAGAGCCAAAACAACTCTCCCATAAGGGTACAATTCTAGCCTACAACAATACCTTTGGCTTCTAACCAGGAATTAGTTTTTGTAAGAAGTGGTTGGAATCTCTTTCTAGTAGATATGCATTGCTTTACATACCATTAGATTTGAGGAATAAGAGTAGAATCAACTCGATTACCTTCATATGAAGGATCCAATATATTTTCATCATCAGAGAGATCAATTGGAATGTTAGCCAATTTAAAATTTTCAATTTGATTTGTAGTGAGATGGCTATAATCGAGTCTCCTTATATATTCTTCAATCCTGTATTTAGCCTAGATATCCTCAATGTTGAGTTTATGAGCATAATTGAATTTCAAAATTTTCTTCATCATTCTATAATCAAAATCTTTCTTACCCTTTTAATTTTTAAGGGTGATCCATTACATTTTATTTTCCATTATATTAGCTTTGGGAGTAGTTGACATGGTGTATCATCCAATGCTTATCAAAAGCTTGAATCCTCTTTTATGTGCATTGGATGCTTCTTATATATAGTCATCATTTTTTTGCACATATCCATCAAAACCAATTTATCACTTGGATACCTTGGTATCATGTATGATTGTTCATTGAATCATCCCACCTTCATGTAAGTGAAAGTTGGGAACTGAAGGAAGATGAAACCAATCTTATTCACTATTTTCCATGCTTGATCAAAAACTCTTTTCTTTTCTAGTTCCTTTTCAAAAATATAAATTAAATTATAGAATAAAGCATCATTAACTCGTCTAAGATATTTAATTCTTTCTTTTAGATTTAACTATGGATAATACTCATAAATAAGAAATTTCTTCCTCTTGTCAATACTAGTCAATATTGGAAGGTCCTCATATAGGCTATAGCTACACTAGGTAAGAAGTCATATAAAACTTGAGGGAAGAATTTACTTCAAAATGTTGGTGGCATATAGAATCACTGATCTAACTTCCCCAATAAATTATTTATTTTTCTTTCTTGATGATGAAGATGTAATGATACATCCATTCTTGAAAGATATTTGATACGGGGAGACCTTTGACCCTGCTTAGGAGAGTGATTAAATCTCCTATCTGCTCCATGAATTCACTTTGGTATAGGTTTTTAGGCCATCTTGTAATTGAGGGCCTTGGTGTCTTCAACAGATGTGTATTGATATGCCTTTTTTACTTTTCAAAATTCCTATCATAATATTCCTAGGTTGAGTTGATGCTAATATAAAAAAATTCCTAAATGTCTGAGAGGTGGAAATTTTTTCAATGTACTCAGTGTCTAGATGAATGACTATTTCCCCATTAGCATCCTTGACTGACTTGGTTTATTTATCAAAATGAGTAGAAGCCACTAGGCTGAACTCTAGATCTTGAGCTAATACAATAAATGTTGCTACCAGGTGTATTTCACTATTTAGAACAAACTTCATATGCTGAGCAATAGGATCTCTACCTAATCTTTGTAGAAACTCACCCATGTCAACATGAACACTCTTTGTGTCTCTAATTTGATCTACATTGGAGTCTACTACAGATGCCAAAAACACAACCTAAAAATTGTACTTAATTATTATTTTAGCTGGGGAATCCTCCAACATTGATCTAGTATCTTGAAAAGAGAGTTTTGATTCCCTAGAGTTAGCATTTTTCATCATTTTGGGAAATGTGTAGTCTAGAGAATTTTTTTTGAAATACATAGTGTGTTGATAAATTTGGTGCAAGTTGGAGAATTTTCTCTAAACCACATGAGAAAATGAAAATTAATATAGGACAGAGAATTTTCTCTGACCTGCACCAGTGTGGAAAGTTACTAAGTATTGGTGTGTATCAAAGAAAATTCTCAGATATGCACCAAGAGGGTAGATCATGCACTGCAAAGAATTTTATTTGAAGTGTACCAAGCTATGTGCACTTTCAAGAAAATTATATAAAGGCACTAGATGGTGTTTTGGTGAGAGTGCACCTCAAAGAAAATTCTTCAATGTGCATTAGACTACATGCACTTCAAAGAAAATTCTTTGAAGTACAATGAAAGGCATGAAATTTGTGTAACTCAGAGAATTTTCTTTGAAGAACACACAGGCACAAGAATTTTATCTAAAGAGAAGCTAGGGTGCATGTCAAATAATTTTCTTTGACATGCACCTGAGGATTTGAAAACACGTAAAAGATTTTTTAAACCTCAAGTGAGGAGACAAATTTTGACATTTGAGTTTTTTGGCCTCAAATTGTTAAACACAAGGTTTTGAGAAACTTATCAGTATTACATAAGTTTGAAAACATGAAAAGAAGAAAACTAGGGCATAGTAATAAAGAAAAGGAAAAAATATACAAAAAATGAAACCCTACCTATTTTTTAATGTACAAAATCTATGAGTGAATTGAAATAATTGATCACATGAATGGCAAAAAAATTCAAGTTAGCATAAAAATAATGAGGAGAGAAGTGCACACAAGATTGAAAATGGTGAGTAGAGGAATAAAAATGGTAAAAATAAAAACTAACCAGGTTAATTATATATAAAAAGTATAATTAATGTGAATTAATGAGCGATGTGATGGTGGGCTCAGGTGCAAGGTCAGAGAAATTATTTGACCTTACATGTGAACTAGCAAAGAATTTCTCCATTATTACATGCATGGTTCAGTCTAGAGAAAATTATTTATTTCACATGTAGTGGCGGATAAATTATCCACCTTTGCACATTTTGGTGTAGTTTAGAGAAAATTCTTTGGATTACACCAATTTGAACTTAGGTGTAGTTTAGAGAAAATTCTTTGGATTACACCAATTTGAACTTAGGTGTAGTTTAGAGAAAATTCTCTGAACTACATGGGTAGTTAAAAACTCCCTCAAAATGCTAAATTTTTGAGGAAAAAACATAATAAGGTAGTGATTGGCCTCATTTTACATTCTTAGAGATTATGGGCTATGAAACAGTAAAGTTTCATATGGATTATCCCATGAATTGTGCCTACTAAACTCAAGGATAATAATTTGGTATGTCCAACTCTTCTAATGGGCCAAAAGGTGGCCAAAATGACATTTTTTCATGAGGGTCAAATAAAAGGTTATTAAAATATAATATGACATTAATAACACCTCAATAAACTCTTACAATTAATCTATACCAAACTAAACCTTTTACTATGTTTTACCATTCCAAGACCTTGAGATTGACTAGACAAGTGACCATAAGACCAAAACATGGACAATGTTAAACAAGGATAAATATGACCACTTGTAACTATTTAAGATAACTTGAGACCATGACAAGACCATGAAAAACAATTGAAAACCCTATGAGGGTTCAACTAAGAGGGGGTGACCAATTTTGATTGGGGGTCAAGATTTGGTCAACATGTACCATTATGAATCCCTTTCATTTTGTCCTCTCACTCTTACCTCCTTCATAGGCATAATAACTATTTTCAAGACATATGAAGTGGCATGGTTGGTTATGTAATTAATTAAAAATGAATACATGCCATTAGTCTTGATTTAGTTCACCTTTTGATTTTTTATCTTAATTCACACGTCTCCTAAGACCTCCATGTTGAAACATTGATGTGAGAAGAGCTTTAATTGAATTTGAGTGATTTGATTAGACTTGATTCCTTCTATAAGTGTATGGTAAGTAAGTGGAGGACATTTTTATTTTGGTGAATTACCTCATAAATTTAGGTTTATTTCATTATTATCTCTCCTTTTTCACCCTAACAAGTTAGTAGGCTTAGTTATTTGAGCTAAATCAATTTACCAAAGGAGCTAGCCCCATAAACTTGATGTTTTGTCCATCCATATGTCACCCATAATATTTTACTAATCCCATGTTACCCCAAACTTGGAGAGGTCTGAATAATCTCCTCCTATGGTGTAGTTTGGTTATTTAATAATGCTTTCTCAACTAATGACACCATCTTTGTCATGTTGATATAACAAAATAGTGATGGCCTTAAGTAACCCATACTTTCTTTAGTTAATAATTGGAGGGATATGAAGAGAGGCATACATAGTATAAAAACATGTTCTTATAGTCATGAGAATCATTAAAAAGTTCAAACACAAGGTGTCTAACAAAAATATCTATGTCATGATGGCCCACCATAACATCGAGGACTTCCTTCTTAACCAAGACTTGAGTGATAAAAAAGTAGGTTGGGCGACTAGATGCATGGATTATGACATATAAGTGAAGGTCACCAAGTTAGTAAGGGATAGAGGACTATGTGATCACTTGGAAACAAGCATTAAGTAGAATAAAGAGGTGGTTTTAGTAATGCATATTAATCAAGTAGTTGTACCTACACCTTCTTCTAGCTAGACTCAAGACATGGTAAGATTTATTCAAAAAAAGGAATGTCTGATAGGTGTAGATAGGACATGAAGAAGGTATTTTAGGTTGAAATAAATTCCTTATGTCTTTGTAGGTGGAGTTCTATTTAATAAATATCTTGATGGCATGATCTTAAGATGTGTGGACACTAACCAAGTTGACAAGCTTTTGGAACAGTTTCATAATGGGCCTATAGGAGTCCACTTTGTAGCTAGGACTAGAACATCAAGGATAATGAGAGAATGATAATTTTTTTCAAACTTATTCAAAGACTCCAATGCTTAGATGAGGGGATGTCAAAAGACTCCAAGACTCCAAGTGTTATTACATGAGTGTTTTGTCAATTTATTGCTTTGTTGTCTTGTTCCCTTTTATAGGTGTTAGTTTCATTTATGTCCATATTATGTGAGTGATGAGGTTGTTATAATTCTTAGTAAATTATAAGATGTTGGTTTTGGTTGTCATTCCAATCAGAGAGGTCTATCAAGTTGAGTCATGAATATCATGCATATAATAGCTACATCTCTTGACTATCAGGTAGGTCAACCCCTAAGAGTTACTAATGATGTTGATATATTTCTCTCCTTAAGATAAAAAGGATTAATTCTTACTCAAACACTTGATAGTGTCATTGGTCATCTCCATGAGTCCTTGTGATTCCATGGTAGTCTAAGAGATTATCATTTGTCTTTAGGATCATGGATAAGAGGTTCATATAGTGAAATTATGTCATGATATGTTGTGTCAATCAACCTTTCACCATATGTGAATTGATTCAAGATTTAAGTTTTTGTTTATTATGTATATAGGTCTATAACAAGTCTTGATTTTGTCTTTATGATCTAAAACCATGCATGTTAAGATGATCTATGATGCTTCAGTCCATAGCTACTCATGTGTCCATTTCAACATGCAAAGAACACACTGAATTTAACATAATTCAAGGGTGTTAGGGATAATATGAAGGATGATAAATTTGATTGAATACTTGACATATTTTAAGGTTCTTTAGCAAATGTTAAGGTTTTTCCTCCAATTGATGTTTCATATGAAATCATGCATATATTGCCTTATAGGGGTATTCAAACCATGTGAACAGTATTATTATAACCCTTAGTACATCATTAAGTCATTATCAAATTTATAATGTCTCCAAAGGGTCTCATGTCCATAATAACATCACTTTAGGTGGTTTTATATATTAAATATTGGTCTTTTTAGAAGTCAAACACCTTATATTCCCCACAAAGGGACCCACACACTTGAAAAAATGTCCTTTCAACTTCCATCCATCCATATAATTTAATTTAAAATCATATTTGACTTATGATTTCCATTCTCTTGTACTTCAATGGTCTTAAAATATCTCAAACCTAAAAAATGTAGAGAAATGATGTTTTAAACATGTTTCTAAGACTTGTACAAACTAGTACAGTTAGGTCATAATCATATGAAGTTAGATACCTAGTGTAGGATCCATTTTAGGTATCATGGAAAATAATCTATCTAAAATATGAAAAGAATTAGAAATGGTAGCAATATCTCCATCAAGCTCTTGGAAAGCTTATAAGGGATAGTTTGAGTTAAATGGTACAGTTCATAAAAGGGGAGTTAGAGCCCAAGATTTTATCCAAAGGTGGAGTCCCTAGTGGGCTTGAGATTAGTAGTAGTGTTATTTATATCAAATCCCTAGGCTTTATGAACAATCATTAAGAACCCTAGGTGGTCTTAATCCCTTTATAAACCCCATAAGCTCAATAACATATAGCTTTATGACATAGTTGACCTTGTTGTGATAGTTTGAGCATCGATAAACGTCTATTAAGTATATTAGACCCCTATGATCATGTTCTCATGGCACTTATAGGGTTAGATCAACAACCATTTTCCCTTGGTTGATAGCTTACAAGTTATGTGCAATAATTTCTATATTTCATGAAGGAACAAATCACAATCATATTAATGCAAAATTTCCATGCTTCTCCCATGATCCTCACATACTTCACTTGGTCACCATTATTCATGGGTTTTTAAGCATGGTTTAAGGTTTCTTAGCATTGTTTAAGGTTTTTTAGGACTCCTAGATTTCATTTTCTCCCCTAGTATGCATAATCCACTTGGTCAAATGCATTTACCTTATTGAGTACCCAAGTGGGGGATGTTTAGGTCTTAATAAGTGGTCTTAAGTAGACAAAAATCATCTATATGAGGTCTCATTTTATATATATATATATATGATTTTTAATGATTATTTCAAGTAATTTACACCTCACAATGGGATTTGGCTTATAGATTCAAGATTTAAAAAGGATTGTGTGATACACCTACATGCCTAGACCCTTAGACCCTCATACACAAGCCTATGTATGAAATAAAGACAAATAAATTTTATGATTCCATTTAAGGTGAATGAAACTATGAGAGAGAAATCCTAATCAAATTTGGATATGACTAAGAGGTCAATAACATAACTAAAAAGGGTCATATTCAAGCCCAACCTTCAATAATTCTCCCAAATCATCACCTACAACTAAGCCTAAGAAGATGTAATAAATTATTGTATTGATTTTGAATATGATTACCTTGAGAGAGATTATTGAGGTTCAAAGGAGTTTAACTGGGTTCCTAACATGGTGTATAAAACCTTTATCTTGATCATTGACTTATAGAAGGACTCTAATTATAGTCAAATTTTTCCAATCCTCACCTATAGGATGGCAATTTCGTTGTCTCCAAACTTGAATATAGGATGACACATAATATTAATGTTGGAGCTCAATTAAGTGGATAGGGAATAGAGGTTATTAAAACTCAAAGGAATCATAAAATAATTATTAAATAATTTAACCAATAAGACCTATTATAGGCTCAATTTTCACCCTTAGAGAGGGTTATTTAGGATCCTTCCAATCAAGACTATAAAATTGGTATAACCCCAAGATATGGGTCACTTGTGTTGGGGCTAAACTTCCAGAGTAGGTCATCTTCCTCTTTGATGCTCACCTAATATTAAAATGAAGCCTAACTCTTCTTGGTAAAATGGTTATATAGTATGAGGACTCCTAATAAAGTTAAAAGGATGATACACCAAATTTAAGTGGACACTCACATAAGTTTCAACCCAAAATAGATCAATAAAAGATAATTACTCCTTACTCAATCTCAAAATCTCACCAAATTTATAAATATTTTATAGAGGAGGTCCTAAATAGAACACTAATCGAAACCAAAAATTATCTTGAGAATATATTCAAAGAGCCAAGTATAAGGACAACAAATTAGAAAGAATCTCTTCCATGAGTTTACCATACATAAGCATACTAAACATTAATTAAATATAAGAGACAAGTAAATATTTGATCCTATTGATTTAAAATTTAATTCTTATAATATTTTTATAAGATTTAACCTTATCAAATGAGCACACTTTGAAAGAGTCTCAATGAGTATACTATCTCAGAAAGAAAATGCTAAAATTTCCAAAAGCTAGGAACCCATACCAAGGGAATGAGAACACAAAATATAGAAGAAGAGAGGTAGCTTGAAAGAGTGGGTGAGCATGCTATCAAAAAAATAACACCTATCCTAGGTCATTAAATAAATATGAATATCCACCTTTTTCTCTTTATCGAATGGAACATTGCCACCCTTCTGATCAATCAAAACATTATATATGGATAATAGAGTGAGAAGGTCATCAAAGGACCTAAGGATGTATTAAATGATCCTATCTATAGTTCCCAATTCTATATCTTTTGCTTGATACTTCATGTTAACTCTTACTTGAAGATAAAAATTCATGATCATGGACCTAACTGAAACATGACTTGGTGCCTTTAGGTGGTTGCTTGTCAAGACAATGGCCATGCTAAAGATTGAAGATCCTTCACATTAATTACACCTCTAATTTATATTCATGGTCTAACTATAGGTGTAAAACTAATTCAAGACTATTGGTTTTCCCATAGTTTCTATATCAATACAAACATATAGAAAATATAGCATTTTTCTATATTATAACATGTTCAAAAGACCCATCCTTTGTCTATAAGAACCTAAAACCATATGTGCATGCATGGATCTTCTTCAAAATGTGAAAAAATAATGTAAGAAAAAAATTTCTCAAGAAAAAATATGAACTAGATGTTCTTATTCTATCCTTGATGGTAATCCATATGTGTTCTTTGCATCCCAATGCATTACCTAGACTATTTCTTAGCATTTGAATCAACTCCAATGGTGTCAAAAGACCCTACAAACCCCTATGTTTCATCATCAAAAATAAGTTTTCAACCCTTATCAATAAACTTGGAATACCTTTAATCTAATTGGTTGTTAAAAATTTACTTGGCTCTTTGACAAGTTGTCTCAATTAGCTCCATTGATTTCAAATTTTACAAAGGCTCACAGATCATTGATATCCTATCAGTTGAATGCACCCATAAAACTTGTCACATATACATTCCCCTTTGAGATTCACTAACTCTTTGATTGACACTCATTGTTAGATCTAAATGTATGATGCAACACAGACTATTGATCTATCAGGACCCACTATTTGAAAACCAATGGTTAATTCATAGTATTAAAGTTGACATCCTTGCTCCCATTGAGTGACCATCATTGATTGTTGAAAGACCATAAAATTTAAGCTTAAAAAGGTTGTCTTCTTTTGTCCTTAAATTTGATGTTAGCACAAATGTCTCACATTGTAGGTCCATTTTCAAAGGCTCATAACTTGAAGAGAAAAAGTCTTGTAAGCCTCAAACTTTAAGGAGATGTTCCTAAGTTCAAAAAGGAAAAACCCATTTGATCCATTAGTCCTATGAGATTATAGGTGAAGATATTGAAGGCCCAAACTGATGGATCAATATTTTTTCTACATGACATCTTGGTGATGGTCAAGCTATTTTGGCTAAGTATGGCAAACTTCATGAAAACTGACTGAAGAGACAACTTTGCACATGCATAACTTCATTTATGCTTTGGTGGAGGACCTAGGATTTGGCAGATATGATCTTGGCACAAAAGTGAACAAAATTATTTAACCATTTTCTCTAACTCTTTTATACATACAATATCTAGCTTTAACAAACTACCTACTTTTATTTTCTGTGTATCATCAAACCATGCAATAATTTTTTCTATGTGGGCCAAAAATGGCCAATGTTTTTGGCAACTCATAGGGAAGCATGTTTGATATTATTTGAGAACCTATACCATTATCTTATCCATCCCATTAGGTATAGATTCATTAGAATCTCTATTTGAGTTGAACCCCTCTTTTGAAACAACAAGGATTAAAAGAAATAAAACACAACAAAATGCCTGAGGCACTTTGTAAAAAACAAAAATAGAATAGAAAAGAAAAGTCCATAAGGTACCCAAAGGAAATAAAAAGTCACCCTAGCATGTCCAATGTGTTATAATATATGCCATATTAATTAAATAATAGGGATTCAAAAGAATGTCATTAAATTGGATGTGTATTACCTCTCCATCTAGTTGGGCAAGCTGAAAATCATTGTGTTCTTTACATCCATGGATCAAATAAAGACCACTTCGTAAGTTATCAAAATTGGTATGGTTGCCTATTTTATCCTTATTTAAATCCCATTTAAGTAATATGTACCCTTCTTTATAGCTATTTATTGTAGATATTTTGTCAAAATCCTTCTTAACCTGAGCTTGATGTGATTCCAAAGTCTTCATAAAAAGGTCCTTGATTTCCTCTAGCTCTATGAGTTATACCATCTTAACATTCATGGGCTCATCCTCCATCAACTCAAGCTAATGACCTAATTCTAATTTAGGTAGATCAAAGGACATAGGAAATTTGGATTCCCTTCCATACACAAGAACATATGGAGAATTGTTGATGGTAGTCTTAAGAGTTACCCTATCATCTCATAAGGCTATCTTTAGCTTTGGTGTGCCATGTTCTCTAATTTTATTTCATGGTGCTCTTGATGATTCTTAGAAAATTCTTATTTTTGAACTTTTCTAGTTTATTTTATTGAGAATAGTATTTGTAATAAGTGATGAGGTAGATTCTTAGTTTTAGAGTCCATTCACTTGTCTTCATACCAAGGAATTCTAATCCATTATAAAAAATTATGGTGGTTAGGATACCAAACCTAGTTATAAGGTTCTCATAGAAATCCAAGATTACATTCTCACTATCTTACTTCAAAGCAATGGCTTCCACCCACCCCATGAAGTAGTCAGTTATAGTGATCACCCATGTATGTTGTGAACATTATGGTGGATTGATCATCCCTATGAAGTGTAACCCCTATTACATGAAGGTTTGCTCCACATAAACATGATTAAGTGGAAGGGCTATTAGTTTTTGCTTTGCTAAAAAGAGGGCACACTTCTATAGTTTTCTAACCCATGCATGAGCATCTTTGAAAAAGTTGGGCTAATAATAACCAGCACTCATTACTTTTGTTATAGTGGTTTTGGGTGCAAAATTTTCTCCCAATGGATATGCTCTAAGAGTTTTGTTACCTGATCATCATCTATGCATCTAAGGAGTATCATATTGAGGTCCTTTAAAAAAAGGACACCATTAATTAATTCATAAGGTATATATTTAATCTTAAAATACTATTTTTATTTATCCAAACCCTGGGGGTATTCTCTTATTGCTAAAAAGTGATCCATATCTTGAAGTCAGCTCTTCCTAGGTGGGAGTGTACTCACTTGTTAGTTATCTTGGGTCACTAAAACAACTTTATTATCCCTTTAAAGGCCATTCACCATGTTCTCACATAATTCCTTGCCCCTAACTAGCTTGGTGAATTTGATTTTTATGTCATATTCCATGACCTTTGTGATATAACCTGCTCTCTTCTCACTTAAATCTTTTTTAAGGAAAATATCCCTAACTATAGGATGGGACACCATAAGATGGACCCTATTGTTGGATAGCATAGGCCTAAAATTCTTGAGGCTTATTAAGGATGAAATAACTTACTTCTCAATGAAAGTGTACCTCACCTCATATCCTTATAGCCCTTGACTGAAAAAGGCAATTAGTTGTTCCATTGCTTCACTATTCTTCTACATCAACATAGTTGATATGATGTCAATGCTAGAAAAGGTGTACAAGATGAAGTCTTTGGATAAATTAGGGTTTAAAAGTGAGGGTGCTTAGGTAATGCCCTAATTAAGGGATTTAAAAGTTGTCATGCCTTCACCAGACCAAGCAAACACTTATATTTTATTAATCATAGTGGTGATAGGCTTGACCATCTTTGTAAAACTAGGTATGAACCTTGTCACAAATTTTATCTTCCCAAGGAAGCTTTGGATCCCCTTTCTATGCTTTTGTAAGGATAAGGAGAAGATAACACTTACTTTATCAGGGTCAATGGATAACCCCTATTTTGAAAATATATGACTTGATAATTTACCTTCATGCATAGAGAACACATATTTTTTGGGGTTTAAAGAGATCACATACTCTCTATATCTTTGGAAAACTAGTCTCAAATGGTCTATAAGATCACCGGTGTTCTTAGAGAAGACTGTAATGTCATCTAAGTAGACTAGCACCATTTTATTTAGCCATCCCTAGAAATCCATACCCATTACCCTTTGAAAGGTTTCCCTACTATCAGATAATCTAAAGGCATCTTATGATAAGCAAAATTTTCCCACTTGGTGGTGAAGGTAGTCTTATATTGGTCCTCTTTTCTCACTAGTACTTGGTTATAACAAAAGTATCCATCTAGGAGAGAGAAATGTTTTGTACCAACAACTACTTTCAAGATTTTCTCTATGGATGTTAGAGGGTAATGGTCCTTTAAAAATACCCTATTAATATCTCTAAAATCTACACAGTTTGATCTTTCCACATTTATTTCTGATAGGTACTAAATTGGATACCCACAAGGAGTATTTGATGGGGAAGATGATCTTGGACTCCATAGGCTTAGCCAACTCATTTTTCATGAGCTCTTCAATCTTTTATTAATGGGCCTCTACTTCTACCTAACAATCTTTACATCAACCTCTATCTCTATTGTGTGTTGGGCCAGATTAGTATCAAATCCCTTTAGTTCACTATATTTCCAAGAAAAAATCTCTACATAATCTTTATAGATCTCGATGAAAGCATGCCTTTTAGCTTTAGAGCTTACCTTTCCATTCTTGAGAATCTCATCCAAAAATATAAGAACTTTTTTATAGTTCTCTTTGTTATTTGAAATCACTACTTTATCTTTCCTCATATTGTCTCTTTCATGAAAGAGGCCTTCTAAGGTGACTAGACTTTTAGGAAGCTCTACTCCCCATACTGGTGTTGCAATTTTTCTTGATTGAGGGAGGAAAATTTTGCTTCTTTATACAAGAAGCATGCAATTTATTTGTCATTTTCAAAGACCTACTAATGACATTCATTGTCTTTCATTGATGGTCTTATTACCACTTTGACATGTGGTTTAAACTTAGTTCCTTTTAGCCCATTGGGGATGTTAAAATGAGCCCCCATGGCTACTAACTTGTTAGCATGTTGGCTTTGGCCTCTCAACACTGATTGGATGTTGAAATCTTAAAAGTCCTCAATGATGTCCCATACCTTATGTTTTTAAGACTTAATTAGAGGGCTCTTGGTGGCATTATAACCTTTGACTTGGTGTAAAACCAATTCACTATCCCCATAGACTTTCAAATGCTTGATCTTTCTTTTATTAGCACATTGAAGGCTATGGATGAGACCCTTGTATTATTCTACATTGTAGGAGCAAGTAAATTGAAATATATGTGAATAGAAGTAATTGTCATTTAAAGGGTAAATTAGCATGACACCCATACCCACCCCATGCTTTCTCCTTGAGATATCAAAGAACAACTTCCATAGACCACTAGGATCTTCTTAAGGCTTTATGAGGGATGGAATATGTTTGTCTTCTTCATGTAGATATAAAACACCCATGTCTCTTTCTTCAACAACTTCTAAGGGTCCACAAACTAGTTATCATTCCAAAAATAATCTAAGAACATGTCTGTCACCTCTTACTTATGGGTGTTCAAATCTTGCCCCATTATAAAGTCATCTTCATCAATAATAGTACAATTAATGTTGACACTATCTAGCCCATGGGATTATATATGTAATTGTATAATGGGCTTATCCTTGATTGAATCCTTGGTTCCATACCTTGTCTTGAAGGCTATATATGACCAATTCACTACAAGATATCTCCTTATATTTGCTATAATTCTCTAGATAAGCATAGTACAAAGTGAGGAGATACACCCAAGACCAATACATCTTGGGATATCAAGACACTATAATAAGGTTTCAAGGTCATATTGAGGTCATTTATTATTCCAAATAGTTTAAGAGAAGAACCATTAAGTTGTAGTATGCATTTTGACTATGGCTCATATTTTAGACCAATTTGATCAGCTATGGACTTTGGCATCACTGAGGTACTAACCCCACTATCCATTAAACACTTATGTACTAGAGAGTTTATAATGATTTATGAAATATATAAGAGATGAGGCCTGACTACTTTAATTTATTATCATTCCTCTAAACCTTTGGTTGTATTGGTGATAACTTCATTCACCTTGATTGATGGTTTGTCTACAAAATTTGTAATATTAACCGTGGAAAAACCTTCCTAAATAATGTCCACCTAGCCAAGCATGGAGAGCATATCCCACATGGGTACACTCACATTTAACTTCTTCATTTGTTAAAAAATGTTTATGGGTGAGCCAAAAACCTTTGCTTGAGCTTTGGGAGCCATCATTTTTGTTTTTTGAACTTGTTAGCCCTAGGGAACAAAAGCATTCCTTTGGCTCTATTATTTTGGAGGTAATGGGACTTTTGGAGTGAAAACAGGTTCCTTAGGCCTTATTAGTGAGGGAATAATTATGGGAAGCTATTTTACTCCTTGATTACTATCCATATTCCTTATTTTAAATATTATGTTTGTTACCACGGAACTATAGGCCTGGCTAGAATGAGCATGTTGGTTGGTTGTGTAACACTCCACTTATTTACAATTCATCATTATATCATTTAGCTTAATTTGTCCTTGGTTAGACCCTTGACTCTATGGAGGTTATTCCATTGTAGTCACCATAAGAACCTCTAAATTTTGGGCCATGAGAGCTTGGTTGTACCCAAGCATCTTGTTATCATTGATCATTGAGGGCTTGGTTAAGGTTAATATTTGAGACCATATGTTAACCAAAGGTCTAGTTCCAAAGCATGGTACCCTATGATTCTTGGGCAAGCTTATTTTGAATTGGGACTAAGGAGTTGGAAGTACTATTAATATTAGGGTTGAAGTTACCCTACCTATTTTAGTCATGTTTCCCTTGTCCTTGGTTTTAACCTTGGCCTTGGTAGTTTCCCTTATATGGAAGTTTGTTTGCTTGAAAATCCTACTGCTGAGGCTTATATGAATTTTGGTAAGGCCTTTTTAAGGCTTGTTGCCTTTTTACATTTACAAGGTCATTCCCTAAAGACTAAATTTTTGCATGGCTTCATGAGGATCTCTTATAATCATAGTTTGTTGTTCTACAAGAGAAAAATGGTCACTTTTATCCCCAAATATTTTAATTAAGGCTTCCCCTAATTGATCCCATGTTTGAATGAAATTATTGGAAATATTGTCATTGATGTCAAAGGTCTGGCATTATTGGTGATAAAGGCCCCAATGCATTTAATGATGTTTATAATAGTTATAGCTTGGCTAATGTGTGTTAATATTTATTTAATATTAATGAATATATTTTTGGTTGCATATAAGACAAAAGAAGGGCCCATGGAGAAGTCAAAGAGTCATGGGGCAAAGACAAAAGAAGAATGGGATGCATTTTCCCATGAAGAGTCATCTTGGGGAATTCCAAGAGTCACCAAGTGAAGACAAAAGATGAAGGGTGAAATTTCTCATGAAGGGACACTTTGAGGAATACAAAAAGTCACCAAAGTAAAGACAAAAGAGGTAAGGATGATTTCGCTCATGAAGGGTCACCACATGAGTTTTAAAAGGAAAGGATATGAAGGGTCATACAAGTTTGGTGCCATTTTCCATGAGTATTGAAGGGTCAAAAAGGGGGAAGGCCAAAGGTCATTTAAAAAGATATAAATAAAGGCTTGAGAAGGCATTTGTAATGTGTGAGACAGAGTTTGATTTGATATTCTAATATCTAGCTTAGAAGATCAATGAGAGAGATGAGTATGATTTGTATTTGTTATATCTAGCTTAGAAGAGCAAAGGTGAGAGAGGAAAGAGATATTGTAGTGAACTATCATTTATTGAGATAACAACATTAAGAGATAGTTGTGGGGTATACACAAAGGGGTTGGTGCTCACAAATTGTTGTTGTGTTGGTTCTCAGAAAAGGGGTTGGTGCTCTTATGGGTTGGTTCTCATGAATTGTTGTTGTGTTGGTGCTCAACAAAGGTGATCTTATGGGTTGGTGCTCATGAATTGTTGTTGTGTTGGAGCTCAAAAAATGGGTTGGTGCTCATGAATAGTTATTGTGTTGATACTTAGCAAAGGGATTGGTTCTCCTACAATTTGGTGCTTTTGAATATTATTTGAGTTGGTGATCATTCATATACTTGAGATTATTCTCTATGGTTTTTCCCACATTGGGTTTCCATGTTATATCTGGTGTCTCTCTCTATCTTGTGTGGTGTTTATTGTTTTAGTTTTATTAAATATCTTGAATATTTGGTTAAGTGGAATTTGATTAAGGGAAAGTTTATAAGATATATGATATACTAATTCACCCCTCCCCTTAGTATATCATGTGCTTAACAATTGGTATCAGAGTAGGTTCCTTTTAAAAAGTTTTATAGCTTGAAGGTAGATCGAGAAAGCACGATGGCTGGATCACATGAAGGATTTTATATAAATAAGGCACCTTTGTTTGATGGGATGAATTATGATTTTTGGAGCATGAGAATGAATATGTATTTGATGGCCCTTAGATTTGACATATGGCAAGCAGTGGTGAAGGAATACGAAGAGCCACAAACACTTGTAATTACTCCAATAGAAAAGAAGGCAAGTGAATGTAATGATAAAGCTTTAAATGCTATTTTATATGGTTTATGTGAATCTAATTTTTTTAAAGTTATGCAATGTAAATCTGCTCATGAAACTTGGGTAAAACTTGAGAATATTTACAAAGGTGATGGAAAGGTTCAGCAAGCTAAGCTTCAAACTTTTAGAAGATAGTTTGAAAATTTGAAGATGGAAGAAGAAGAAGATATAGCAAGTTATCTCCTGAGAGTTGATAAAATAGTAAATCAGATTTAAGGTCTTGGAGAAATTTTGGAAGAGTCAATGGTGGTACAAAAGGTTTTGAGATCTTTACCAATGAGATATGATGCAAAGGTTTCAGCAATCAAGGAAATAAAGAATTAGCCAAGCTAAAGATGGTTGAGCTTCATGGTATTCTCATGGCATATGAGATGTGAATAGAACAAGATAAACCCTCAAAGAGAGAAGCAAATTTTAAGACATCAAAGAAAGAGAAAGCTAAGATTCAAGAATCAAGTGATAGTTCTAGTGATGATGAAGATAACAATGGAGCACTTTTCATTTGCAAGCCAAAAAGGGGAATAGGTAAATATCAAGGAAAATTACCTTTTAAATGTTTTAATTATGGAAAGATTGGACATTTTTTAGCTAAATGCCCAAATAAGGGTAATGATGAGGAAGAAGAAAAGTCTACATACAATAATAATTTCAAAGGCAAATCCAAGAAGGGATTCAAGAAGAAGAGCCTATATTCTAAGGATCCTAGCTCAGCTAAAGATAGTGGAGTCAGTGATTCAAAAGAAGAAGAGATTATATTCATGGCCATACATGAAGATGATCAAGAAGAAGAAGAGGAAGAAGCTGAAGTGAATATGGAAGGAGAACTCATTTGTGCCTTAGAAGAGTTAGAAGTTGTTGAGAAGAAGAATCAAAGATTGATGCGCTAGATCAGGAAAAATGAAAAAGAGTCAAAGGAAATTATTGATGATTTAATAGCACACTTGGAAGAAGCCAAGAAGAATGAAGAAGATCTAATAACATAGGTGGAAATAGAAAGAAAAGAATGTGAAAGGTATGTTATTGAAATTGCCTCTTTAAAAGAAGATATTGAGAAAGTAGTCAATGATAAAGTAGTTAGTGATTTAAAATTTGAGGATAGCACTAACATGCTAAATAAGATATTGGAAAGTCAAAAAGAAAATTCAAATAAGATAGGGATTAGATTTGAAAATAAAAAGAGCTATGCTTAATCTCTTATAAAAGAGGAAATAAAAAGGGGAGAATTGAAGAATATAGAGGACATTTGAAATAGAGAAGGTTGGAGGGAACAAAGCTATAAAAGGCAATCAGGTCAGAGATATATAGATAGGTTTTATTTTTATATCTATTATTTTTATTGTAATGGATATGGTCATAAGAAATTAGAATGTAGAAAAAGAGCTAACAGTTTCATAAATAAGGAGAAGGAAAGTCAAGTAGAATCAAGAAAAAGCCACAACTCTTTTGCTCCTCTATCAAGCTTTGATGAAGAGACCATAGTATGCTACAAGTGCAACAAATTTGGACACATAGCTCAATATTGTAGAAGCATGTTTGAGTCTGTCAAGAAGGATTAGAGTTTCAAAGCTCCATTCATCAAGAAGAAGGATTAGAGTTTCAAAGCTCCATTCATCAAAAAGAAGGTTCAGACATGTTCATGGTAGAAGAAACAACCTAAAGATTCTATGATGGTTCAGAGAGCTCTACATGTAAGAAATAAATATTAGCCATGGTTAGTTGATAGCGAATGTTTGAGGCATATGATAAGAGATAAAAGTAAGTTCATAACTCTAAAGAAGATCAATGGTGGCATAGTGAGATTCAGAGATAAAACCACTGCCAGGATAGCCAAAAAAGGTACTTTGAGTTTGGATTATGGTAGAACCATGACTAAGAATGTTTTATATGTAAAAGGTCTTAAGCATAATCTATTATGTGTTAGTCAAATATGTGATCAAGGATACACATTAAAGTTTAATGTGGAAGGTTGTGAGATTAGAAGAAAAGATTCAAATGAGTTGATTGTAGATGCTCAAAGGACAGGGAACAATTTATATGTATTATCAGATATCTTCTCAAAGACACGATCAAAGGACACATTCAAAGATCTACAAGAGGATTTGGGAGTAATTTCTATTACTTCCTGCCATTGATGTTCATCATTAGTTCAAGGGGAGCTAAGTGTTAGCTCTAGGTAGGCCCTTTACCATTGATTTCAAAGGGGGATAATAAAAGGTATAGGTACAAGTGAAGAAATAGGTATAGGGAATAGGTATAGGTTGCTATAGTAAGGGGGTGTTACTATATGTTTTTAGATGATAGTATGTGTAGGTGATAGGATGTGTAGGTTACCATCAATGACAAAGGGGGAGATTGTTGGAAATATTGTCATTGATGTGAAAGGTCTAGCATTATTGGTGATAAAGGCCCCATTACATTTAATGATGTTTGTAATAGTTATATCTTGGCATATTTGTGTTAATATTTATTTAATATTAACGAATATAATTTTGGTTGCATATAAGACAAAAGAAGGGCCCATGGAGAAGTCAAAGAGTCATAGGGTAAAGACAAAAGAAGAATGGGATGCATTTTACCATGAAGAGTCATCTTGGGGAATTCCAAGAGTCACCAAGTGAATACAAAAGAGGAAGGGCACAATTTCTCATGAAGGGACACTTTGAGGAATACAAAAAGTCACCAAGGTAAAGATAAAAGAGGGAAGGATGCTTTTGCTCATGAAGGGTTGCCACATAACTTTTCAAAGGCAAGGATATGAAGGGTCATACAAGTTTGGTGCTATTTTCCATGAGGATTGAAGGGTCACAAAGGGGGAAGGCCAAAGGTCATTTGGAAAGCTATAAATAAAGGCTTGAGAAGCCATTTGTAATGTGTGAGATAGAGTTTGATTTGATATTGTAATATCTAGCTTAGAAGAGCAATGAGAGAGATGATTATGATTTATATTTCTTATATCTAGCTTAGAAGAGCAAAGGTTAGAGAGGAAAGAGATATTGTAATGAACTATCATTTATTGAGATAGCAAAATTGAGAGATAGTTGTGTGGTATACATAAAGTGGTTGGTGCTCCTGTGGGTTGGTTTGCATGAATTGTTGCTGTGTTGGTGCTTAGTAAAGGGGTTGTTGTTCCTGTGGGTTGGTGCTCATGAATTTTTGTTGTGTTGGTGCTCAGCAAAGGGATTGGTGCTCCTGTGGGTTGGTGCTCATGAATTATTGCTATGTTGGTGCTTAGAAAAGGGGTTGGTGCTCCTATGGGTTGGTTCTCATGAATTGTTGTTGTGTTGGTGCTCCTATGGGTTGGTGCTCATGAATAGTTGCTATGTTGGTGCTCATTCATATACTGGAGATTATTCTCCATGGTTTTTTCCACATTGGGTTTCCACGTTATATTTGGTATCTCTCTCTATCTTGTGTGGTGTTTATTGTTTCAATTTTATTGCATATCTTGAATGTTTGGTTAAGTGGAATTTGATTAAGGTAAATTTTATAAGATATATGATATACTGATTCACCCCCCCTCTTAGTATATCCTGTGCTTAATAGAAATTTGTAGTGAGGCCTCTATACCAATCTAGGGCCTTTCCTTTAAAAGAGGTATCTAGTAGCCCAATCGCTATATTATCCTTTGTGGCATTATGTATTTTTCAAAATTTTGTGATGTCCATGAGGTGTTCAAAAGGTGTTATAGCTTGGTATCTAGTGTAATAGGGAACACTTTTAAGGGATGTAACTAGGATTGGATCATAATGATCAAGGGATAGATGGATTTGGACATTAAAAGCCTCAAAAGATATAGGGACTTCCATGGTTATGCAAGGGATTAATAAGAGTCCTCTTATAAGGATAGGCCTTAGAAATTCCCTAGGAGCAAAGTTTCTCTGGTATGGATGAGTAGTTACAAACCTTAGTATTTTTATAAAATTTACAGGTATCTCAATAAATTCAAAAAGAATATATTTTGAAGTTAACCTTGTTGTCACCTTCGGCATGAGATAGATCTATTATTATACACCAAATAATTGATTCTTCCTTTCCATGTCACTAAATGCTTTTTTTAGAGCTTAACCACTATAAATTGGATCACATTAGCATCAAATTTGATAAATATTCTTTTTGAAAGAAGTGTGTTCCATCAAGCATGCCAAAAACTATTATACACTCAATTTTCATCCTTGGAGAGGGTTATTCAGGCTCATTCTAATGGATCCTATAAAATTAGGATAACCCTAGGATATAGGTCACCTATGTTAGGGTTGAACCTCTGGAGTAGGCTATATTCCTCTATCATTTTCACCTAAGATTAAAACTAAAACTCATGCTTCATGAGAAAAGGGTTAGAAAGAATGAGGAATCCTAAAAAAATTAAAAGGGTGATACACCAAAGTTGAGTGGAAACTTACATAATTTTGAACCCACACTAGATCAACAAAAGATAAATGTGACTTACTCAATCTCACAATCTCACCAACTACATAAATATTTCATAGAGGATGTCCTAAATAGAACACTAATCCAAACCTAAAAATTATCTTGAGATCATCTTCAAAGAAGTAATCAGAAAGAAAACAAATTAAGAATAATCTACTTCGTGAATTTACCATACACAAGCATACTAAACATTGATTAAAGATAAGAGAAAGGTAAAGAGTTGATCCTATTACTTTAAAAGTCAATTCTTAAAATATTTTAATAGGGTTTAACCTTATCAAATGAGTACACTTTTTCAAGAATCTCGATGAATTTCCTTATCTTAGAAAGAAAATTCTAAATTTTCCAAAAATTGAGAACCCCTACCAAGGGAATGAGACTAGGATATATAGAAGAAGATAAGAAACCCAAAAACATGGGTGAGCATTATATTAGGAAAATAACACCTATCCTAGGTCATTAAATAAATCTAATACACCACCTTTTGATCCTTATCCAATGGAAAATTAACACCCTTTTTATCAATCAAAACATTGTATATGGCTCATTAAGTGAGAAGGTCCCTAAAGGCCCTGAGGATGCATTAAATGTTACTATTTGTAGTTCCCAATACTGGATATTTTCCTTGATACTTCACACTAACTCCTTCTTGAAGATAAAACTTCATGATCATGGACCTAACTGAAACATGACTTGATGACTTTCGACAACTGCTTATCAAGACAACAACCATGTTAAAGATTAAAAAAACCTTGATTTAATTTCACCTCTACTTTATCTCCATACATGGATCATAGATGTACTTATAGGTGGAAAACCAATTCAAGACTATTGGTTTTCCCATAGTTTCCATATCAGTACAGACCTACAAAAAATATAACACTTTTATATATTATAACATGTCCAAAAGACCCATCCTTTATATATAGGAACCCAAACCCATATGTGCATACATGAATCCTCCTAAAAACATCAAAAACTACTATAAAATCAACTCTATTCGAGCAACAATATGAACCATATGTTCATATTTTATCTTTAATGGTGATCCATATGTGTTCCTTGCATCCCACTACATTACCTGGACCATTTTGTGACATTTGAATCAACTCTAATGGCATTAGAATACCCTATAAAACCCTATGTTTCATGGTCAAAAAAACTTTTCAACCCTTGTCGAGAGTCTTGGGCTTACCTTTAATCTAATTTATTGTCAAAAATTGAATTGGCTCTTTAACAAGTTGACTCAATCTTCTCATCGATTTTCATTTGTATGAAGGCTCATGGATCATCAATCTCCCACTAGTTTAATGCAGCCTTAACATTTTTCATGTATACATTTAGCTTTGAGATTCATTGACTCTTAAATTGATGCTCATCGTTAGATCCAAATGTATGATGTAGTGTGGATCATCGATATGTTGGGTCCCACTATTTGAAAACCAATAGTTACTTCATAGTTTCAAAGTTAATGTATTTAATCCCATCGAATGATACTCATGTAATCGTGATTGATGGTGGAATGACCATCAAATTTAAGATTAAAATGGATGTCTTATTCTATCTTAAATTTGACGTTAGCATGAATGTCTCACATTACTAGTCCATTTTCAAAGGCTCATAACTTGAAGAGTAAAAGCCCTAGAAGCCTAAAACTTTTAGGAGATATTCCTAAGGTCAATAAGAATAAACCCATTTGATCTACTGGTCTCATGAGCTTTCCAAGTGAAGATATGAAATGCTCAAGCTTATGGATCCATATCTATTCTACATGACATCTTGGTGACAATTGATCTCTTTTGTATAAGTATGGGAAACTTAGTGAAAACCAACAAAAGAGATAACTTTCCACACAGATAACTTCATTTGCACTTTGGGGGAGGACCTAGGATTTGGTGCATATGATCTTGGCATAAAAGTGAATAAACCCTTTTGACCATTTTCTTTGACTCTTTTTCAAGTGCAAGATTTGGCTTTAAAAAAATTCTTACTTGTGTTTTATATGTGTTTCATCAAACTATAAAATAATTTTTTCTATGTTGGTCAAAAATGGCCAATAGGGCCCTCTAACTCTATGTACATAGTTGGATTAATGCATTCAATTCTACTTACTCAAGATGGAATACCTAGTTGGTTTAAATGATTAAGGTAACAAAATATTTTAAAATGGTCCTATACTATAATTATGGAATTTATATGTCCTTCAAGACCTTTGAGGATAGAGTCAGGTCTAAGAGAGTTTAGTGGCGGCCTCAATGAGCATTCATAACACACAGGTTTGTGTGTATGGTTATAAAGTGTGTTTGTTGCAATAAAAGGGAGAATTAAACATAATAAGTGTTTATAAATATTTAATTGAACTCCATGAGGATTCCAACTCTCTTAGAAGTAAGGAAATAAGGATACTCAAGGCATTGGCCTCAACTAGCTTAAGAGCCTAGTATAGGCCAATAATGACCATAACGGGCCTAAAGGAGAAAAATGATAAAATTAATGGTCTATGTGACCATGAGACTATGTAAAAGGTTTAAATTTAATATAAAAGGATTCTAATAAATATATAAATTAATCACCAAAAACTACAGGTGGTCTGATGTCTTGAACCTTACTTTATGCCTATAAGGCCTAAAACCCTACTTAAGCCCTTAGACCCCCAACTCCATTTTAGTTATAAGACAAGATTATCATGTAGATATAATGGCATAATTTTTTTATTATTATGTAATAGGTCTTGAATTTTTTTTCAAAGATAGGGGAAAACAAAAAGAGTTCCCTTTTAGCCTAAAAGCCTTCCTTGAGCTACAAGTTTGGATATTCTTACCTTACAATAGGAGCTACATGGGGCCCAATTATCTTAGGTGAATTTTAGGACCCATATTAACTTGACCTCGATGGAGGATAAATCTAGTTTCATGGGGGAAACTCTTTGACCAATCCTTAACACCATGAGCATACCCGAACTACCAAGTGGAAACTTGAGGTCTACCAACCTTTGCTCAGATCTCACTGTACAAGATGAAATTGGACTATGAGATATTATGGATATTTTAGGGGGATATATTTTCTCAATATTA
>JARHVA010008676.1:197500-255000 GCA_037957365.1 Torreya grandis | reverse complement strand
TAAAATTGGAAAACACCATAAAATTTATCTTACCAATCATCATTTACTATAATAGGTAACTTATTTTTTATGGTGTACAAGCTAAGTACTCTATAATATATGCACATCCTCCTAGTATCATCATTTTTATGTACCATTTATATTTAAGATAAATATACACTATAAATATGCTTGACAATACCAACTCTAACATTTCTTGTACCATCTTTTCAATATCACTCTTCTAGACATATGGGTACCCATATGGTCTGATTTTTACTATATGAATCCTTGGTATAAATTTAATACCATGATCATGTTTTCTTTATGGTGGTTGTCCCTTTACAATTTATCAAAAAATAATATATATTTTATCAATAATATTATATAGATAATATTCTGTATACATCTTTGTTGTTTGTAATTCTAAGTAAATTAAATGTAATACAAACCCATCTAGGTCCTTTTTGAGAATATTCTACATCTGATAAAAACTAACCATCTACAAAGACATTGCATGCAATCCATGCATTAAAAATGTCTTGCCTTTAGTATTAAAAAACATGAATATCTCCTATAAATTAATCTCTATCATGCCAAATTTTATGATCCATTAGATTCCCAAAAAAATTTAAACCCCATTGAATGTAGGGTCATCCATAATTTCACCTTTCAAAGTTTACAACTTCTTTCATTTTCATGTTTTGTTGTGTCTAAATGGTGGTAAACAGTCATAAATGATCAATTTCGGGAGACAGGTTTGTAAAGGATCCTATAGGGTCCATTGATGTCATTAGAGTCATTTAGAGTCTTCAATAATGTGTTTGGTGTGCACTTGGGGTTTTCCCTCTAAAATGAATATTTGAAAATTCAAATCCTAAACCTATGCTACATGGACAATGTAAGCCTAATGTGATGTAAAAAGACTAGAAAATGTTGTAATTGGTTAAAAGGGGGTCCTACAAGTGGCGAGAGAGAGTTTAAATAATTATCAGTATGGGATAAGTCATGATTACAAGGTCATAGTATATATATTGTATGTAAGTTTATGTAAAGGAATAATAAAGAATATAGTGAAAAAAACTCCTACATAGCAAAAGGGCAGATTTCAAGAAGTAGTTACAAGAAACAAGAAAATGAATGCATGAAAAGGGAGATGGGAAAGTAGAGTTGAATAGAGATATAATAAAGAAATGATATAGAGTCTTGATATAGAGGAGATATGAGAATAAGATTGTAGGTAGTAGGGAAGTAGATATAGAAAAGGAACATAGAAGTCTACTTGTAAGTATGGACTGTCATAGTCCAAATGAATGTAATCAAAGAAGAAATGTAATAATGTATGAAGGAAGAGATAATTTGAAATATAATGAGTAGATCTTAGAAGATAATAGTGAGAGAGTGGAAAATTAGGATAGGAAAGTGATAAAGATAGATGCATGGAAGGAGATAGGGGAGTTGGTCAAGAAAATTACAAAGAATGAGTAAAGAAGAAACTTTATTTACATACTCAAAAATCCTTGTGCATAATTTAAATATTTGAATAAAGAAAGGTTTTGAAGAATATCTATATTCACATTGAATATTGGTAAGTGTGTTAATTTATATGTGGATTATTTCTTTATATAAATGATTTTGATCATCTTCCTACAGGTGTCAAGGGAAAACTTTGTCGTAGAAATTTTGTTTGTGTAACTTACAATCATCATATAAACTAAGAATCTTGTCTTTCACTTATTCAATAACTTAAGGATTAAAATTGATATTGCATTTTGTCATAAATATTAAGGATTACTATAGGACCATGTAAATTAAAAATTAATTCTTATTTTACTTGAGTTTTGTTTGGATAGAGTCAATGAAAGAAAACCCTATACAGTCTGTCTTATACAAATATGAGTATGTTCTATTTGTGGTATGTTATGAAGTAATGAATAATGATTGTGATAATAACCTTGATATTTAATTTATGTCATAAGGTTATTTAATATTAATATAGGATGATCTCTATCATTTTAGATATAGGTTTAATTCAATTCCAAATTAGACCAAACTCTATCCTACTACAGTCAGTCATATAACATCCAAAAGCATGTAAAGGAGTAACTTGTGAATAATTAAATATTTTCATGAATATTTAGTTATTTTAATATGTGTAATAAGGTATTTTATACATTTATTTGGTAACAAAACTATTTAAATATCTAAATAACTCTTGATAACTCATTTTAGAACCTCTCAGGACTACATAAGAGAAGGTAAACCCTAAAGTAGGGTTTTAACTATTACAATAGATTTAACCCTTAAAATTTAAAAAAAAACTTGTATTATAGGGTAAATTTATAATATCTTGTATATTTTAAAATATTTAGGGTTGTATGGACCCTACACAGTGATGTAATAAACCTTTATGTGTGAATGGAGTCTAAGAGACCTAATTGGTGATAGGATAAATAAGGAAAAGTGATGTGCCTTGAGAGTGAGGTTGAAATAGAGTTGGATAATATAAATTATCCTAAAGTGTATCCAAAAATATCCTTATTTTGAATTGGTAATCCATGCATTTCTCAAACATAGGAGCTTTATTTATTTAGAGGGCTAATTAAGAGGTGGCTGAAAGAAGAAAGTTTGTTGTGTCTTATGAGTTGTGTTAGGAGAGAAAATTAAAATTTTTATGACCTTAATGGGTACTAAAAATTTTATTTATTTTATCATGAATGATCATGTAAGCTCTTATATAGTGAGGTTTTCTTAAAAACAAGGCTACTAGGATTTACATGCTCAAAAATTAGAAAGAGGAATAAAGAGATGACAAATTATCAAGAGATTATTAAAATAAATAGAGAAAATATTGGTATGATGGAAGACATCACTTTCAAGAATAATAATGGTATAATATCATCTAATTTTCAAAATATCCTATTTGGGCATAGAGAGGAGTCTTAAACCTAGCCACAAGAGAGAGATTCTTAATCAAAGAAGATTGGGTTTATTTAGTCCATCTAGTTTCCTCTAAATCATTTGGTATAAGAGTATGAAAGGATTTAGGGTAAATTTAAGATGAAATGTATTTCATTTGAATTGATTAGTATTGTAGGGTGATTACAAATATGACTCAGATCAATCAATAAAGGAGAGATAATAAGCTCAAGTGAGAAAAGAATGGGTGTCCCAAATGAGGATAGATAATGAGATAAAGTGAAGATAAGTAATAATGAATGAAGCCCCAAGTGTGGAAAAAATAATAGTTCTAAGTGAGGGAAAATATAGAGCTCAAGTGCAGCTCAAGAAAGTGAGACAAGTTCTAGATAAAGGACAAGAAAAGAAAAAAGAGTAAATTGACCCAAGTGTGGAGAATAAATATAACAAAGAGGTATATTTTTGAAGGAATATGTTAAGGAAGGCCTAATTGGTGACCCAAGTGTGGAATCTAAACAAAAATTGGTTATTGGAACCCAAGTAAGGTCTAAGAAAGCAAGAAAGGTCCAAGTGAGACCTAAACAAGAAAAAGAAAATGAAATAAAGATGGAAATAGAGATAAAGAGTATAATATAATACTTTGATAAGGTGGAACATATTGTGAAGATCTGGCTAAATCCAAAAACCAAATGGTTGGGTTATGATGTGAAGAATAGGGTAAACAGCTTATAAGATCACTTGTAAAGAAATAGAGAATAGTTGCCTTGAGAGAGAAAGAGAAAAGCAAAGAGAGAATAACCCAAGAAGGTTTTAAGAAAAAAGTTTCCAAGTGATCAACATGGAAGATAAGTGGAGAAAAGAGTTATCATTGAATAAAACATGAAGATAGGATTTCTAAGTGATGAACTTGAGAATATGAGTGATGAAAATAAGATGTCCAAGAAGGATACAATCATGCATACAATATGGTCTCTTGTTTTATATGATAACATTATTTTTACATGGTTCTATTTAAGTACCAAGAATGTTACAAATAAGGTCAATAATAAGACCTCAAAGTGTGTAATAATTGGGGCCAACAAAGCACCCAACAAGATTCTCAAGGAATATGAAGAGAGAAGATAGGTTATAGAAAATAACATGATGAAGACTGAATATATTCCACATGCTAAGAAGGAGATATAAGAAGAGTTCTATGATTATTTTAGAAGCATTGTAGTTGAATAAAAAGAGGAATCTCATACTCAAGAGCCAATTTCAAGCAAGAATGACTTGAGAGAGACAATGGATAGACAATAGTTTTTTAATGAGGTAAATGAATGCCTAGGACTTAAATTTGATTTTACATTTGAAAAAGGAAAAGTTAACATGTAGATTAACAAAGTGAAGAGTAAATTAGATACCTCAATAATAGTGTAAAGTTATCAATATGTGATACCCCAATGCTTTAAGAAATGAGTCAAAGAGATGAATAGAAATAACCTCAAGTAAGAGGTCATTCAAGATAAGAGATCAAGTGGAATACAAGAGACAAACTTGAAGAAAGGAATGGAGGCAAGGTTAAGTCAAGTTATACATGACACATAATCAAGCAAGGAAGCATAAGGTAGTTACTAAGGAGTGGAAAATAGTTGGTGGTTTAAGACAATAAGTTGATATAAGAAGCCCAACTCAGTCTAAACCTATACAATGTAAATAATGTGTCCTTAAGAGCATAAAGAAATTGGGAAAGGATGTTGTTTCAAGTATACCTTCAAGAGAGAATAAATAAAGAAAGGTGTATTAATCCCAAGAATCTAGAATATGAGGTGGAGTTGATCCATGATAAAATCATGATTAGCCATTTCAGTACCTTAGTGAGATAACATGATGAAGATTTTTAAGAAAGCACTATTAAAGATGAAGGAAATCAAGTAATCTATGATACATCAGATAATGATTCCTATGAATAAGATGATTCCTATGAATCATGGAATGAATCCATGGAAAAAGAGTATAAAACATGGGAAAAGATATCTAAGAGTACCAATAAACATCTAGGAGAATGTTCTAATGCAAACAAAGATGGAGGACTGATGGAATATGAAGATCTCTTGAAAAAAGAGTAAATGGTGAATGGAAAAGCTAACATAGTACAAAGTTTGAGAGAGAATAAAAGGTAGTAGGGTCCTAAGTTTGATGAAGAATATGGTGGCATAGATGATTTCACACTAAAAAATAACTATAGTTGATACAAGAGTTCTTTTGTCAATCAAAGGGGATATGTATATGTGTAGAACAACATAAGAAGCTCATAAAAGGGCTTAAAGAATAATTAAGGTATATATACAAGTACAATGTGACACAAAAGTGTGGTACTATAATTTCAAGTGAAAGATTTCAAATAAAACACCAAAAAGATGAAAAAACAAGTGCATTTTGGTCAGGAACATGTGTAAAGGACAAAATAATATAGGAAGCTAAATAAGTTTGTATGCACAAAGATATAGTTCAAAAGAATCCAAAAACAAACATACAAACTCAAGGGGTTTATAGAGAGACACTTTGGCCTCATGACACTCATGAAATGAAAATGATTGATATTGGTTGTATAGGTATAGTAGAAGAAGAGGATGAAGACCATGAGTTGACTTAAAATGAAGTGAAAGCTTGGTTTCTAATAGTAGAGAAGGAGTTAAGGAGAAGATGGAAAAACAAATAGAGAAGACAAAAAGTGTATGTCAATAGGCACAAAGATGAAGAAGGTGAAAATGAAAAAGTGTTTTAGAGAAATTTTGCTTATATTCTTTGGAGGAAAGAGAAAAGAAACTTGAGAAGGGTATGGTTAGTATAACCTAGTATATTTTGCACACATTGATCCAAATGGCTATAGATACTCATCTTTGGCTTGGGAAGAATGACCTACAGATATAAAATCACTAAAGAAATGGTTGATTAGTTAGATAGTAGGGTGAATTAACTAGAAAGATAGATCCAAGAAGCATGATCTCATTTGGATACTATCAATCCACACTTTTAAACAATCAAGTTTTGAAAGATAAAGTACTTTCATATATCATAAAAGATACTGAAATCAAATACAAGAAGTACTTGTTAAATGATAAAGTGAATTTGACTAATTATAGCAACAAAAAGATTTGATATTAATGCCAAATGAATAAAGTGTGGCCAAAAAATAGGGTAAGTTTTTGTGATTAGGTAGAGAGAAAGAAAGTTTTATCTAGTTGAGGTATGGTGAGTGAAAATAGTTTGTTGTTTATTCATCACATAGTGACTATCAGTAGTTGGGGTGACCATCAACAATTAGGGTGATTTTCGATGGTTGGAAAATCATTAGTGGTTATGGAAAGATCATTGGTGGTTAGGATAACCATTGAAATTTACTATGGTTTTGGTATTGCTCAAGAAATTGGATTGGCAAGGTTACATAATGGAATTATGGAAAGTGGGTTTAGGTTGGGTTGGTTGCAAGAGGAACAAAGTAACTAATAACTAAAAATAGATACTTAGCTTGGTGGTTACTGGTCTAAATATAGTTAAAGGATCTTTAGGTGAAGATTAGAGTAATTTTGATAGAGTAATGATGTTTGGCTATTGGCTGATGGATGATAGTGCTTAGGATTTTTGTCACAATTATTGGTTCATTGATTTGGTAGAAGGATACCTATGAAAAGAATTATTGATTCAAGAGAGATCTAATTCTAGATGAAGATGATGATGGATTGATTGATTGATTCATTGATAACTTTTCACCTCCTCATCCTCTCTTTTTATAGGAAGGAAGGAGAGGTGGAATAAGAGGTTAATAAGAGGTTTAATAATTATTTGAAATTTAGCTTTCACATGCATTAGCTCACACAAAAATTAGACAAGATAAAAAAAAACAAGCTAGAGTTTTATTGGAGTTGATTATTCAAGTAATTAAAAGATGACCATTGATGGTTAGGCCTAACCATCAGAAGTTGAGATGACCATCATTGGTTAAGGATAAGGTTAAGTTTGGTCAAGGTGGGTTAGCTAGTTAGTTTATTTAGTCAGCTAACTTGACTCAAGGTTTTTAGTTGAAAGGTTGTAAAAGAGTCCCTAGGGGGTCCCAAGGTGGTTTAAGGGTTGTTCCAACATCTATAACCATTGTGTGTAGTTTTCTAGTGTCTACATTTTACCCCTTTTTGTTAGGTAAGTTATATCAACAAGTTTTAAAACAAAAATAGATTATGGGTTAAAGGTTAGGTTACCCCAAGCATGGGATGAGGTGTTACCCCATAAAATGGGAATCAATAATGTGAAATAAAATTAGGGGTAGGTTTGATGAGTGGGTAAGGGTGGTGAAAAATTTGGTGGTAGGTTAGGTACTGAAGAGAAAGCATACATACAAAGTGTAATTAAGTACAATAGCCAAGATCACATAATGACTAGGTTTCCATGGTTGGTAAAATAAAGGTCAGAACTAGAAGGATAAGTGATAAGTTGAACATGTGACTATATGTGATGGTTGGCATACACATGTAAATGTAAGTTTCCTAGATAAGGTTAGTGTCTTCATGGGTATCTAAGGTAGGAAGTGCTCCCATTAAGACAAAAAGTGGTTAGGTGTGTGAAAGGTAGTGCAAGTTTAAAATGTTTAACTTGGCAATCTAGTCAGTGCAGTCAAAATGACTAAGGCAAGGACATCACAAAAAATATGATAGTTGGGCTAAAATGGCCAAGTGAAGAGGTTGAAATCATTAATGATCAAGGTTATAAGAGTAGTGAATATCAATTAAATGGTAGTTGAATTATGTTTAGGTAAAAAATTGTGGTCAAAAAATTATGGTTAGGAGGGGAAAATCCCTAAAAAAGCTAACCATCAATGATCATATTTTACACTTGAGATCATTCATCAGTGGTCACCCTGACCATTGGTGGTCACATGTCAACCCTAAAATTGTTAAGATAGAAAGACCACTAGGGGTTATATTTACTCAATTAAGGGTATTGACCATTGATGATTGGCTTATTAGAAGTGTTGGAGAAAATAGTGATGGTTGAGGGTGAGTGATTGAGTGTGTGAGATTTGAGGTTAACCAAGAATGTAGAGGGGATGAAGGAGAGTGTGAGGTAAATTTGTGGTACCCAAGGTTCCTCCTTGATGGTAGTATAGGAATGAAGTAAGTATTGTTTTCAATTGATAGAATGGTTTAATTTGTGCAATTGAATGTTAGTTTGAATGGTTTGCTATCGATTTGGTTGTGTGTTTATTGTTTGTGTGGGTAGGTTTGACCTATTATTAGGGCTTGGGTGGCTATTTTTGTGTTTGGATTCAAAATTGTAGGTTATATGTAAATTTATAGAGGTAGGGTAGATAAGTAAGGGTAAAGGTAGTTGTAGGTAGGTTTGTTTTTGAGGTTTTAATGATAGGTAGGTATCTTTAAAGGGTAGTGGTTTAGGTTTGATCACTAATAGTCACTTGATAGTGATCATCGATGGTCATTTATGGCTATCTCAATCACTATTGACCATTAATGGTGGAGTATCAACCATCAATATTAGATATTCAACCATTGATAGGCCATGTTGTGGTGACTATCAATGGTTGATCACCTAACCCTTGGTGGTTGACTATAAGAATAATCGACCATTGACGATTGATGGATGAGTTGAAAAGTTTTTAAGAATAATTGTTTGATAGGTAATAGTTTGTGTTAAAAATGTAATAGTGGGTTTCAAAGGGGTCATACCCATATAAAAGTAAGATAGGTAAATTTTGAAGCCTAAAAGACATGAATGCCTAAAGAAGAAGGATCATGGAAAAAAAGGAACAAAGAATAGCTCATACATAAGTGAAAAACAATAGTTAAACAATGACTAAATAGATGAAAATGAATGATAATTTTTAATGGCTAATAGTTAATGGGTGAGAGTTTAGGTTAAGGTGTTAGGATGAAGTCAAGGGGTTAGGCTAGGATTTAGTTAAAGGTAATGTGTATGGATTAAGAAGGTTGACTAATGGGGAAAAGTAATAGATAGGTTATATTAGGTAAATGTTATGATTTAGATAGATTGGAATAAGGGATAGGTGCAAGTGGTAGAATTTGTAGGTAAAGTATGTTAGTGAACTAAGTTTTTTGATATCAAACCTTATAGGTATGGGAGAAGATACAAATGAGGGATAGAGTGCCTCAGATACTAGACAAGATTCAACACAAGCTAACTGATGATGATTGGGATCACATAAGAATGTGGGCCTTGAAGGTATGAGGTATTATTAGCATGTACAACAAGATGCAATGATCTTAGTGGCACTCATCAAAATATGGGACCCTACTACTAACACCTTATTTCTTCCTATAAGTGAGCTAATTAGCTTGTCTAAGGACATCCATAAGATAATGCCGTTACCCATTTAAGGTGATCTGATTTACCACATTGAGAGTGATGAGAGGTATGGGTAGATGGAACTCTTGTAAAAAGATGACCTCAATTTTATGAGGTGAAATTTAAAAGGATTACACTACATGGCATTTTATGAAAGAGATAGGGATTTGAGGAGGTTTTTCATGATGATGATGATAGAAGTTGTGTTATGCATTACCAGATTCTAGTAGTAGGAGGTTCCCAAACTTGTTGTTGGGGGTTCTTATGGAGATGTGGTTAGGTTTTATAATGTTTCCATGGGAACCTATGATACTTATTTAGATTTACCAAGAGATATGGGATTCTGATCCCATAGGAGATATAAGATCAATATCAAGTTTATTCTTCATTTTTAGGCTTACAAGTAGATTAAGGTGATAAGACTTAAGGGGATACCCTAGGAGGGTTTTTTATAGATGGATTATAGGGTTGGATATATGAGATAGAGAGGTGACTATTCACTCTTAGGACTAGGAAGAGGATCACATGATATAGATTGGAATAGGGGTTAGATACATGCCTTAGTCATGAGAGTAGTGATTTAGAAACCATATGTTAGGTTTATAGGTTGGGAACACTATAAGAGGCATATACTATCTCTTCAAATCTATATATGGATATATGGCTAATGAGATCAAAAAATAGAGATGATTCCATATGGCATGGTATAGAGGTAGCTCAGCTTTGTGTAGGATATACCAAAGGCATTCTTAAGATACAAGAGGGAAGATGTATATTTTTTACTACCTATTCCATAGCTACTACATGATTTCATTGACTAAGAGGAGTTACCTATGAGGATAGATATGGATGATGTAGGTGTGATAGATGGATATATTATATGGGACCATGCACACTATGCCATAGCCAATATTAATCCTAAAGATGGGGATCAGTAGGATATGGATGTTGATTTAGGAGGAGATGATCAGTAAGTTCAAATGTTAGGGGTTTCCCTAGATGTACAAATGATGATCATGGAGAGGGACTAGGCATGAGCAGCACTAGTTATAACTCATTCATCTCTAGAAATGGCATAAGAATCCTTGGAATTAACATATGATTAGATGGATACTTTGATAGGGGAGAGAGATTAGGCTAGGTCTCAGCTAGGCTTGGTGATGTAGGAGAAAGATTCTCTCTAGTAAGTAGGAGGTGGATTACCAACAACTATGGGACTAGCAAGGTCTATCTTGATGAAGATATATGTAGTGAATATAGAGGAGTTATGGTATTATGAGGCCTTAGTTTTTAGGCATTTTCTAGAGGATCCCCAATGGGGTGAGTACAAGGTTTGGATTGTAAGAGGTACTAGCACAATGACACTAGGTTGGGGGGCCACCTCTATAGGTTGATAAGTAGGTACAGGGGGTAGGTTCTGGGAGGTAGTGGTACCCCAAGATCCTTTATTTGTTATGAGACATGATATTTTTAATTTTTTTTATGATTTTGATATTGACCTATGACTTGATGCAATGAGATGTATATTTATTTTGAGAGACATGTATATTTTGTATGCACTATGATGATTATTTATAAGATATAGATGTGATCCTTTATTTATTGTTTGTGGTTCATGGTTGTGATGTTCATGTTGATCATTGGTGATGTCATGTTAATATTATTATGATTATGAGATGCTAATGTAGACTCACCTAGCTAGGCATGTGATGATACGTCTCTTTAATTTATGTTCATGATGATGTTTGATATGTATTGATGTGATTATGATGTGATGTTTATGGCTGTTATGATGACACCAATATGATTATGTGATGTTAATGTGATGTTATTGATGATTAAGATGATGGTTATGATGTTATTATTATGGTATTTTATGGATGTTGTTTTATGGATGTGATCATTTAATTTCATGTTTGAGATGATCATGTTTATGATATTGATATGATTATGCTTATGGCTACTAGTTATGCTTAGGTGGGTAAGGTTTATATTGTGTTTATTGTTATGATTATGGATTATGGATCATAGTTTTTATGTATGTGATAAATGGTAGGATTTTGATGGTGTTTATGATTATGTTGTTAATTTGGAAATCTAATGACTACATGGTTATTCATTTAGATTTTGACAAGTGGTGGATATGGTATATATGATTATGAGGATGTGATGGTTGATAGTGAATTTATTTATGGAGGTGGTGATTATGATAATGATGCCTATTTTTGATTGTGATGTGATGATGATATTATTTGATTTGGTTATGATTATGGTCATTTTGTTTAGATTAGGGTGAATTACATAAAGTAAGTTAAAGAACAAAACCAAATATGAGAAGGAGAGGACAATCTAATTGATTGTATTAACTAGTATGAGAGAATAAGGAGGCACGATGCTTCTTCATTAACAAGAAAAAACCAAATTGAATTTGGACTGGATTAAAGAATGTAAGCCCTTTTAAGGCTTTACATTAACATTCATTAGTTGGTTAAAAAAGGTGTCTTAATCACATAATGTGAAGTAAGCTAAAAATCCCTTGCTTATAGTGTATAAAGGGGAGATGGATGAAGGTGGAACCTTCTTGTGAGACTAGCTTGCCTCTTTTTTAGGTTACCAAAGAGTCAGTTTAAATAATTTCATGGCATATAAGGTGTAGACTAATTGATGCATGAAGTCTACTTATGAGAGTTGATTTCATCTTTCAAAATCCCTTGCTTATAGTGTATAAAGGGGAGATAGATGAAGGTGGAACATTCTTGTGAGACTAGCTTGCCTCTTTTGGAGGTTACCAAAGAGTCAATATAAACAAGTCCATGTCATATAAGGTCTAGACTGATTGATGCATGAAGTTTACTTATGAGAGTTGATTTTAACTTTCAAAATTACATTTCTAATTTTGATGTCTGATAATGGGTGTTTTGCTATTTTATTATTACTTGGGAGGGTTGGGGGAAGTTGATCAATGTGGTAAGCTTCCAAAAAAATTGCTAAAATATGACAAATGCTTTACTCAACTATCCTTCAAAGGAGTGGTCTAAGTTTTGTTTGATTTGCTTAAGGCTTTTGATAGATATCCTTCAATGGAATAGTATACCTTATATTGAGTAATTTTTATATGTTTGCGTAGCTATCCTTCAAGGGAGGAGTCTGAAAAATGATAGAGAGTAACCCATATGGGTTCTTTTGAATTTTTTTTTATGTTTTCTTTTGATATAATTGATTTGCTTATATAGGATTTAAAGGGTCACCTTTTATGAAGAAAAAACTAAAAACATAAGAAGGTTGATTGGGTGTAAAAGCGGTTTAGATGATAATGACCATGGGAATATATCCTATGAAAGGGGAAAAAAGTAACATGAGAAGCATGTCATGGGTAGAGTCGTGGTATCCATTATTTAAGATTAGGCTATGGTTGTGATAGATAATCATATGATTTAGTCTTAATAAGTTATTCCTAAAATAATGGGATGAATTTGGTTTGAAAATAAGGGATGAGATTAAGTTGGACAAAAGGCGAGTTTCATTTTGTTTGAACAAAAGAAAAGACACAAATGTGAATCATTGAGGGGCTCAGGTTCTAGGTTTCCTTCAAGAGAGGATAACTGGTAAGCTCCTAATCTATACTTGTGTGTTATGATATAAATTCTAAGCCAATTGAATGAAAACTTGAATCGCTATCTTTTATCCATATTGGTGACATGTTGATTTAATTTTAAGATGAGGTATCCAATATTGAATTCTCACACTTTAGGGTGTTTGTTATAAGTGCATTTAATGCATTATTGTTAGACACAAAGATGAGTTAGTGTTGTTAAATGATGTTCATCAAGTAGCTCAATTTGACCTAAAATTTCTTAATAATAATCTCTCTTATAGATAATATCTTACAAAGATATGTGAAGAGAGGGGATTTGGACTTCAAGAGGCAAGACAACCTTTGCTCCAAAAACTAGAGAGAAAGGGAAAACACCCATAGGATTTTGAATGCTAGAATGATAGGCCCATAAGGCAAAAGGGATGTGTAAATACCAATCCTAACTAGATGCATTAACCTTTTTAGTTACCATGTTATTGAGAGTTTTATTAGAGGCTTCTACCTATCCATTTGCTTGTGGATGCTAGGGTGAAGAGAAAATTAACTTGATACTAAATTCATCACAAAGACCTTGGACTTGTTTGTTTTTAAAAAAAAATCCTTTATCAATGATAATTTTATGAGGGACACCAAAATGAAAGATGATGTGATGGTTGATAAATTCAATAATATTTTTTGCTTTATTTGAGATAAGAGGATTAACATCTACCCATTTGGTAAAATATTCAATCATAGTGATGATATAATGATGCCACTTTGAAAAATGGGGGTTAATTTCACTAATAAGGTCCAAACCCCATTATGATAAGGGCAAAAAATCTTTGAATATGTGAAGACTATGGCTAGTGTGTGATGTAAATTAGCATGTTGTTGACATTTGACACACTTTTGTACATAATCATAGCAATATTTACTAAGGGTAGGCCAGTAATAGCTAATGCAAAGGATGTGTTTAGCGATAGTTAGGCCACTAAAGTATCCCCCACATAATCCATCATGCATTTACTTAATAGCATGAGAAGCTTCATGAATATGTAGGTAACAAAAGAGGAGACCATCAAAGCCACATTTATAAATAATTCCCCCAATATGGTATGACATGAGGTAATCTAGATAAATTCTCTTTGAGGATTCCTAGAAAGATTGAAATGAATGGTGGCAAGGTTGAGATAGTTAAAGTTATAATGATACCAAAGGTTGGTTTGGGTATCATATATATTAAATATGGTGGAAGAATATAATTTAATATAAAATAAATGGGTAAGTTGATGCATAATGAAAAATATATTAGAGTCAGGGGGTATAGATGGGATCTGTGAAGTGAGGGAAGCCATCATGTTGATAAACTTGTTCATAGATAGTGGAGTGGTTTGGATATGGTAGTGTTTAAATGATGCTAAGAGTATGTAATTTAATTATTTTTACTATTTCAAAACATAATTATTGCATTGATAATATCCTTAGATTTGATTGACCATAATTTGGGAGTAACCAAAGATGTTGATTATTTTAACTCGCAAGGCTAACGCAGTTTTGAGGCCTATCACTAGGGCTTTGTACTTGAACATATTGTTGGTACATTCAAGCTATAGCTTGAAGGATAAATAGGTTCACCATGAATGGGAATAAGGATGATCTTATATCCCCCACCATGGTGACACTTTGATCCATAGAAGAACATGGTCACTTGATAAGTGAAGCATACCTGAGAAAGGGTTGCAATAAACTCATCAGGCAACTCGAGAGGAGGAGGTCAATAATATACTAATGGTGCTTTAACCAACTGGTTGTAAATTACTTAAACTTTAATTTAATTTTGTTGAGGAAAATCAAGGTCAAACTTAGCCAAAATCATGAGCCACTATGCCTTACATTGGGTTTGATATGGCTTGGAGTGCATATAATTGAGTGGGTCAGTATAGGTTATGACATAGGTTTTGTGATTAAGAAGGTAGTGGTGAAGTTTGGTTGCCATGAAGACCAAGGCCAGGTAAAGTTTCTTGGTATGGGTATACTAAGTTTTTTACTCTAGAAGCATGAAACTAATGTAGTAAATGACTTTCTCTTTGTGTTGTTTACCCTAATGAGCCAATATTTCCCATGAGTGGTTGGTGGAAGAGATATAACAGTAAAAAAATTGATCTTCTTTGGGAGGAATGAGGACAGGTGGGGATAAAAGGTACTCTTTAAGTGAATCAATGGCCTTTTGATAGTTATTATTCCAATTAAAAGATACATCCTTCTTCAAAAGATGATGGAAGGGTTGGTTTCAATTTGAGAGCTAAGAGATATAGTGACAAATATATTGGATCTTCCCCTACAAGCTAAAAAGTTGCTTGAGGTAGGTGGGAGGAGGAATGTTGAGGATTGCTTTGATTTTGGTAGGATAAATTTCAATTCCTCAAAGAGACATGATAAAGCCAAGGAGATTTATTAACAAGACCACAATAATACACTTCTTGAGGTTAAGGTAGACATGGTAATGGATGAATTGATCAAAGATAATATTAAGAAAAACTAAATGATTTTTATGACATTCAAATTTTCCAAGAAGGTCATCAACATAGTCTTCTATGATTTTGTGAATAAGTTCATGGAAAATGTAGGTCATAAAATGTTGATAGGTTTTACCAATATTCCTTAGTCCAAAAGGCATGACCCTATAGCAAAAATTTTCTCATGGGTGATGAAGGTGGTTTTATATTGATCTTTATGTGTAATTAAGATTTGATTGTAACCTAAGAATCTATCCATAAGAGACAACATCTCATGGCCAAATGTAAGATCAACTAGCTAGTTAATGATTGGCAAATGAATGTCATCTTTTGGGAAAGAAAGGTTATGGTCATGAAAGTCTACACAAATGCATATTCCCCTTATGGCTTTGGTGACAAGTATGACATTAGAGACCCATTGGGGATGGTCAATAGGTTGAATGAAATTGATAGATACTAAACATTGAAGCTCTTCTTTGATAATAAGGGCTATGTGAGGGTGCATTCATCAAAGTTTCTATTTAATAGGATTGGCATCATGGTTGGTGACTATGTTATGGTTAGAAATGGAGTGGTTGATTCTTGGCTTGTCATTATAAGACCAAGAAAATGTTATGTTGTGATATTATAAGAAGAAGGGGAATTCCCAAAGCTCCTTAGAATTTAGAGATTGGTTAATTTTGATAATGCATGAGTTAACCTAAGTGTCCAAGTTGATATACATGGTGGGTTCACTCAACATGGTTTAAGTCTTAAGAGGAAAATATTTATGAATAGAAGAATCTTATACAACATGATAAGTGATAATTGAATCATCATCCTAACACCAAATGATATTAATTATGGGAGATTCATCTTCTATCATCTCAGGGTGGGTTAGAGGGATGATTATGGTCACCCCATCCTTTTGATAAGTCAAGGGTTTGATGTTGATCATGTTAATGAATAAAAATTTATGGTGGGTGATGTAGGTATCCTCAGTTGTTGATGGTGGAGTGGATGGTGAAGATGGGATTTCTTTCTCAACAATGGCGATGGGAAGCAGGTTGGTTTGATTTTTAGGTAGCATAAAACCAAGGCTATTCTTTTCATAAGGAAGTCCCCTATAGATGAAATTAGTTTGACAAGTTGACAGCCCAAAAGGCATAATGGTTCTAATATTGGGGTCATAACTAGGTTGTTTGTCAATATTCTCATACTCTTGAGGAGTGGGAAAAGTGTCGAGTGTCAAAAAGTGATATTCCCCCAACAAAAGACATTGGAAGGTTGATTCCAAAGGGTCAATTTTAGGTATTTGGGTAAAAGGGATGAATAAGTTGGTGGATGCTTTAGTGGTAGATGAAGATGGAACTTTATCTTTTATCAGTGAAGGTTTTTTGGATGGGGAAATATAATGTCACTGGGTTTGTAAGTCATGTTGTGTGATGTGAAAGGATGTAGGTTTGCTTGGATGGTAACAACCTAAACTTCATGTTCAAATTTGACACATTAGTGTAAGGTGGAATGCATATATCCCATGGAATGGATCCAAGTACATCCCAACAAATTTGTATATTGGAACTTGATTTCTAATATATAAAAGAGATCAGAGAGCATGCAAGGCCCTAGATGAATGTCAAGGAAAAAAATCTTAAAGTTATGTCCATGGTATCACTGAGTGATTAGAGCATTTTGGAGGTTTATAACATAATTTTCCTGAGTAATTTGAGTTTTTTGTATGCATAAGAGGATATAATGTTGATGTTATCTCCCCCATCAATCATAACCCTCTTGATGTGGGTTTGGTTGATGTATGTAGTAATGAAGAGGGGATGATCTAGGTCATTTGTATGGATGGAAGGTATTTCTAAATCCTTAAAGGTAACAAGGTTGGAAATTTAAATAGCTTTGATAAAGGCTACTAGATGTTGTGGGTATTCTAGTTGGACCTTTATGAATTATAGATCCTCTATCATCACTTGGTGATGATGGGGTAAGGTATTGATTAGTTCATACAAACTCATTTTCATTAGTGTTTAATGAAACTATTTCAGAACTAATCATTGGATTGATTCAAATGGATCTGATTGAGAGGGTCCCAAGATAAACACTTTTTATTTGGTTGAAGGTAAAGATGTGTGGTGTTGGTCAAGTGATTAGGTGGTGGAAGAGGGATATGTCCATGGAATGGACACCTTTACCTTTCCCTTATACTTTGGTTGGGCTTGTGATCAAGTAACCACATGGATGGTATGGATTGGGGGAGGATTCAAGTTAGAGGATTACTTTGGTTCCTCTTCACTCTGAGGTAAGAGTGGAGGAGTAGGTAGATGTTGGTTGATGGATATTGGTTCTTAGATTGATGTCAAGCTCATGGGATGATTGTATGATAATAAATAATCCTCATGATACATTTGATGGGATAATACTTGGAGAGCCTTATAGTTCTTAGTATCATTCTTAGGTGTTGTATGGTATGAGCATAATAATTTGTCATTGTATTAATATGGTTTAATACTATGTGGGTCAAATGGTCTAATAGGTGGTAAGTTTAAGCAAGATTCTTGAAATAGCCTCTATAGGATGGTTTAGTAATATTTGGACAATTGTGGAAAAGGTGTAGTGGTCTTAGATTTTATATTTGAGGTGGAATCCCTTTTAGGAGTGGGCTTGCTGGTAGAGGTTTTAGGTAAATGACAATTCTTGGTAGATGGTTTTAGTTTTGGTATAGAGGTTAGGAGCTTTGGGTTAGAAGGTTTTAGGGTAGACATTTGGGAGATAATCTATTTGTTTATAGATTATTGGTAGATGGCAGGTATGTTCTTGGGTGGTTTAATGAAAATAGGTGTGGATGAAAGTAGGCATGATGGTGTAGCCAAAAGTGGGGTTTGGGTCATTATTAGGATGGTTGGTTTCCTAATTAAGGTATAGGGATGAGATACCAAAATAGAGGGAAAAGTGGAGAGGGGAGGTAGAGTTTTGGTTTTTGGAATTCCAGGTCATTTTACCTTCTTTATTGGCTTAACTTAGGGTTTGTTTGATAGGCTTGGTGGGCTTAAATCCAACATTACTTATAGGTGAGTAATGTTATGAGTAGAAAATATGCCAAGGTTTTTGGTGGGTTTAGAGAGAATGGTAGAAGGTTATTTGGTGATTTTGGGTGAGTTTAGTTATTATGGTGTTGTTATAGTTTTATGGGTAAAGGTGTGCGATGGTTGGCTTGTGGTGATAGTGGATTTTATAGTGGAAAGGGTTGGTTGTTCTGATAAATAATGATCTTTCTTAGTTTTATAAAGGAGCCCAAGATATTACCAATAGGTGGCCCAATCTAGGTTAGGATTGGATATGAATTCTAATTTTTTAACCTATCTAGAGAAGGGTTTATAGATGGTTTTGAGTCCCTTAGTAATAGATGAAAAGGATATAGATATGGGTTGAGGGGAAGGAATGAATAACTCATCCTTTTCCTGATCAAAAGGTTCTAATATTTGGGAAGGTATTTCCTCAATGGGAAGTGTAGGTGAAGTGTTTCTTCCTTAATAATGATTTTGATAGGAAGAGTGGATTGTTGTATGATCGAGAAAAGAGGTAGAATGGTAATGGATGTTTCCTCTAATGTGCATATCAAAGGAGAGGTTAGTGACTCCACTACCTTGATAAGTGAAGTGGGAGAAGAGGAGATTTGGTTAATAGTTTCTTCATCAATGAGTTCACCAAGAATAATATTGATAATATGGGTTTGGTAATTATGAGAGGATTTTACTTTGTTTTCACTATTGGTAGAAGGATTGTGTTGAGGAAATGGTTGTATAAAGATGTCAATTTATTGGTTTAGGGGCACCTTGGGGTTATCTAACATAAGTTCCCCCTTTTCAATGAGATTGTAGACAACATTATTGAAGGTATTACACCTACTAATGTCATGTCTAATGACTTGATGGAAGGTGCACAATTTATTCTCCTTATACCAACTAGGTATAACATGAAAAGAATTAAATTGATATGAAGGTTTAATCAAGGGAAGATGTATGATATTGGCCTTTAACAAATTATCCAAGATTAAAGCATGTAAGTCTCTAAATGAAGTAAATTATTTCTAGGTGTTATGGTTTGGGTTCTTAGTGTTTTGATTGGAGGAATCAGAAAAGTTATATTGGCTAACAATAGGTGGAGGGGTGGTCTTAAAGACAACTACATTTGTGGTTCCTTTGTTATTTAAATTAGTTTTTGTTTAGTTACTAGGTTTAGAGGAGGAATCCTCATTTGATTTTAAGGTAGAGTTCTTATTTATCAATTTCAACTTCCCCTCATCAATGGATTAATTTTCTAGTTTGTGTTACATGTTGAAAGCCTCATCAAAGGTCCTGAAGCTCTAGACCCATAATGTAGAGGAGATGTACTTGGTTCAAGCCTAGTGAAAGAGTTCAATCAGCTCGGCTTAGGGTAGAGAGAAGGAGAGTTGGTTTCTCATACTTCTCCAATAAGATATGAAGTCATCAATAGATTCTTCATCAAATTGTTGAATGGAGTAAAGATCAGTGATGGAGACTTTCTTAGATATATTTATGGAAAAGTGATCTAATAAAATCTAAGCTAGTTGGGAAAACAAACAGAGGGAGTGCTTTGTAATATGACTATAACAATCCAGTGATGGACTTGATAGAGATATGGGGAAGGTATGAAGAAGGAGAGCATAATCATAGGTAATCATATAACATGAATGACTAAGTGCTCTCAAGTGTTGTTGAGGTTCCTCCTTACTATGAAACTTTGAAAACTTTAGAAGTTACCATTGAGGAAGATATGGTCAAATGGGGACAGATGGGTGAATTGGTTCATTACAAATTTGGTCATATAAAAACATATTATGATATTTAGAAATGGATGACTCCAAAGTAGTCATTTTATCCATTAATATTTTTAAAAGTTTGGTTTGGGCTTGTGTATCCCCATAGTTGTAAGGTAGATTACGTTGGGTTTGGGTAAGTGTAACATATGTATTGTTAGTTTGGGGTTGAGAGGTTACCACATGTTGGTATGTGGATATGGGTGGTTGGGATGATGCCACGTATGAATATGTGGAGATAGGTGGTTGGGTAGAAGGTAGAGGTGCATACCCTTATGGTTTAGGGACATAGCTCGAGTTTGGTCTAATGGGAACCTATTGAGGGATTAATGCAAGATAGGCAAGAGGTGTGGTTGGGTTAGTAGATAGAGGGTAAGTGGTAATTTTAGTACTGATGGGTGGAAGGGTGGAAGGTATAGGAACAACCAAGCTCTAAAATGGAGTGGAGATAGGTAGGTTGGAAATGAGAGGACTAGTGGTGACACTAGTAGAGGGTAATCCTATGGCAAGGGAAATGTTGGAACCAAAAGGTTGAGTTGCTCATAGACTAGGATGGTTTTTAGTTGGGGAATAAGGTGCTTGGGCATTTCTCAGTTGAGTGGGTTGGTTCTAGATGGTGGTATCAGTAAGGTTATTGGTAGAGGATGATATTTGGGTGACTAAAGGTTGGGTAGAGATGGTGGCTACAAAAGTGTCACCCATAAAGTGTGATGGCATGCCATAAGGTGGGTTAATAGGTGGAATAGAAGTAAGGGTATGGTAGGATATGGTGAGGAGGTAATGATGGAGGTTTATGGGGTTGTTATCTAGAAAGGTGCTAAAATTTGCATCACCTTGGGAAACTATCTGAGGGATGGTAGGACTCCTAGAAGGATGAATATAACTCTCTAAATCTAATATGTATTACATGGATGAGGTAGAAGAGGAAGATGTATGACTATGATTTGGGTCCTGGTTTTCTTGGTTTCTTAGTTGTTGCCTAGTTAAAACCATGTAGATAAGGAAAGAATGAAGATACAATCAATCTCACAACTCAAACAAAGAGAAGACAAGAAAAATTCAATGAAATAAAACACACACTAAAACAAGTTAAATCATAGGGTTATTTTTAGTCTCTCTTGTGGCTTATGCCTTAAGCTTTAAGAATTGTGTGACTCAACTTGGCTTGTAGAGTAGGTACTAAAAAAGAAAGTCTATGGTTGGTTTTAGGTTATGTTTAGGCTCTCAAATAGATCTATATTATAAATTAGTATATGGCTTGATATTGAAGTCTACTTCCTCACTTCAGACACCATAGTGATAAGGTTTTCAAATGATTATCTAAGAAATATAAATTTCCATAGATTATACTCAACTGGAGAGTTGAGTTAGTTTTCCCTTTGGTGATGAAATCCAATTAGGATATCTAGGAAAAGTGACTGCTAGGTGATGAAAACCTAGTTAGGACTTATGTCAGTGTTTTTATGCTTGATTAAGTGTAATTTTTTTGGTCTTGTGTGTTTTATAAGAGTGAATCTATGATCAATTCACCTGATTAATTAATCTATGTGAGCTAAAATAAAAAATCAAATAATGGGTGCAATCAATTTTAAGCCCAAAATGAATTTTGATTTCATTGTATGAGAAAAAAGATAAGGAAAAGAAGAAGTTAGATGAAAATATGAACCTAATAAAAGACTCAAGGGTCCCATCAGACGTGCCAGAATGTTTTAGAAAAATTTTGCTTATATTCTTTGGAATAAAGATAAAACAAAATCAATAAGGATATGGTTAGTATAAATCAGTGTGTTGTGCACACGTTGATGTAGATAATTATAGATACTCCTCTTTGGCTTGGGAGGAATAACTTGTAGATAATAAATCACTAAATAAATGGTTGATTAGATAGATATTAGGGTGGATTATCTAGTAAGATAGATCTAAGAAGAATGATATCCTTTAGAGGCTATCAATCCATGCTTTTAAACAATCAAGTTTGGAAAGATAAAGTACTTGCATATATCATAAGAGATACTAAAATCAAATACAAGAAGTGTTTGCTAAATGAATAGGTGAATTTGACTAATTATAATAATAAATAGATTTGATATTAATGCCAAATTAATTAGGTGTGTCCCAAAAAAAAGTGTGAGGTTTTGTGATCAAGTAGAGAGAAAGAAAGTTGGATCTGGTTGAGGTCTGGTGGGTGAAAATAGATTATTGTTTGTTTGTCACACAGTGACCATCAATAGTAGGGGTGATTTTCAATTGTAATGATGACTATCAGTGGTTGGGAAACCATCATCAATTATGAATAGACCATTGGTGGTTAGGATGACCATTGGTTATTACTATGGTTTTGGTCTGGTTCAATAAATTGGTTTGGTGAGGTTGTAGAATGGAATTATAGAAAGTGGTTTTGGGCTAGGTTGGTTGTGAGTGAAAAAAATAAACTAGTTATTGAAAACAAATACTTATCTTATTGGTTTTTAGTTTGAATATGGTTGAAAGATCTGTCGGTGAAACTTGAATCAATTTCAGTAGAGTAATGATGCTTGGTTATTGGTTGATAGACGGTAGCACTTAGGAACTCTATCACACTTGTTGGTTCATTGATTCACTGGAAGGATACCTATGAAAGGAAGTATTGATGCAAGAGAGATTTGATTCAAGATATGGATGATGATGGATTGATTTATTGATTGATCCCTTTTTAACTCCTCTTCCTCTCTTTTTATATAAAAGAGAGGTGAAAAAATAGGTTAACAAAAGTTTTAATAAGCAGTTTAAATTTATCATTCACTGCATTTCTTCACACATGAATTAGACATGATAAATATAAAAAATGAAGTTGTAGTTTGACTGGATTTTACTATTCAATTAGTTAAAGGATGACTATAAATGGTTAGGCCTAACCTTTGGTGGTTAGGGTGACCATCGATGGTCAAGGGTAAGGTTAAGTTTGGTCAAGGTGGGTTAGTTAGTTAGTTTAGCTAATTCGATAACTTGACTCAAGGTTTATAGTAAAAAGGTTATAGAAGAGTCCCTAGGGGGTATCAAGGTGGTCTAGGGGTTAATTCAACATTTAGAACCATTTTGTATAGTTTTCTAGTGTCTACATAAAGCCTATGAATATTTAAAGAAATAAAACAAGATAAATAGCAATTAGAAGAAGAGAAAGAAAGGTATTATGTTGTCACTAAAAATTTATCCCCCCATGGGAGTATGTTGTAGGAGCATTCATAATTCCACCTTGAAATTTTTACAACTTCTCTCAGTTTCATATTTTGTTATGTGTAAATGGTGTTGACGAGTCATAAATGATAAATTTTGGGAGATAGGTGTGTAAATGATCCTCTAGGGTCCATTGATGTCACTAGAGTCATTTAGAGTCTTAAAGAATGTGTTTGATGTGCACTTGGAGTTTTCCCTCGAAAATGAATATTTTAAAATTCAAATCCTAAACCTTGCGACATGGACAATGTAAGCCTGATGTGATGTAAAAAGACTAGAGAATGTTGTAATGGGTTAAAAGGGGGTACTACAAGTGGAGATAGAGAGAGTATAAATAGGTCATAGTATGGGATAATTCATTCTTATATGGTCATAATCTATATATTTAATGTAACCTTATGTAAAGGAATAATAAAAAATATAGTGAAAAGAGTCTCCTACATAGCAAAACGACAGAATTCAAAAAGTAGTTACAAGAAAAAAAATGAATGCATGAAAAGGGAGGTGAGAAAGTAGAGTTGAATAAATAAAAAGTGAATGACTCAAGAGAGAGTCTCAATACAAAGGATATATGATAATAATCTCATAAGGATAAAGGAATCATATAGAGAAAAGGAACACATAAGTTTTCTTGTATGGAATGTCATAGTCCAAATGAATGTAATCAAAGAAGAAATGTAATGATGTATGAATGAAGAGAGAATTTTTAATAGAGGTGTAGATGTTAGAAGATAATAGTGAGAGAGTGGAAAAGGAGGATAAGATAGTGATTAAGATAGATGCATTGAAGGATATAGGGGAATCGTTCAAGAAAAATAGAAGGAATGATGTAAATAAGAAACTATGTTTATCTACTCAGAAATCCCTTTGCATGATTTAAAGATTTGAATAAAGAATGGTTTTGAACAATATATAGACTCACATTGAATATTGGTAATTTATTTTAAGTAATATGTGCATTGTTTCTTTATACAAATGATTTTGACTATGCTCCTACAGGTGTCAAGGGAGAACCCTGTCATATAAATTCTATTTGTTTATCTTATAGTCATCATATTAACTAAGAAGCTTGTCTTTAAATTATTTCAAGAAATTAAGGATTCACATTGATATGGCATGTTGTCATAAAGATTAAGGATTACTATAGGACCATGTAAATTAACAATGAAGTCTTATTTTAATTGATTTTTGGTTGGACAAATTTAATGAAAGAAAACCCTCTACAGTCTGTCTTATACAAATCTAAGTATGTTTTATCCATGGTGTGTTGTGAAGTAATAAAGAATGATTGTGAGAAGAACCTTGATATTTAATTTATGTCATAAGGTTGTTTCATCTGAATAGAGCATGATCTCTATCATTTTAAATATAGGTTCAATTCAATGCAAAATTAGACCAAGCTCTATCTTGTTACAATCAGTCATCTAACATCCAAAAGCATGTAAGGGAGTAAATTGATAATTCTTTAATATTTTCATGCATACTTAATAATTGGAATAGATGTAATAAGGTGGTTCAGACCTTTAATAGTTCAAAAAAGTGTTTAAATATCCAATGAACTCTTGTTAACTCATTTTAGAGCCTCTCAGGCCTACATAAGAGAAGGTAAACCCTAAATTAGTGTTTTAGCTATTATAATAGATTTAAACCTTGAAATTTTCAAAAAAAATTAATTATTGTGTAAATTTATAGGATCTTGAATATTTTGAAATATTTTGGGTTGGACAGACCCCTTATAGTGATGTAATAAGCTTATAGGTGTGAATAGAGTTTAGGAGAGCTAACTGGTGATAGGGTAAACAAGGAAAAGTGATGTGCCTTGAGATTGAGGATGAAAGAGAGTTGGATAATATACATGATCCTAAAGGGTATCCAAAAATATCCATAGTTTTAATTTGTACTCTATACATTTCTCAAACCTATAAGCTTTGTCAGTTTAGAGGGTTAATTGAGGGGTGACTTAAAGAATAAAGTGTGATGTCTCTTGTGAGTTGTATCAAGAGAGAAAATTCAAAGTTGTATAAATTTTATGGGTCTTAAAATAACTATTTATTTTTTCGTGAATGCTTATATACTCTCGTATGTAAGGAGGTTTTCATAAAACTAGGGCTACTAGGATTTGCATGCTTATAGACAAAAAGAGGAATAAAGAGATGACAAAGGATAAAAATATGATTAAAATAAATAGATACAAAATTGATATGATTAAAGACATGCCTTGAAGGAATTATAATGGTATAATCTCATCTACTTTACAAAATAGCCTATTTGGGCATAGAGAGGAGTCTTAAACCTAGCCACAAGAGAGAGGCTCTTAATCAAAGAAGATAAGGTTTATTCAGTCCATGCAGTTTCCTCTACTTTACCCATCTATGGGAATAAAAAGCATAGTAGGGTCTATCCTATAATATCCCATTGAAATATTTTTCTTTTGACATGCTATAAAAAAATAACTATACCACCATATGAAACTGGGACATAAAAATCTAGAGGTAAAATAAATAATTCAAGCATGTCATAATCTTATTATTTATGAAGTCATGTGCACCTTTTAAATAAATCAACATTATCATATTTTTTCTATATAAAAATCCACATTTTTAGGGTTTTTAGAGTGATAATACATAAAATTTATTGGCATGGGACATTAGGTTTGGAATATTCATCTTCCTCCTCTAAATTCTACTCTCACTACCTAATTCTTCATCATCCTCTTCATATTCATTTGAAACTTCATTTTAGATCAATTTCATCTCAACACATTTATGCCATTTTATTTATTTGATATCTTAGTGAAAACATAACCATTATTATCATTTATATTCAATTTGTTGAGGAGTTAATTTGATAGGCTAATGGAATTATTGTGTTGGAATAATGTATTCATTGATAGTAATAAAAGTGTCTTTTGACAAAATCTCGTTCTTCTACCATACATGTGAATATCATGGAATCTGATACTGATATTGGATTAAACATGTTACCATCAAGTTGAATGTTATCCTTAAGCCCACATAGGAATAGGTCATTCAAGTTATATTTTATGATATCATCCACATACAAAGACAAGTTTTGAATTATTGAATATAATCCTCGACAGTCCCCATTTTCCTCAGTATTACTATTTGACTAAAATATTATTTTTTGAAACCATTATACTAGTGCATATATAGTTCGTTAGTAAACATTGACTAGATAATAATAATTCAATTGTTTTAATTTTAAACACACAACCATCTATAGTACATGAAGTGTTTTTGATTGTATATACAATGATTCCATGATCACCTTCAATGCACATGTTATTTTATGTGGATAAAATAAAATTTACATTTGATTAACCTAGGATATTAGATCCTTATCTTTAAAATTCCATACCTTTGATTTTGGAAGAATATTCCTCATTCTTATATTCTAGATTTGATTTTATTGGTTGGGAGAAGCCAAGTGACACAATGGATAAATAATAGATAGTAGAGTTACCAAAAAATAATCCAAGAGAGTTTATAATGTCACATTTATGTTAGTCATATCTAAATTAATTACATCCATGTCTCCTTTGACCATATTTATATATTTTTTCACCATGATTTACACATTTGTCTAGAATTTGCTAACAAACCCAAAAACCATTGAATCATAAATTTTAGACTCCATGTCCTATTTTATAGGCATTTTTCCTAGAATGGTTTATGATTTTATATGGCCATAAATATTTGGACAATAACTGGATAAACTCTGATGTTTAGGGTTCAAGAATTTAGGTTGGAAGGTTTTAGGGTTGAAAACAAGTATACCAAAGGATTATACCATTGTGATTGTCTTGATGAAATGAATCAATGAATAATAATTTATACAAGATTTCAAAAAAATTATAAACTTAAAAATTAAAAAAATTAGTCAAGAAGTACTATGCTAATGAAAAATATTATTTTCATATTAAATTTTTTGTTTTTTTAGACGCTTTAGGTCATAAAACAAGTTTTACACTATATATAGGGAAAATATTATGCCATTAAATCTATTTTGAATAATTTTTTTTATACCATCTATAATTAAATTACTTAGAGAGATCAAGTCAATTAGTGATAATTAATATAAATGTAAATATCATGACCATACGAAAAACAATATAACAAAATAATGATAACATAATAAATAGATCCACACTAATAATTGAAAATATATAAAAGTAATTGATAAATAATAATGATAAATTTGTAGGGTAACCTTCACAACTATTTTATAAAAACATAATTTTTAATATGATGCTCAAGTACTAGCCAATACCTCTTATATGTACCTGAGTTACGTTGTGGTTACTCCATAGGCTAACCGTAATAAAAATATGATAAAATAGATAAATTTTGAAATAAAAGATAAAATTTGATGTAGGCATTATATTACCCAATGATATCCATAGATTAACTATAGGTCAAGGGTGTAGCATCCTCATTCTCCACACCCAAAACACCACGAGAAAAAAAATTGTTTGTATGTGTTCATCTAATTTTTATTACTATCATTAGTAAATTTAGAAAAAATATTTATAGATCCTCTTTAATTAAAGAGGTTGGAATCTAAATATAATGGTTCAATTGTATGACCCCATGGTACTGGTACAACTATCAATATTAAAAAATTAAGGCTCTTAGATCTAGGATGTTGGGTAATGAAAATTTTTATTTACTTTTAGAATAGTTATTCATATTTTTATTGGGATGAATTTAAAAATATACTCCTATTTGTGTTAAAATATAGTTCCATAACCATTTTTATTCTTACTAGTTATAGTGAATATGTTTTTCGTTAGGGTGATTGGAAGGATTTATTTTTGGGGTAGGATAATAGTTATTTGGAGAGAAAATTGTTTCTATATTTCTATGAAAAAAATAATAAAATTATGGAATTATATGAGTTTTTAAGTGATGGGTTTGATGGGTAGTATAAATATATAAAAATTGTGCCTCAAGGTGGGTGTAAAGAACTATTGGTGAAATATTTGGAACTATGGAAAATAAAGTGCTTTTATAACACTAAAGGGGACATAATACATACTTTACTATTAGGGGAGATTACCTATATGGAAAAAAAAATGAATATATATGGATGGAATTGTATAGTGTTTTTTTTTTTTTTCTACACTCAAATGAAAATATAAAAGATAATAAATATGAAGAGTCACAAATAAACAATAAATCACAGATCTCATCCCTTACATGAAATGAAAGAAATTAAACTTACTTTAAAATTTTGATCATAAAAACATATATTTCTTGAGAGGAAAAAATACATACATTAAATGAAATAATAACACACGTGATAAAAGCAATCACAATACACAAATTTATAATAATGTTTTGTCTTTTTTGATGATAAAAATGAACACAAATTTTCATGTAATTTCTGTCCAAGAAATAATTCCAATAGAATCAAACATCACTTGGACAATATCCATTTATCTTATTTATAATACCATGATAGAATGGAATAACCCTTTATATTTTATACATTGGTTTATTATAATTTTATATTCATATTTCACTATAAGCAGAAACTACAAGATATAATCCTAGCATTTTGAATATTAATAAAAGATTAAAAAAATAAATTATAAAAAATTAGAAATTAAATATTCCTTGAATTTTTACCAAAATAAGGAACTCCACTTTATGGGCACATATTTTGGGAGGTTGAATCACCTTCAAATCTCAAATTTCTCTGAGATAATTTTATTAGCACAAATTTATTCATAACTTTGGCAATGGATTCCTTTCTAGGGATATCAATATTTTTATACTACATTAGCCATTTATCATAGGTCATTAACATAAAATTTGGAGTCTCAACAAAAAACTTTCTATTAAACTCCTCTAGTGAGTTATTCTATCACTAATTTCATTCATGAGGAAACATTGAAATTATATTATTTTAACATTTCATCCTAGATAAATTTTATTAACTATTCATTTATCACACCCATTGAGTGTTATCTTCATCCATCTTACTCAGCCATATCATAATGCAGAATCCATATATTCAATCATGCATCAAGAATCCTCTCATCAATAACCTTATGTTTTATAATTATCATCAATTTCTTTATTCAAGGTGTAAATATTGTGTGAAATGATTTATAACTAATGCTAAGGTAAACCAGTTTCAATTTTTCAAACAAAACTCTTTTGACAATCCGTTAACCCTTTTTTTGGCCATTTCCTCCATATTTTTCCAATATGGCATTGGATTTTTTGATCTAATTTTCCTTCCTCCATATCAATATTATCAATTTTTTTTGCATCTTCAATGTATTTCATACAAATGAGAAATATCTATTACACCCAGTTTTAAATAATTTTAGGAAATATATTATAATGAATTTTATTAAAGATTACATATTTTATAATTTTGGGTATTTGTATTAGAGAATCATACTAAGATGTCATTAGATCCTTCACTAGAATCAAGATATATTTTACATAGCCAAACCATTTTATGAATCTTATATTTCATCTATGCATGGGAATATTCATCTTATGAATGCCATTTTATCATTTTATTATTATTTTATCTAATGTTACACACATCACTCTCATGAATTGGGTGGGACAAATGAGATCTTCTTTAGAGTGTAGTTATCTATGGTTATCACCTCCACAATTTTATCTATGTTTGGCTATGAAATTTATATCGATTTGACTCAAGAAATATCAAAAATCAACCTATAGGTTTTTAACCATACAAATAAATGTGTAGGTATTTTTTCACCTTAATATTAGGGTTAAAAATATAGAAATGAAAAGGCATAAGGGTGATAATAAAGTATCTAGTTAGCAAATTAAATGTTAGACTTAGATATAAACATGCACTAAGTTTATTATGCTGAGATGGTCTAAATACAAAAAGTAAAACTAGGATAGATATAGAAATGATAAAAAAGAGAATTAATTAGCTTGTTCTAATGCAAATTAAATTCTAGATATGGAATAGGATGAAAGTAGGTAGGAAGGGAGTTCTAGAATAGTTTTTAGATTCTCAATCTGGTGCTTCTAGATATATAGATAGTTGCATTTTCCCTAGATGGTTATGTTGATACTACTATTTGAGTTAAATGATAGTGTCTCATACAAGATATCAAATGAAATAGGATAAAACCACTTGGATGATTTTGAGTTTTACTTTGCCTTCACTTTGGTGCATCCATATTTAGGTCATAGATAGTTGTTCCTTTAAAAATAGAAAAAATGTAATTTGATATCTTTAATGTGACCTTGGGTAAAAATGGGTTAATGGATAAACATCGTCGATCTAAACCCAAGGACCCCACTATAAAATGTTGTCACCTACATAGATGATAATCCTAAGAGGGCCTCATATTGATGTAGTTATCCCCTATGTTTTTCCTTGTGTGTTAATCATGCAATCTATGCAAATTAGGTACAATAGTGACATAAATTATAACTTGACAAATTAACATCTTAGGATAAATTTTTAGTACTTCAAACATGTAAATTTTTTGTGGAAATAAGGAATCTTTTATAAATTTAATGCTTGATAGAGTGTTTTTAGATAAGTGCCTTGGTCTCTTCAGTTTTTTTCAAGTGAGGAATGAATGAGCATTGATCTTATATTTATATCAATCTCATTGGAGTAATAAATTACATTAAAGAAATTAGTTTGACCATTAGGATACATTTAATTTTCAAATTACATTACTTTAGGGTACTAGACATTTGGATTGGGTTAGAACAATGATGTTGATGCTACTGTCTATTCTAAACATTAGTTTCTAAGGAGTATTAAAATAGGTACAAGCTTAAAACTTGTAAATATGTAAGATAATTATGTTTTAGGTATCCTAAGAAAGATATAATGTCTCTTCAATCAATATAAGACTAGTTGGGCTAAGAGACATGCCAAGGGGAACAAGATATATTAAATGTTAGGATCGTATAAGTAAGGAGAGTCTATAACTAATAAGAATGACCACGGTCTAATTTTTCTGTGTAAAATAATGAGATGCTATACAATCATAAAATATCATCTATATCCCCTGCCCTTTAATCTAGTAATGGAATTGATAGCTTAAATGAAAGGAATAAGTACATGGGTTTGTATGCATTACATGTCTTTGCTTAAGTTGAATTTGATCATTTTGTCAATGAATAATATATAACTAAGAACATGTTATAGTGTAAAATTAGTTAATATAATCTCAGTTAAAAGTAATTGAAATAGATTTAAATGAATGAGAATGGTTTAGGAGTACACGTGTGTTTTGATTTAACTACCCTTCTTATTAGCAAGTTATTTTATAAAATATTTATCATTGTAATTCCTTAAAACTAAGATTAGTATAAATATAAATAAATATTTAAAGTGTATATATCCAAGGATATATATATGAAGGCACATGTCCCTAACTTTGGATCAAAATTAAATTTCTACCTAGCAATTGAGATTAGCTTAACCATGCAACCCAATGATTCTTATAACCTGGTGAGGTTGAATGATCAAGTCCAACTTGAAAAATTGGCAAGTTTGAGTGATTTGATCACCTCAACCATTACAAAAGGTGAACCAAATACTATGGTATATTGGCTTAATATGGTGCTTAAAATTTTGTGGGGTATCAGTATATGTAGGTCTTGGAAACTAAATTAATTTGGATTTTTTAATATTAGGCACATGTTGCATATATTATGCAACTTAGATATGTATCATAATAAAAATCTATATAAAAAGAGTACCGATATATATAATTTTGACATAATTCTAAATCATATAATTACATGATTTGACCAATTTGGATAACTATCTAAACATGATTACAAATAATGCATCCACTATATGTGGAATTTGAAAACCAATTTAAGTACCAATGTGGAGGAAATATTTCCAAAACATGCCCCCACTATAAAATGGAGATGTTGAATAATGAACAGGCATGGATAACATGATTTTAAAGAATGCACCCATTGAATATGAGAGATGTGAAGGTGTGGATGTCAAGCCCATATGACATGCCCACACTAAATGTAAAAACTATGAATTTGTAGATAACATGTCCATATGACATGCCCCCACTGAGTCTAAGAACTAATATAAGTAACAAATATTGAATGAGTGTGGAGAACATGCTTCCAAATCATGCCCCCACTAAATCTAATAACTATGCCAAGTGTGGAGAACATGCTTCCCAAGCATGCCCACATTAATATTCCCCCCTTTTGATATGAGGAAAAAATAAGAACTCGAAGTTACCTCACCTCAAAAAGGTAAGACAACTTTAAAATATGTGAATATAATGATGTATCATATAGAAGGAACATGTATAGGTAAATATATCAATGAAGCACATATAACCAATGTGATCATTTATAGGCCTAAGATTTATGATGTAGATCATTAAAACATCTATATAGTAATATTACATGATCAACAAGAAAATAATTGCACATAAGGGTAATCAAAATTAAGTCAACATGTAATGATCTGAAGAGACTAAAAACAAGCAACATGTTCAAATGTTGCACAATTGAAGAGACATGACTTAGTTAAATATTCATAAAGGTAAGAATGACATATTCAAATGTCTATACAAAAAAAATGACAAATGAAAATATAAATGAAATCATACATAGGCATTGGGGATACAATTAAGGGATCATATTCAAATACTCAAACAAGTCAGATAAGACACTCAAGGAAGTGCATAAATTAAAGAATAAGAAACTAGAATAAACATATGATAGTGGATTGTGAATCAATGTGTTAGAAAAGTATGTCAGGTGTATAGTAGATGAAGCACTTTGTGTAATATATAATCATGTATAATAGTCATGTATAATTACATATGTATGCTCAAACATGGTAGTGTAGAGTGATCATCAAATCATATAGCCTATGTATTTTAAGATCAAAGAAGTAGATTCCCCTAATGTTCATATGACATGATTAGAGGAAAAGACTAATATATGAAATAAGAGTGTATCATGTATTTATGTATGATTGTATCATGCCAAATGTATAATTATAACACGTGTATGTAGGAGTAAATGAGTATGTCATCCATCACTATGGAAGTGACACATGGATTCCAAGGATCCAATAGAACATACAAGTTCTAATATTGTTTTTGGTTTTATTATTATTATTATTATTATTATTATTATTATTATTATTATTATTATTATTATTATTATTATTATTATTATTATTATTGGAAGTTTTTGGAGATTGTCTAAGCTATCCCATAATCTCAAGATGAGGATGAGAATATTCCATTAGTTGTAAATGTATAACATTTCATGAATCATATGTGCCATGTGCTTGCATAATAGAATCAAAAAATTATATCATGCACTTTTGGTAAGTTTAAACTTGGTATATTTGGTTTAGATATGTTTTTATTTGTTGTAACAATGGTTTGATAAATTTTGTATTATCTTTTTTCAAAAATGGGGTAACATGTAGAATAAATTATTTTCGTTTGGATCTGATTGTGACATTACATTTAAAATATCCAACACAAAGATTAGATATAGTATTTGTATTCACATGTTCATTTCCATATCCTAAAGATGTAAATAATTTCTAGGTACATATCTTAAATTCACAAGTTGTGTGAAGTATGATATTTTTACATTGTTTTCCATATACACAAGGTTCACTAATTTGATGTTTCGAGTAATTATTAGCAATTTATTCATATGAAGGCATGCATTTGATACTACCCCTTTTAGGTATTTTTTTCTCTTTTTATACATTTTCATTTTATAACATGTTTAGAAAATTAGATTTTTCAAGTGTCTCTTGTTTTTGGACCTCTTTTATTAAAAACCCTCTTTTGATAATGCTTGTTTTATTTTGTGGCATTTGAATTGATAACTTTTATTCTTTCTCTAATTTTTATTTTTGTAAGTGTTTTTGTTTTGAATCATCTTTTTTATGAATTTATTACTTTACAGAATTATTCCTTTTGTACCTCATTTTCATTTGTATATTCTTACTGTTTTATATTGGAAAAATGTTTATTTTTAACTATTTGCATTAGTATTGCCCATATAGCCCATTATTTTATGGTCATTATAATCATATGTGGAAATAGGATGACTGATGCTTTTAGAATCTTTTCCCAATTCTTGACCATGATAACCAAATTTTTGTAAATATTTCATTCTAAAACTACCTTATTTGGAAAGATGAATATCAATCTTGAGAGGTAAGTTTGTATCATTTTTTTGTATGATTTATCTTATTTAAACTTTTATTTCTCTAAATTTGATATTTATAGCTATTTTTTATCTAAATTTTCCTTTGGTACCCATATTTTCTATTTTGACACTTGTGCTTTAGGATAAGTAGTCATAATGTGATTGGGTTTCCTAGTATATGGATTAATGATAGGATCACCACTATGTTTGTAACTTTGTATTTGGTTCTTCAATGTAAAATAATGATTAGTATGATGCCCATGCATTCTATGATATACATAGTAGTACTTGTATAGGATGTAGAAGAGGTAATTTGATCACTTTATCTCAAATAATTTCCCTTAGGATTTCACTTGTTAAATCATTATCATTAAGCGACTTTGGTTTTGGCTTCCAAGATTAATTCTTATTAGGCTAATAATTGGTATGCAAAGATGAAAATACATCTTTCACAGTAGCATATTGTTGTTTATTTGTATATGAGATCTGAATTTACAATATATTGATCTTTGAATTTAGGGAATGATATTTCTATTGTAACTCTTTATTAACTTGTTAATACTATCAATTTGTTCTTGTAGGGTTTTATGGTTACCCTCTTTTGGCACAATAAGATGATCCATATTTTAATTTGAAGGGGTGATCATATGAATCTACGTAGAGGGATGATAGCCATCACCATCTTTATGATTAGGAGGAGTAAGATCAATTTTATTCATTTGAAATTTCAAAAAAACTAATATTAGAATAGAATAAGGGAAACAAATGCCAATGAGAATTCGATTTTTAAAATAGTGATATAGAAATTTCAATTTATTGGTGGAGTATTTTACAAATATGAGATAGTTTTTTCTATAAAAATAGAAACTGAGATTAACCCAAAAAATAGGGAAACAAAAGTACATGTATGACCCCTCATATATAGATTTATAAAAATAGTAAATTTATAAATTTAGAAAATATGTACAATAGTTTGGAAAACAAAAATTGATTTTTGTCTATATCAACATATTAATGAAAAATTATGACTAATTATTTTAGCTATTCTCATTAGGATTTGTCCAAATAATGTGGAATGTTTCATAGGAAAAATACTAGATTAATCCAAATAAAGAATAAATAATTAAGATATGTAAGGAATAACTTTTAGATATATAAGAGTGGTTTTAGAATAAAATATTATTTATTATGAAATACAAAAATTAAATTTAACATAAGTACACCATTTGCCTTACATGCCAATATTTTCTAAAAATAGTATATTACAAAAAGTGAAAAATATGTATTGAATTATGGAAAATAATATAGGTTTTTTCAAATACAAATATGAGTATAAAATACCTATTAGGAATGTTTAAATGGACCTAGTTGGAAGAATAAATGTGTTGATCAATGAATAATCCACTTGCAAGTATTTTCACATGAAGCCCTTGTGACCAGATGAGGTAAAACCCTAGGGTAAAGCTTCAAATATGAAAATCCATCACAACAAGATGAAACCCTAAGAGGATTGGAATCCCTAGATTAGAAAAAATATCATATTCACATGGATCAGGTTCATCAAAAGTTTATCCTTAAAATGAAATGTGTAGGTATGTTTTCAAATTAATCATAGGGTTAAAAATATAGAAATAAAATGTCACAAGGATGATAATTAGATCTATAGTAGGCCAATTAAATACAAACTTCATTTATAAGCATGCACTGAATTTATTATGTTGATATATTCTTAATATGAAGAGTACAACTAGGTTAGATATATAAATGAAAAAGAATAGAAGTACTTAGATTATTTTGATGTTAATGCAATTATAGATCTGGTACATGATGAAAGTAGGTAAGAAGATAGTTCTATAATAATTTTTAGATTCTTAATCTAGTGCTTGTTTCTTTCTATATAGTTGTGCCAAATTTGGATGGTTATGTTGACATTAATGTTTGAGTCTAACAATAGTGTCCTATATGGAATATCAAGTGAAATATGATGCACCCACATGGATGCTTTTAGGTATTGCTTCTCCTTCACTCATATGCATTCAGATTTGGGTCAAGGATAATATCTCCCTATGAAATGGAAAAAACATAGATTTTCATCTTTAATGTGACCTAGAAGAAAATGAGTTAGTGGGCACATGGTTTTGAGTTGACCTGAATAACCATGCTATCAAAATATGTTTCATACATAGATAAAACTCTAAAGAGGGCCTCAAAATGATGTAGTTTTACCTTATGTTTTGTCTTGTGTGTGAATCATGAAATGTGTGTAAAGTAAGTACAATCGTGACCTAGATTTTAACTTGGTAAATTAGGTTCTTGGGATACTTATTTAGTACATAAATCCTATAGATGTGGTGTACTTCTAACTATTATGTAAATAAGGAAGCTTTGATCTATTGAATTATTGATAGAATGGCTTAATCTCTTTGGTATTTTATTGATGTGGAATGAATGAGGGTTGTTCTTCTATTTATATCAATCCCTTTATAGTAATAAATCACATTAAATCACTTAGGTTATCCATTAGGACACCTTTCATTTTTGAATTGGATGATTTTATGGAATTAGACACTTACATTGGGTCAAGGCAATAATGTCATTATTAATGTCTATCTCAGACATTAGTGTTTAGGGAGTAGTAAACTAAGCAGAGGTTCAAAACTTATAGAGGTGTAAGATGATTACATTTTAAGTATTTTGGGAAAGATAACATGTCTCTTATATCATTATAAGATTAGTTGGACTAAGATATGGGCCAATGGGCATAAGATAGAGGTGATGTGAGGCTTACAAAATCAAGGAAAGTGTATAACTAAGAGGAAAAACCAAGGTCTAAGTTTGTCAAGTGCACATGACTGAGGTGCTACATAATCATAAAATATCATCTACAATAGGTAATATTGTCTTTGATTAGATGGGATGTATCCAAAATATCTGTTATTGTATAATTTGTTTTCAAGGTTGTATTTTACACCTTATTTTTCCTTTCCCTTTGTAGCTAGATCTATTGAATTTTGCCATCACTGAAACTAACCACATGTGCACTTTAATCATTATAATTTTAAAGTGGTATGGGATATCTTAGTGGTGTGGAATGAGGAGATAATGGTATATGATGTGATAAAAAATTAAATGTAAATGTTGATACTTTATGTACAATTATCTTAACTTTTATATCAATACTCAATCTGTATAGACCATAAATAGAATCAATGTAATATTGTACAATATTATCAATAAAGATGGAAGGATCATCTTACATAATTGGGATTCATGTGGCACCTAAATAAGGTCTTGGTTTTTGTTATGTTTGTCTATTTATCTCCAACTTTACTATTTTAGAAGAACCTTTATAACATAGATTTCCTAATATCTTCATTTCATATGGATCAGATCCATCACCAAATCCCATAGAATTAGCTTATGGATGAGACATAATGCTAAATCCACCAAATATAACCACCCCATATGTTTGTGTAGGATTTTTACTGTGGGAAACAAATCATATATATGTTATTTATTCATTGGCTCCTATAAACCCTTTGATTATCTTGTTAAACCATTTCATGAAATTAATGATTAATGATTAGGTTCAGACCTATATGTCAATGCTCTCTTAAAAAAACCAATTGAATGTGGGTGTTGGTGATAAATTAACTCATTTCATCCACCATTCCTATAATAACCCAAGTGTTGTGGAAATATTTAATCTAATTCAAACTCAAAAAAACCCAATCTATGTTACGTACCTCATTGTCATTAACATATTCTTACTAATGGTCTTATTGATGAGGTACATGCATGTGTTTTTTATATACTTTAAGGTGAGATTACACATAATTTTTTTATCAAATGATGATTTACTAGTGTGTGGATGTAGTGTGAGGTTTAATATTTAAGCCTCCACATTTCCACTCTATATGGTGATTTTTTAGGTATATTGACCTAGTGTGAATGGTAAAACTACATATACAACATGCCTCAATCATTACCTCTTGTGTAATTTAGAAAGTTTTATGTAAAATTATATGAACAAGACTTTATCACTCATAAGCCTTGAAAGTTTAAATGGGTAGACTTTGAACCCTCCTAATCTAATCTAGGTGAACTTAAATACTTGAATGAAATAACTTACATTTTCTGTGAAATGATCGACACCTTAATAAGATATAATGTTCCCCAATCTTGTTTAATCCCTTGAACCTACTCTAGGGTGAAATCATCATTGACACTCTTGAAATATTTATTAATTTCTTCTAAGACTAGTAATTATTAGAAATAATACACTTTAGTCATGGGACCAAAGTTTCCTTTTTGATTGTGGCCAAGGTAGATCCATAAATTTGTTAGTGAGTATACCAAGAATGAATTCATGTAAAGTGTTCATGTGACATTTGTATTAGTTGTATCTTGATGCTAAGCATTAGTAAAATTAGATCACCTATAAATAAACTTATTACCACTACATATTATGTTCATAGCTAGGAATATTCATGGATGGAACTATATAGTGGTAATATTCTAAATTAATATATTGAGATGTGTAAAATGTTTGATCATTTCTCCTTGAATTCTTACCTAAATAATTTATAAGAAATTTTTGACAAACCCCTCCTTTTATGATTCAACCACCTAGAGTTAGATTTTTGTTTAGATTTTTGTCCCAATATCTTCTCCCACATTCCTAATCATATTTTCATAGGTGTCTCTTGATAATATTTTAAAATTCATATGAATTTAGATGTTTTATATCTTATCCATTATGATATCACATTTTTACTACAATTAAATCATATCATGATCATAATATTATGGATGGGAAATCACCATATATGTGCATTGTACTAGAACAAAAAATATATGGGAGATCAATCATTGACATGAACATGGCCATAAAAGTAAAAAATTATGTGTTGATTCTTATATGAAACTAATCAATATAGACATGTCCAATATAAATTTTTTTGATCTCTTTTATATCAATCTCCAAGATGAACACAATATCTTAAACCATTTATTTGAACATTATTTTTCATTATATGTTAGCATGAAAGGCAACTTTAGCAAGAGGGTGGTATTTAGATAATGTTCTAGTGGAAAAAATTAATTGTGTGGTTCTGAAGAGAATGTAGTGGTGGTAGTGGAAATTCATTTCTGTACTTATAACTCTCTTTTAATACCTCATATGGATAGGGTCAATTTTTTTGTATCTCAGGTACTTTAAAAAACATTGTTCAAAAAAATATCAAAAGACATGCCAAATTCAATGAGTGTGATATGGATTAAAAGTACTAGAAAAATGAATCTTTTTACTATACTTAGGCCTTTTTCACTTCCTTGAAAATTGGTGTAAGGGATGAACTTCTAGGTCATACATGTAAATAGGTTGAGCTCATTTTTCTTAGCCATAAATTTGTTTCTTATTGAGAACTTACTCATATTTGAATTTTTTTTCCAAAAATAGTCCGTTTGGACCATTAAATTCATAGGTTGTATGCATGGTACATCCTTTCAGCCTATATTTATGAGCATAATAGATGTAATTGTGCATATTTACTCAAAAAAAGTGTGCATCAAATCTAGTACTTATCAGAGTTGTTGCCAAGGTCTGAATAATGTGAATGTAATGGTCAAGTGATCATACGAGACGAAGCTGGTGTACATCACAAAGAAGCTAAAGTAAAGTGAAATCACTGAAAGAGATAATTTCCAAAAGATAAATAAGATCAAAACCCAATATTTGATTAACTTAAGATGGCCAAACTAAACAATACATATAGGAGAGCACATAAGTAACTCCTCCACAAAAGGTGGTCAAAGCATCCCAAGAATAGACTGTAACTCCTCCATGAAAGGTGGTGACAAGGTGCTTAGAATAGAGAAGTAACTCCCATACCCAGAATAGCTAGTCAAAGGAGTTACTTATGACATTCTTATGACACCTATGACACACATGTCCATATAAGCTAGCCTATCCCATGAATGTAGGAAAACTCCATGTATGCACAAATATATAATATTCCCAAATTAAATAATAGGGAAAATTAAAAACCTACACTAACACCCCCCATAAGCGTAACTTAGATGGGCAGTGTGGAAATATAAAATGGGTCCTGGCAACTAGGCCTGATGAGGTACCCATGTACAAATGTGATCTCCCATAAGATAGAGAAAAGGATAAAACCCATAGGAAAAAACTCCCCCAAAAAGAGACATAAAATAAATGAAGAGGCTAGTGGCCCCCCCCAAAGATAATGCTACTACAAATGTGGACTGCACCCCAAGAAGAGCTCATAGATGAATGAACTTACTCTCAGTGAAAGGTTTGGTGAAGATGTCTGTAACCTAGTCTGAAGACTAGAAAAATATCAAGTCAATGACTTGACTATGAATAAGCTCCTGAATGAAATGCATGTGAATCTCTATGTGCTTGGTCTACTGGTGCTGGACCATATTCTTGCAAATCTGAATGGTACTTTGGTTGTCACAATAAATGATGGTGGGATGTTTGATAGGAATGCCAAACTCAGAAAGTATCCCCTGAAGCTAAATAACCTCGGTAGCTGCATTAACAACTCCCCTATACTTTGCCTCTATGGATGATATAGCAATAGCATTTTGCTTCTTGCTGGACCAACTGATAGGACTAGAACCTAGAGAGAAACTGTAACCAAAAGTGGACTTACAAGTTTGTGAATCGCCAGCCCAGTCTTAATCTCTATACCCAATCAAGTCAGCCTCTATGCCAAATCTATAGTGAATCCCATATCTATGTGAACCCTTTATGTAATGCAAGATCCTCTTAGCTACTTTCCAATGTAGCTCATGAGCTTCTTACATAAATTTGGAGACAAGTCCCACTACATATGATATGTCGGGCCTAGTGTGAGTCAAGTAGATGAGACTACCACCAAGTTGTTGATATTGAGTGGCATCAACTAATGGTGAAAAATAGTCAGTCTCAAGCTTGACTCCTGATAGAAAGGGAGTTAGAGATGGCTTGCAATTAGCCATGTGAAACCAAGACAATAAATCAAGAGCATACTTAGGTTGTGCAAGAGAAATCCCTAAATCTGACTATGAGATCTTGATGCCAAAGAAGTAGTGCAACAAACCCAAGTCTGTCACGTCAAATCTATCTTAGAGAGATGCCTTCACCACTACAATAGCTGATGAAGAACTCCCAGTGATCAAATGTCATCAACATGTAAAACCAAAATCAAGAGTGAATCATCCTACCGCAAGAAGTAGACATTGGGGTGAAAATGGCACCTAGTGAAACCCATTGTGAGAAGGAAGGAATCCATCTTGGCATACCAAGCCTGAGGGGCCTTTTTAAGGCCATAAATAGATTTCCTAAGTTTGCATACTAAGGAAGAATCCTAAACAAATCCTGGCAGCTGCTCCATGTAGATCTCCTCCTCTAGGTCTCCATGAAGAAAGGCACTCTTCACATCCATCTAGTGCACATCCCAACCATGTGCTATGGTAATAGCCAAGGTGAGTTAGATAGAAGTCATATTTTCAATAGGTGGAAAGGTCTCTAAGTAGTCACTACCTTTCACCTATGAGAAACCCTTGGCAACTAAACACACCTTGTACTTATCAACCAACCCATCTGCTGCAAACTTGGTCTAATATATCCACCTACATCAAACCATCTTCCTTCCCTTAGGAAGTGAAGTCAAGTCCCAAGTGTGATTTTTGATTAAGGAAGAATATTCATCCTCTATAGCACTATCCCACTCAGGTACTCTTGATGCCTGTTAAAAAGTCTATGGATCTAAAACTGAGGCAAAGAAGGCATGTGGATCTCTCTAAAAATCCCCCCTAGTATGTTTGTCATTTGTGGGATCTCCCGCCCAAGTGCCAAGACTCTCAAGTGTTTGTTTAGCACAAAGTGGCCTGGAAGTGGGTGAGTCAGGTGCTAACTCCTCATCCTCTGACTGACTAGAGGTGCATGACTCTGTATCACTATCCTCACTATCTGAACTCAAAGAAGAAGATGTCTCTGGCTCAGGAGCCTACTGTGGCTGATCTGAATCTAAGGAATCATCATGAAGAAGTAGATATGATGAGAGAGAAGAAGTGCCAAGTGTTGAGTCTCTAGAAATCTCTTGAAAATGGACACTTATCTCAATAAACAACTCATGAATGGTTAGATCTAGAAGGCAATACCCCTTAACACCATTTGGATATCATATAAAGATGAAAGGCTTGGATTGACATTCCATAGCTTTGCATTTATTCTTTGGTATGTTCGCCATGGCTAGGGATTTGAAAACCCTAATGTGCTCAACATTAGGTTTCCTTTTATGCCAAGTTTCAAAGGGTGTTATCCCTTTTAAAGCTTTGTGAGGAACCCCATTTTGAATTTATAAAGCACAATTAATGGCTTCAGCCCAATACTGTGGTGCTAGGGATTTTGAGTGAATCATATAGCTACCCATCTCTTTCAAGAACCTATTTTTGCATTCTGAAACACCATTCTATGAAGGACTATAAGTGATGGTGCACTACAAATCAATCCCCTATGTGGTGGAAAATTGCTCAAGCCTATTACTGACATACTCCCCTCCATTATTAGTTCAAAGAACCTTGATGGATTTCTCACTTTGTTTCTCAACAAGAGCCTTGAAGTCTAGAAAAATTTCAAACACTTCAGACTTTTGTTTGAGAAAATATATCAAAGTGTACCTAGAGAAATCATCAATGAAAGTGAGGATGTACTTGGCCCTTATGAAAGATGGTTTGGGAAAGGGTCCTAATACATCACTGTGGACTAACTCCAAAGGCTGTGAAGCCCTCCAAGCTTTGCTTTTGTCAAATTTTGCTTCAAGATTCTTCTCAAGGGAACACCCCTTGCAAAGTCCTTTTGAGAATTGGACACGAGGCAAGCCAATGACCATGTCATGTTTGCAAAGTTGCTCAAGGTAGCGGTAGTTAAGGTGGCCAAACAGCTCATGCCATAATTTGCTAACTCCATCCGAATGAGTTAGCAATGTTATTGGAGAAGAATTAGGTGCAAAATGTGAGAAGGTGTATAACCTTGCTTGGTGATCTGCCCTACCCACTGCCACTTTAGTATCACTATACAACTCCCTGATAGCCACTGAATCTGGTGAAAACTCAACTCTCATGCCCCAACCAATGTGAGTGATTTGGTACACTGATAAGAGATTGGTTAAAAGAGAAGGAACACTTCAAACATTATTGAAGGTTCCTCCTTCCATTTCAACTGACCCTCTCCCTACAATGGAAATTGATGTGTTATCACCCAAACTAATTGAAGTCATGCTACAAGGCTCTAAAGATGAAAACTCAACTAGGAAAGAGTCCATGTGGTGAGAAGCACCCGAGTCAATGACCCATGAAGATGTATAATCTACTATAGCTACAAGGGCCTTGCCCTTTTCTTTCTCCTTACCCTTGCCTTTTGTCTTAGTAGAATCTTGGGTAGATGAATTCTACTTGATGGACTCAGGAACACCTATGTTGTGCTTCTCTAGAAGATGAGTTAAGTGATCTATTTGTTTCTTCATGCATTTGTGTTCATCATGCCTTGTCTTCTTAAAATAGGCACACTTAACCTTCTCCTTCTTAGGTTTAACATTGGAGGAGGAAGACTTAGTGTTGTTTTTGGCAGGATTGTTGTTTTCTTTCTTCTTCTCTTGGTCCTTGTTCTTTTTCTTCTTCTCCTTTATTGAAGTTTTATCCTTACCATTTCTAACTATAAAATCTTGGGGTTGAGTAGACTTCATTTTTCCCATTTGAATTAGCTTATCTTGCTCCCTAGTCAAGTCAACAATGAATGAATCCAAAGAAGGCATTTTCCATGTAGTGCTAAGGGCACTTTTTGTGGCATGGAAAGTGGAGACAAAGACTGAATAGCTTGGACCTAACTTTGTGAGAATAGAAAGGATGAGTTGATCATTTTTCTTCTCTATCCCACATTATTTCAATTACAATCTAAAGGCCTTAAACTTAGTGAAGAAGTCATATAGGGTGTCATAGTTGCTAGGACTTAGACTTATGAGTTCGTTTTCGAGCTCATGACCTCTCATCTCATCAAGCTTCCCAAATAAGGTTTCTAGGGTGTCCCATATGTCTTTAGGAGTCTTGGAGGTTTATAAATGGAAGAGAAGTTCTAGAGACATGGAAACGCTCAGTAATCCATAGCCTTCATCACTACGATTGTACCACTTGACCTTTTTAGCATTAGTGCTGGGTTCTACTTCAGTACCCATGGTGATCATATACAACCCTTTACTTCTAGGAATGATTGACATTTTAACCTTCTATTCATGATATTTAAAGGTTTTTAGGAGTTTAATTTGAAAATAATTCATTTTAGGCTGAATTTCGGTGAAGTTGTGTTGATTACAAGTTGTGAAATTATGTAGAAAAGAGAATGAAAGCAAAGATTGCAATTGTTGAAAAGCAATCACACCCCCGTGAAATATTGAGCCCCCCCCTAAATATGCAAGTGCACACACAAAATACATTGGGATCAGCTGAGAATGCATCTTAAAAAAATTAGTGCAAGACTTTAAGCAAACAGGACATCAAACTTAGTCGAAAATGCATCCCGGGAGACCCCAATTTTTTTTTTGGGCACTTTATAAAGTAGTGTATTTTTGACAATTATCTAGCCTAAATTGTGGATAATTAAAAACTAAGATCTTTTTAAAAATATGACACTTTAATTCAAGCTACCATTTTCAAGATTTTAAAGTTTTAATTTCTCGTAAACTAGTAATTTTGCAAAAAAAATAGCAAAAAAACATTAAAAAAATGCCTATTTTTAGAGAGAAAGTGGCCTTCCAACCACTCGTTAGACTCAAAATAGAGTGAGGAATCCAAATGAGGTATTTGTGAGGAGGAATTGGCCTCTTTCCAATGCGGGCCTCACCCTTCGTCTTCAACAGGGGAAAACTCAAGGTTTAATTAAAACCCTTAGATTCCCAAAACTTAAAATTGTTCCTAAAAATTCATTTCTTACTCAATTTGACTGAAATAAATTTTGAACAATCAAATTTCAATTGAGAATTTAAGAACAAAGACAGATTTACCAATCAAACTACCTGTTGAGGGCCCACATGAGGCGCTAAAGGGAAAAAGTGCACCATTTTCAAAAAGATAGTAGTTTGGACTGTTTTCACTGATTTTCACTTGCTGTTTGACTGCTCCATGCAAGTGTATGGCCAAGGATCAGGCGTAAAGAGAGAAGCTCTATTTAAAAAAATTCCCAACGCCCTTTTTCTATTGTTCAATATCCAAGGTGAAACATCAACATGAAACACCAAAGCTTGGAGGAGAGTGTGACTACGCAGCTATACAAATCGTACGATCCATGCCAGTCTTCAAGGTAGATTTTAAACCTCAACTTCACACTTCAAGATCAGTTTCACACCATACATTCAACACCAGCATTCAACAAAATATCCAAATGCCTAGGTTAAGGAGATAAGTGCCAAAGTGGAAGAGATGACTTTTCAGGAGACACTAGGCTGTACAACTCATGCATCCTTCAAGAAAACTTAAGAGGTTCTCCACATGTTAGATGCCAACACACTAGTTTTTCAATGTGAGCTTTCTAATAACATTAATGACATTCTAAGAAAATTTGTAGATTATTTGCATGCAGGTATGCTCATATACTTCACACAGCGAATGAGTCAAACCTACAGATCTGTATCAAGGCTTATATGCTAGTACAAACATAACGCATGCAAATAACAAAATCAAAGATCCTTTTCTAGGAAAAAACTCAAGATTTCAGAATAAACTAATATCATTACTAGACACATGATTACCAGGATGGCTATGATACCATATCAAAGTTGTTACTAGGGTCCGAATAATGTGAATGCAATGGTCAAGTTATCACATGAGACGAAGCTGGTGCACACCACAAAGAAGCTAAAGCAAAGTGAAATCACTAAAAGAGATAATTTGCAAAAGACAAATAGGAGCAAAACCCAATATTTAATTAACTTAAGATGGCCAAAGTGAATAATACATATAGGAGAACACGTAAGTAACTCATCCACAAAAGGTGGTCAAATCACCCCAAGAATAGACTGTAACTCCTCCATGAAAGGTGGTGACAAGGTGCTAAGAATAGAGAAGTAACTCCCATCCCTGAAATAGCTGGTCAAACGAGTTACTATGACATTCTTATGACACCTATGACACATCTATGACACACATATCCACATAATCTAGCCTATCCCACAAATGTAGGAAAACTCCATGTCTGCACAAATATATAATATTCTGTAATTAAATAATAGGGAAAAATAAAAACCTACACTAACAGTGCTTGTGTGAGGTCTAATTTTCTTGACCTTAGTGGTGTGATGGATGTGAAAATGTAGATAGACTTAGCTTAGATGTGGCTCCATATCTAGTGCACCCAAAGGGTCATTTTGCCTTGGTCTCCTAGGTGCACATATCACTAAAAATGCATTTTAAAAATTTGAAGGAAATAACTAAGTAATGGAAATTGGGTTTTTAGAAAACTTGGGATTTGGATAGAATTCTTCATGTTGATACCAACATTTGTAAATTTTGACTAAGTAAATTTTTTGGGATAACACATTAGACAAAATTAAAATAGCTTCATTCAAAAAAATACATTTTATGTAATTTTAATGCATTCTAGGAAGGTATGGAATTGGATAATTCCTCTAAAAATCAATATTTCTTTATAAAACTTAACTTTGAGAAAGCTTATGATATGAATAAGTGGAAAATTATTATTTTAATTATTGAATCACTTAGTTTTGGCCCTAGGTTTGTTGAAATAAATAAAATGTTTTTCCAATATATCTTTTCATGTATTACCATTAATTTTTCCTAATATGACAAGCTTGGGATATTTATATCCATTGGGCAAAGTTGTACAATAGCTCCCTTCATTTTTGTTATTTTGGTTGAAGTTTTAAATTATATCTTAAATAATTACACCTATAAAGGTATAGTTATAGGTATATCTCTCCCTCAAACTCATATTAAAATGGTTAATTGAGATTTTTATAACAACTATTTCTTTTCTATTATTGAATAAGAAACTTGTGTGACCAATGCTATGAAGTGTCTTAATAATTATTAATTTTACTTCAAGGTCTTGTATTCGATGGAATAAAATATAATTATATATATACAAGCTAAGACTTTGATTCCTATGTAATTGAATTTCTTCAATTAGAAGTGGATATAACATAGGGGTCATTTAAAATTCCTTGGCATTGCCTTTTGATTTTAAGCATCTCATTAAAACTTGTGGAACTATGTGTTTCAGAGGGTTGAGAAAAAATTACATTTGTGTAACCCAAAAAATTCCTTGGTGGTAATTTTCATGTTTTATATAAGGTATTTAAAACTAGCCATGTGTATTATTCCTCCTACCATCCACCATACAAGACTTCTTGTTGAAAATTTAAGTGCCTGTTAAGGTAATTCTAATGGGCCAATTGAAATGATTCTAAATTATTTTACATGGTTTATATAAATATTTTATATATACATAAGGAGGTAAGAGGTTTTAAAATTATAAAATATGAATCTTCAAAGCTTAAACATCTATATCAAATGGATTATTGGATGACTTAAAGGAGATGAAGCTTATAATATCTTGTTATATAATTGTATCTCCTAGGAAAATACCTATGGTATAAAAAAATAGAAATATCTTTATTTCTCGTCACTCCTATTTACCCTTGTGTTAGTCAAAATTTTTGGAGGGTTTTTTTCAAATTATATATAATGCTTGGGAGATACTTAAACCACATCTAATATGGGATTTCAATGATTTCATATATGGAGTTTCATCAAAATTTCATTCCTTATTATGGACTCTAATTCACTCTTATTATGTTGTTCTCTTTTCCTTGGTAGCCTTGGTCAAAAGTATAAATTTAATCAAATTTTATTTAGTCTTATTTCTGACCTTTTTTCCAAATATTCTAATAATATTTTTTAAATGTAGACAAAGAAACAAATTCAAAAATATCTTAGGAAACTTATATATGCTAAAAATAATAATAATTCATGATATTGGAGTTATATTAACCAACTTAATATTAAAACAATACACAAGTCCATGTAATTATGAAAAGGGGTATTCTTAAAACTTATGATAAGAGGCCAAGTTATAAAAACATAACGGTGGTGGTACACACCATAACTTGTGCATGCACATGAACATAAATCACATGATTATTATTCACTAAAACTCACATGTAAATTTATTATTCACATTTATGAATGATAAATAAATATACTCTACCTAAGTTGTACATAGCCATTTACTATTGTGTACATTATATCATATAGGATAGTAAATAATGACAACATATAGCCTATTGTGAGCACACTAACTCCTCCTTAAGTCAAACATAGGAAGACTAGAAATAAATGGAATAGAAAAGGAGAATGAGATACATACATAATGAAGGACATCATCAAAAATGGTTACCAAAACGTATTCATACTCAAGTACCCATTTACAATGTAAATAATGAAAGAATTAATAATTCATGATGAACCCATAACTAAGGAAAATATCCTTCACCCCAAGAATAAATTGTGGTTGGAGATAGGGAGGAAATGTCATGGATCTAATTAATATGTCTGCAACTTGATCCTCCATAGGAAAGTGGTGAAAGCTAAGGAAACCATGCTAGATGATTTTTCATAAAAAATTCATATGGATATCAATATGGTTTATGTTTTGATTCTCTATTTAGTTGTAGTAAATGTATATGAAACTCTAGTTTTAATATTAAAATTAGTGTCATGTGTTTTTGAAAATCCAAACTCATATAACAATTACTAAATCCATAAATCCTCTTTGGTGTCAATAATAAAACATCAATGCTTTACTTTAAAGAATGATATTGTAATATCTAAGAATTATTATCACAATATTAATCTCTTATAACTAAACAAATCTAATATAAAATACGTAGGTGAACTTATGATCATAAACATAATCATGTCAAATTGAGTCAATGAAAATCATAATCTTAGAATATGATTTCTACATGAACTATTTACCAAGTGAAGTACCCTGAATGTACCTCATAATATAATTGTCTACCTTTCAGTGAATCTCACTAGTATATTAAGGGAAGTAGGAAATAAGAGAACCAAAAATGAAATATATGGGTGATTTTATGTCAAATACAAAAGATTTATTGCCAACTATCAATACAAAACAACATCATTTTTATATGAAGTGTAATTTATATATATTTTAACACTTAATTAAAAAATTTATGAGGTGGGCTTGTAATAAATAATTCAAAATAAATGAATAAATTCATGATTGTGCATATATTAATAATGTATACTCCACTAGAGTAATAAATGATCTATATCCCAATAAAGTAGTGCAAAAGTCCTAATTCTGTCATGTCAAACTAATCCATAAAATGGTTTTTTACATCCTGAGTTGTTGAAGGAGGATGATATGTAAGGATAAAGTCATCAACATAAAGGAAAAGTATATAAATTCCATCCCAATCCATCTAGATGTAAAATTTATCATCTCACTGACTAGGAGTTAAACTGAAAAAAATTGATAGACATTATAACCCTTAACTAAAAATGCGTGTGTGGTGGGCATGCATCAAGAATTCTAAAGAAATGAATCAATTAATCAACGTCCATATACTAAAAATATATATTCTATTAGAATAATAAATGATTTATATCCCAATAAATTAGTTCATAAGTCCTAAGTATATGATGTCAAACTTATCCATAAAATGGTGTTATACATCCTATGTTATTAAAGGACAACTATATGTAAGGATAAATTCATCAACATATATCCTAATCCATCTAGATTTAAACTTTAGCATCTAATTGACAAGAATTTAAACTATAAACAATCGATATACATTGTAACCTTTAACTAAATACGTGTGTGAGGTGGGCATGCAATCAAGAATTCTAAATAAATGAATCAATCCATGAGTGTACATCTACTAAAAATGTGTATTACATTAATAGTAATAAATTATCTATATCCCAATAAAGTATTGCAAAATTCCCAAGTCTATCATGTCAAACTAATCCATAAAATGGTGTTATACAGCTTGAGTTGTTGAAGGAGTACTATATGTGAGGATAAAGTCATCAACATAAAGGAAAAGTACAAAAATTCCATCCCAATCCCTCTAGATGTAAACTTTAGCATCTCAATGACAGGAGTTAAACTAAAATCAAGTAATAAAATATCCGTCTTCTCTAACCAAGCTTTGGGATATTTCTTGAGACCAAAAAGGGAATGGTAAAGTTTATATATGATGGAATTATCATATTGAAATCATGGTGCATGTTCCATTTATATTCTATCATGAAGATTATTTATATTTATTTATGGGATCAATTCTAAGTCATCTTAAGGATTTTAATATGATTCTAGTCATCTTTTTTATTAAGATTAATTATGCATTATTTTATATTTAGTTAATATATTCACTTTTCAATTTTAAAAACTTTATATATAGTAATGTCACAAGGTAAATCCAATCAAATCATTTATAAATACATTTTAGTGCCATTTCTTCATTTGATGTGTGTTATGTTCTATTTCTAAAAATATTTATTACATATTATTTACAAGTGTTTTGTTTTTAATTCCTAATTTCATTATAAAATTTATTTTACTTCTTGAATTTTAATTTTTTTGCATTGAGACTATTTATGCTGAGTGTAATATTAATGTATAGAATCCTAGGATTTATTTTTTCATCCTCATATAGAATATGAACTATCATTTTAAAGATGAACTAAATATTCACATTATTCCTTATTTATATTTAATTTTTATTATCAATAAATGAATGAATACAATTTTGGTTTGTATAAATTTCATTTTTTTATTTCCATAGTTTATTACTTGATCGACTTTGGTACCAAATCATATGCTTATTCATTTTATTTTTTATCCTACATCATTCTCATTCCACTATAAAATTATATTACCTACCACTCTAAACTCTCTCCATAATCTTTTCACATGCAAGTATGCTACCAAAGGTGAACCAATTTCAATTTTTGAGATGTGTCAAACCCACTTGCTAAAATTAAGATATTCCATGAGAAAAATATCTTGTTCAATCAGTTGGTCAAACACTGTTATGATAAATTTAAGTTTTGTCCTCACATCAACTTATAAAAACTTTTTCAATTGTCATTTTGGAGTCAAACTTATTTCTTGAGAAATCATTAACAAATTTATAATAAAAAATGAAGCATTGTACATTAAGAATTGACTTGTACTATATGTAAATTGGAGTTGTGAATTAGGATTTTGTATTTCATATGTGTTACCTATTTTGACCTATTTTTTAACCCTAAATTTATAAGTGGGAGATAGGGTTATGAATATATAACTAATTCTAACACAAGGGTGATAAAGTATTATATATAGTAGGCCAATTAATTAAAAACCCAAATAAACATTATTATGAATTTATATAACTAAAATCCTAAAAATAGTAAAGTATAAAATTTTAAAGATATTTCAATAAATAATAAATAATAGTACTTGATTTACTATGTGTAAATAGATTTAGATTGGAAATAGGTTTAGAATATGTAGGATAAGTGTTCTAGATTAATTGTTAAATTTTGAAAATTTATTTACATGGATGTGAACACTACCATCATATCTAGACACTACCATAAATTCTAGTGTCTGGTTGTGACCAAGTTTCTAGTACATAATAATGACTAGATCTAAATGATACCGACTTCATTTTTATAGGTTTTATTTCACCTTTTTGATGATGTATCTAGATTTGGGATATAGGTTTTCATATATCTCTAATTGATCAAACCTAATCTCTTCACCCCTCTTCACCCTTGGAATGAGTGTTTTATGAAAAATGAGTTAGTTATATCATGGTGTTAAGCTTCTAAAAATACCTCTCTATCAATGGGCCTTACCTACAAATCCAAAACTCTAAGGATGGCTTCAAACTTATATAGCTCTTCCCTATCTATGTGAGATTATGTACACAAGGGTTTAATGTACTATATCAAGATGCATGTCTTGATCTAACTTTTAATTTGAAAAATATCACTCATGGGATACTCTTTGAATTCACAAACATATTGTATCATTGATCTTATGTTTTATATTAAAATAGAGATGAATAAGGTAGACTAGAGTGCTTGTATAGTTAATTGATTTAGCTTTAGTAGGAGTTTTCTTGGTATTTGTTAGATGAAGAATGAGGTGTATTACACTTGTATTTATACCAAACCTTATAAAAATATCCCATGCTATGGTATAATAAAAAAATTAGGATGACCCATGGGTTTTGATCATTTTTTAATTTGGATAAATATTGGCTACTAGACACTAGATAAGGATCTGGACACTACTATCCATAGTATTGTCCCTCTATGGCTAGTAGTTTCTAGAGGGATACAAAATATGTAAAGGTATAAAACTAATAGTGAAGGATGCTTATCATGATTTAATATTTATTTTTAGTATACGATGTGTGGGTCATAAAAATTATATGAATCAGACTAAGAGATAAGAATTTAGGAACAATGAGATGGTGAATGCAAGCCTTTAAACATTAGTGAGGTCTATAAGTGAAGGGTAGAACCCTAATTTATATTTGTCAAATTTACAATACTGAGATGATAAAAATATTCATTTTTAGTATCTACATTTTTCCCACTCCCTTCCCTTTAATCTAGTAACACATAAATATGAAATTACTAGGTTAAATGAAATAAATGAGTATTTGGGTGTATATAAAAAATGTTGTCTTTTCTTGAACCCACTTTTAATGTTTTAGTAGTGTATGAACTATAACCAAGAGTGTGTTAAATTATAAATCAATAAATATAATTTAAAATTTCAAAATATTTATATACTTGAGAAGAAAGAGAGTAAGGGAGGAGTACACATGTGTGTCAATGTAACTATGTTTCCTCTTGATGTTTTAAATTGGTAAATATGTTTCCTTTCATATCATTAGATCTAAATAAATTTCATACATGAATCTTGGAGATAGGAAGAGGGGTTATTGGAATTTATTATTCCCCAAATCTAATGTAAGGATGAAATGTGACAAGGCTAATGTGATCATTATATCTCAATCACAGAACTTAAGTGTGTGTTGATGCCAAAATGTGTGACACAAGTACCTAGAGTGTTAAGAAACACTTCTCATTTTTGAATTCCTATGAATCCAATGCATGAGTTTCAAGTTACATTAATCATGTTTCCTGTTGGTGGAATAGAGGTAAAACAAGTGACTATTTCACAAAATTTATATTAATTGGTGGTTGGGAGACACCATGGTGAAATAATAGATCTATGTATAATATTTATTACCTATGCAAATAATAGTTAATTATGATCAATAACTAGATTAATAATTAATTTAGGATGGACATTTATAATGAAAAGATAAACTAAGGTGATCTAGATCAAAAAAGAGCAAAAGGAAGGGTAGGGTAGAAAGAGATATTACTAATCTTCATTTCAAACAACATTATAAAGTTTAGATTTCATCCAACCATGCACTTAAAACAAACATGTGAAATGAAAAAGCTTAGCCCAAATCATATCACACATCAGGGACACTTCGAAGGAAAGTATGGAAAGATGTAGGTAAGAACCAATATCACTTTAAAGATATACTCCTATAAGTAAATAACATTGGCCCAAGTTGAACCTAAGAAATTTTAGTCAACCTAGCATTGGCAAAAGTTAACAACTCTACAATCAAATGTGCACACCAAGAATCCATAAGAACCATTCAAATTTATAAATTAGAACAAGCAAATGAGAGAGAAGCCATGATAACAAACACATAGACAAATACTAGATAATATATGTAGATTTCCTCAATTATACTACTTATTCCTAAGTTTACAAAGTAATTTTATCTCTAAAAACTCTCCCCCTTTACAAAATGGTATTACTTCTTTTTATACAAGGACAAGGTATTTTATCTATCAGTTAAAAGTTATAAATGCACAAGAAGTAAAGATAACTATATTTTTTCTACCAAGCTATAGAATACACATGATTTTATAAAATAAACTAACATAGAGGAAATTATGTTAAAAAATAGCATATGCCTTTACAAAATAATATTCCCTTTTCAAAATATTACAGTGCTTCACAAAAGTGGAATATTAACTAACTGATTGGTAGGCCCTACACCTGAGAACTTGATTGTTGTTGTTAAAAGATGTTCATAAACTTTTGATGTTCCTAATTAAAAAGTCCTAAATCTATATCTATCCTTGAGAAACACTCCTACTCCTTGTCACTAAATTATTCAAATCTCTATCATTTTTAGCCATGGCTTCTTTGATGCTTTTGGCCTTAGTGATCCTTTCACCTATATTGAAGATTATGTCTAGGATCCCACCATTATCTACCCCATACTAGCCTTAACTTTTAATTTTTATTTATTGTGTTAAAAAATTATCCCTATGTTTTAATTCCTCATCCTTCATGATGCCTAGGGTAGTGGGTTGCATCCACTTAATTGTTTAGAAGAGCTCATGCTAATTATTATTGCTAGTGTTCAATACCATATTATCCAGGTATATAGACTTTGTAAGATTGGCAAACATAGTGCCAATGAGCTATTTTATGTTGGGATCTATGGTTATAACACTTGGCACCTTTGTGGGCCTTCTAGGCTTTCCATTATGTGTAGTGAACATGTGCTTAGCACATGTTGATCCCAAGGGCATCTTGGGTTTTGTTGAATTTTTTTTGATAGTTATGCTCCATATGATCATCCTATCATGAGTAAGCATGAGTTGTTGATCTTGATCTGAGAGGATGCATGCCATTATTTTGATATATCAATAAAATTAGACTCACCAAATCACATGGTCTGTTTGATTAATCCTCATGAGGAAATATAGGCCGTCAATATTGTAAAGGAGTGAGAACTTTAATTAACATCATTATTTAGGTGGGGACATAGGTTTAAATACCTTAGGTTAAGGATTAATTTTTGTTTATAAACACAACACATACTTTGGGATAAAACATTTATGTTAAGCTCTTAGAACATGACCAAAGGGTTCAAAGTAATATAAGGACCAAATTTTAGGTTTTTACCTAGGGATTCATTATATTAATAAACATGATAAAATCTTTGGTTAAAAGTATTTGGAATAAGTTTTATGTCACAAGGACCCTTTTAAAATAATAATTAGTATAAGTATGTAGCCTAAGGTTCATGGCATTCAAACAAATGCAATGGGGACCTTAGGATATAGACTTCAACTAAATTCATCTCTGCATATATTTAGACTATGAGATAATTTCATTATATGTAGTTCAAAGATATAAAGTTTTTGAATATCCTTTGAGGGGTCCCATTGGTCTTAAATGTAATCCATGAGATTTAATTAGAGTATGATCATATAAAATAACTTAGGCTAAAATTCCTTAAGCTAAGTTTATTTCATATTAATGAACACTCCATAGACTTAGGCTAAAAAATATTATGCTAAGTTTTAAAGTGCAATATCAAATGAACCATTAAATTATATGAAACATGTCCCATTGTCTAGGTAAAATATTCAAAGATATTGAATTTGATAGCCTCACAAATGTTAATGATGGCCTAAAAAACATCAAATGATGTTTGAGAGAATGTCAAATTTAATCTTGTGAAGTTAGTAGTTTTGGTGGGATTAAAGTTCATGGTCATGTGGACATCAATGACAATCTCAAAGACATCAAATGATGGTCATATGATAATCAATTTTATGCTCATCAAGTTCCTATATATGGGAGCAACATATGGTAGCTTCATAGGACTTTTTAGGCCTTTTGACTTTTCAACATTGTCCTCACTCCATTGGATCATCATCTACATGAGCACCCACAGACCATTGATCATGATCTGGGGTACTTTCACAAGATTGGCTTACTTTGAATAATTCAATTAGAAAACCTAAGTTTTAAACTAAGGTCTCGTTGTATTAAGAAATACAACGAGGCCTTATGATAAAACTTAGGCTTAAGTCTAATGTTTAATAATGAGACCTACTTGTCCTTTGGGCCTCCCTCATGCAATCCTATCTTTGGTTCCACTTAAGTGTAATCCATTGATCATGACCCTTATGATGTCATGGTATTTGTTTGAAGGTTGAAGGCTTTAGGATCCTTAGGCTTCCTTCACATCATTCAATCAAGAGGAGCAATGAAGTATGAACCATTGAATCTATGAAGAAGAAAGGTTTTTAAGTTAGGACCTGGTTAGAAATAAAAACATAGGCTAAGGTGTTAAGAATAAGTTCCCATTCATGTTAATAAATATGATAGGGCCTTTTAGAATAAATAGTTAATAAAGGGACAATGCTATAAAAATTAAAAGTGACCCTACCAACATTTACATTACACTTGGTTATAATTATAATAAATAAAGGGGGAAAATAAAATGGACCAAGAAGGACTTTTAGGTTAAGGTTTGGTCATGTTAGGAAATATGACTAAGCCTTAACATGAAAATTAATCTTAATTATAATGTAATTTAAAATTTTCCCACCAATTTTCTCCTGCCAAATGCAAATTTGAATCAAGGATTTATGCTAGGGTTTTTTGGAGGAGAGCTTTTAGAACATGAATTCAGATTCAAATTTTCACAAACCAAATGCTAATGAAAATTTGAATAGAGTCACACTGTAAATTCTAAGCATGATCCATCAGCAATATCTCCATTAAACTTTTAATGAGGGTTAGTAATTAGAAGTAGTAGGTAACATTAAAGTAAAACCACAAACTAGTTGGCTAACTTTATCAAAGTGGATGATCTTAAAATTCTAATGATGCTCAAAACAAGCCATACTTTCAGTGTTAAAGTTCAAAGTGTCTCAAGGGTCCC
>JARHVA010008676.1:87500-192500 GCA_037957365.1 Torreya grandis | reverse complement strand
AATATGTAAATTAGAACAAGAAAATGAGAGAGAAGCCATGATAATAAACACATAGATGACTACTGGATAATCTTTGTAGAATTCCTTGCTTATATTACTTGCTCCTAAGTTTACAATAATTTTGGCTTTAATAACTTTCCCATTTTATAAAATGGTAGTGCTACCTTTTATATAAGAATAAGGTAGTATATCGATCAGTTATAAGATACAAATGCACAAGGACAACTATCATTTTTATACAAAGCTCTAAAATACACTTGATTTTCTAAAATAAATTAACCTAGAGGAAAATATGCTAATAAATAGCATATTCCTTTACAAAATAATATTCCCTTTTCAAAATATTACAATGCCTCACAAAAGTGGAATATTAACTAATTGGCTGGTGGGCCCTACGTCTAGGAACTTGTTTGTTACTACTGAAAGATGTTCATAGCCTTTTGATGCTCCTCATGAACAAGTCCCAAATATACATCTAGACTTGAGAGACACTCTTCTTCCTTGTGAAATAAATCATTCAAATCTTTGTTATTTCTAGCCATGGTTTCTTTTATGCTCTTGGCCTTGGTGATCCTTTCGCCTGCATTGACTATTATGTCTAAGGTCCTACCATTGTCTACCCTAGATTAGCCTTAACTTTTATTTTTTATTTATTGTGTTACCAAAGTATCCCTATGTTTTAGTTTTTTTTCCTTCTTGATGCCTAGGGTAGTGTGATGCATCCTTTCAATGGTCTAATAGAGCTTGAGCAAATTTGTATTTCTAGTGTTCAATGCCATAGTGTCTAGGTTTGTAGACTTTGTAGGATTATCCACCATGGTGCCAAGGAGTTGATTTATGTCAAGCTATATGATTATGACACTTTAACCCTTCACAAGCCTTATGATCTTTATGTTCTATGTAGTTAATTAAGCTCACCACATGTTGATCCTATGAGCATCCTAGGTTTCATTGAAATCTCTTTGATAGTTACACTCTATCTTACTATCCTCTCAAAGAACAAGAGTGAGATATTGGTCATGATTTGAGAAGATGCACACCATTTTTATAATAGATCTATAGAATTAAAATCAAGTCCCTTTCTCTATTTGATTAATCACCATGATGAAGCATGGGGTATCAACCTACAAAGGAGAGAGAAATTTAATTAGCATCATTATTTATGTGGGGACTTAGGTTTAAATACCTTAGGCTAAGTTTTTTTTTGTTTTTATAAACACACCACATAATTTGGGCTAAAATATTTATGTTAAGCTCTTAGAACATGACTAAAGGGGTCAATTTAATATAAGGACCAAATGCTAGGTTTTGACTTAAGGTTTTATTATATTAATAAACATGATAAAACCTTCACTTAAAAGTATTTGTGAAAAGTTTTATGTCACAAGGACCTTTTTAAAATAAGAATTAGTATAAGTCTATAGCCTAAAGTTCATAGCATTCAAACAAATGCAATGAGGAACTTAGGATATAGACATGGCTAAATTCATCTCTGCATATATTTAGACTATGAGATCATTTCATTATTTTTAGTTCATAGATCTCAGGTGCTTGAACATCCTTCAATGGTTCTTATTGGTTTGCAATGTAATCCATGAGATTTAATTAGAGTATGATCATATAAAGGAACATAGGCTAAAATTCCTTAAGCTAAGTCTATTTCATGTTAATGAACATGCCATAGACTTAGGCTAAAGAATTTTATTCTAAGTTTTGAAGTGTAATATAAAATTACCCATCAAATGATATAAAAAATACCCCATTGTCTAGGAAAAATATTTAAATATCTTAAATTTTATGGCCTCATGGATGTTAAATGATGTTCACAAAAATGTCAAATTTTATCTCATGAAGTTATTAGTTTTGGTGGGATTAAAGTTGATGGTCATATGAACATCAATGATAGCCTCATGGATGTCAAATGATGATAACATGATCATAAATTTTAATCTCATAAAGTTCTTATATGTGGGAGTGCCATGTGATGGCTCCATGGGGCTTCTTGGGCCTTTTGACTATTCAACATTGTCCTCACTCTATTAGATCATCATCTACATGAGCACCATTGATCATTATATAGGGTGCTTACATAGGATTGTCTTCCTTTGAATAATTAAAGTTATAACCTAAGTTTTAAACTAAGGTCTCATTGCATTAAAAAATACAATGAAGCATTATGATAAAACTTAGGCTTAAGTCTTATGTTTAATAATGAGACCCACTTGTCCTTCGGGCCTACTTCATACCATCTAATATTTGATTCCACTTAAGCATAGGTCATTGATCATGATCCTTATCATGAGATGGGATTGGTCTAAAGCGTGAAGGATTTAGGATCCTCAGGATTCCTTCACACATTTTAATCAGGAGGAGCGATGAAGTGCAAACCATTAGATATATGAAGAAGCAAGGTTTTTTTAATTAGGACCCGATTAGAAATAAAAAATTAAGATAAGGTGTTAATACTAAGGTCATGTTCATGGTAATAAATATGATGGAGCCTTTTAGGCTAAATAGGTAACAAAGGGACCACACAAGAAAAATCAAAAGTTACCTTGCCAACATGAACATTAGAATTGGTTAGAAATATAGGAAACAAAGGGGGAAAATAAAAGGGACTAAGTAGGACATTTAGTTTAAGGTTTGGTCATGTTAATAAATATTACCAAGCCTTAACATGAAAATTAAGCTTAAGTCTAAAGGAATTTTAAATGTTCCTGCTAATTTACTCTTGTCAAATATAAATTTGAACCAAGGGTTTATGCTAGGTTTTTTGGAGGAGAGCTTTTAGAACATGAATTTAGATTCAAAATTTCATAAACTAAAGGATAATGAAAACTTGAATAGAGTCAATCTATAAATTCTAAGCATGATCCATCAACAATATCTCCATGAAACCTACAATAAGGGCTAATCATTAGCAACATTAAGTAACCTTAAATCAAAACCACAAACCAGTAGTCCAACTTTATCAAAGTGGACGATCTTAAAATTTTAATGATATTCAAAACAAGCCATGTTTTTAGTGTTAAAGTTCAAAGTGTCTCAAGGGTCCCAATTTTTAGAAATAGGGGTATATTAACCTTAACAATGTGAATAGACAATCTTGTGAGGGTGAGTGATTTAATAAACTCATCCTATAAATAAGGTAAGATTCGATGACTTAATCAGTCCACTCTATAAATATGGTGAGGTTGAATGATTTAATTACCTCAACAAATAAAATGAAACCACTATTGAAACATAAAAGGCTTGATAGTAGTACATCCTATTGTAATCATTATGTCTTGGTGTGTAATATAATGGTAAATTTTCTAATCTTTAGTTCAATATCATACCATATGCACCTCTAATATGTATAAGTTGGATTATATGTCTTAGATTTAAATAAATTTGTTTCAAATCTATGTAAACTTGGTGTGATGTATAGGATTTTGGTCCAAGTGTATATCTAAATCATAGAACTAAACTTGAGTTTGTGCAAGTATGGAGGTCATGTTCCTATGACATGCCCCCACCAAAATATGGAGATACTAAGTGTATCAGTATGGAGGTCATGCCTTTATGATATGATTCACTGTAATCTAGTAACTTTAAAAATGTAAAAGTGTGGAAATCATGACATTGTGACATGCCCTCACTTTAATATGGAAACTACGAAAATGTAAAAGTGTGGAGGTAATGCCTTTATGATATTACCCTACTACAATATGGAAACTATGAAAATGAATAAATGTGGAGGTCATGCCTTTATGATATGCCCCCATTACAATTTTGAAACTATGAAAATGTTGAAGTCATGCCTTTGTGACATGCCCCCATTGAAATGTACCCCCTCTTGAGGTGAGGTAAATATAAACTAGGAGGTACCTTACCTCAAAAGGATAAGATAGTTGTATAACATGTGTATCAACCATGTAGCATATGGGGATAACATGGTGAAGTAGATATATCAATTAGGCTCATAGTATGTGATCACATCAATTATTAAAATGCATGATATATTTCATGGTAATGTTTAAATGGATATAGTATAAACTGAACAAGTAATCAAATACAAATATAAAATCATTTTATGTAATGTAAAAGAATGGTTGAAGGAGACCTCATATAAGGTGCATGTTTAAATTCACATAATTGAATGATTGTCATATTTAAATGTCTAATTAACATAAAATGACATATCCAAATGTCCAATAAACATAAAATAACACAAGGTCCAATAGGCAAGGAACATATTTAAATGTTATACAATAAATATAATTTAGAATAATGTAATATACTCAAGTAATTGATAATGTGAATGAGTGAATTAGAAGCAAACAACATAAGTTTATTATACTAGTCCATCCATATATGTGTTATAAAAAAATGTTATTTGGTATAACATATCAAGTATAATGTGAATGATATAAGCATGTATATAAATATTTCTAACCATCCATCAGTATATAATCTCAGACATGAAAATGTAGAAATGATCATAAAGGATATGTAACTTGTATCAAAAGTGATTAAATAAGACTATGCCCCCAATTTACTATATTATGTAAGAAGAGAAAATGTGAAACATATGGAAGTGCATAGATCATGTGTCTAGGTATGCTTGTATCACACTCAAATACATGTGAAACATATATGTATATAAGAATGAAATGATATGTTATTTATTTTTCCCTAACACACACACACCCCATTTTCAAAATTTTAAAAACACGGACCCATTGTTGAAAAACCCCTAACTAGGGAACTATAAACATAAATAACTATGACTAGAATATCACATATTTGTCATAATAGTTTTTTATAGAAAATATAACATTTCCCAAATAAAAATTGTAACAATCCAAACTTAAAGTAGTATCTTAAGTCATCTCAAACCTTGCATTGTCCACAACTTTTAATTTAGTGTCATTTGTAGACTAACAGATATAATATATTTTTTCCTAGTATGTATTGTTGATTATAGGATTAAAAGTCTATGTCCATTGATTTCCTCCAATCAGGCCCATAATAAATATTTCATGTAAATGTGGCATGTGTAACTTTTGCATCATTCAAAATTTTGGATGAATATAAAAGGTTAATTCTATTGGAAACACAATGACTAAGAGGATGGGGTGAATTAGTCTCCTTATAAAATTTTACTTTCACTACAATATATCTTCTAATCATTCATCAAGTAACATCATCATATGAGGAATATCAACTAGTCTAGCAAAACAAGAATGAGAATATACACATAATAAGTATGAACACATCATATAAGTGGGAAAACCTCATGGGGAATAAAACCCACTAACCATATCTTAAAGAACTAGTCCTATAAATCAATGAATCAAATTTAGTTGATCACCCAATTAACTTAGAGCACTAACCCTAGTCTATCAAGCACTAACTTGATAGAGTCTTTAGCAAACAACTACTTATAAGGAAGCACCAACTCCCTTAGTGAATCAACACCAAATCAACCACCTCTTGACCAAGTACCCACTCAACCAAGTAAAATTTTGCCTTCCATATTTGTCCTTTTTAAATATTCAATCGATGATGGTCCTATTTTTTAGATCTTCACACACTTTTATCCCTCTCAAAACTGCCTCTAAGATTCTTCACTCTATTATGTTTCTTTAAGACTAATTGGGTCATATGAATTTGATATCCATAATTAGACCTCCTATTATATATTCATTAATATATATATATATATATATATATATATATATATATATATATATATATATATATATATATATATATATATATATATACAACCCTATTATGGTATAAATTACCTCATTATACTCCTCTTTATGATCTTTTATTCAATTTCACACTCTCTTATCTAACACATAAAAATAGGCCTAATTAGTCTTAGTCTTATACAAGTCACTTCTTGTCACAGACCTTGGTTGGAAATAAACAGTTTCACACTTGGATTACCCCTATAATATGTCTTATAACATGTTAAAAACATGATTCAACCTATACATTAGGTCATCCACAACCTAGCAGACCAAATTCTATTTTAGGCCTTAAGGAGCCTTAATTTAATTAGGTCTTCATTAGAGCACGTTACACTTTGTTTTTATTGAAATGCTTACAAACTCAACACACAAAAATATAACTTGATAAACTACTAAAATATAACTTATCCAACTTTAATTTATGTCCAAAACACCTTTTAGGTCCAACCACCTCTTGAACCCTTTCTCAAAATAATGTTTACAATAGGCTTGTGCATACACAAAAAATATATCTTGAACAACTAAAGTATAAACACAATTTTGAAGAAAAACCATAAAAAAAATTCACATATCCTAAAATATCATGCCCTTAAGGTCATAAAAAAATTCATTATATGCTTCAACTCAGGGTATACATGCTCAAACTCTTATCTACAAGATGCTTACACTGAACTACTAACTCGCCTCAAAACACAGTCATGGAAACTTGAGCTTATATCATCTAAAATAACATAATTAATGGATTATATTGAATTAATATGATATTAAAACATAAATATAATAATATATAACAAAATATCATAATATCTAATGGCAACTATTTGTCTTGCAAACCAATTTTGTGACCTTCTCTCTCATAGTCTTCGCTCATCCAGACAAGCCATTTTGGCTTTAATGTTTCAACCTCTTACATTGAATTCTAAGATTATAAAAAGAATTTATAGTTAATTAAATTCCAAAAAAAAACACTATGTGCATTATATACATCAAATTATCACAAAGATCCTCCAACTCATCACTGTAACTTACCCAAATCTACCAGTATACCTTTAAAAATAGTCAAGGTGATAGTGACATTCAACACCTATGTAGACAATTTAAGAGACTTATGATTCATTTGGATTATATTATGAGATAATTATACCAATATAAAATATAATTATACCATGGTCAAATGATAATATTGGGTTTTTAGACCAATATCATAACCTCACTATGTACAGACCTCACTGAGCTAGACAAGTCAACTTATGAGAAACTTTTCAATCATATTCACTGACCTTCAAAAATTTTATTCATAATTAACATGTTTTAAAGATATTTAAAAAATTCTCCATGAAATTTATTCATCCCTAATCTGTGATATCACATTCCTAATCACATTCTCACTTCTACCTAGGTTTCTCACTATTTGCACCATTAGGCTTGTTAGCGGTAGGTCAACTTGGATGACTGATTTATCAATATTAAGGAATATAACATAACAAAAATCCATAATTAACATAAAATATAAGTCTAAATATTTTTCCTCCATTCATTTATCAAATTTGACTTGGTCAACTATAACTGCTACATCAAATCTTTGAGAAACAAGGCCTTTACTATAGGGTCCACCCACTCACCTAAAAAACCAATCACACTTGTAGCTTCCTAGAAGAGTTTAATACAACCTCAAATAACATATCTAGCTGTGTCAATCCATTATAATCAATTTATAATAAGATACTTCAGATCAATTAATTATTAGGGTTCTTTTAGGGTAAAAACCATCTTCCAGTATTAACAATAATTTATAAATCTTATCTATTCATTCCAAAAAACAATGCCTATAAATTTAATCTAGTACCCTTCCAAATTTTACCATAAATATCTTAGGTTCTCATGTAGATGCTACACATGGCAATGAACAATTGAAAAACCTTCTCGAGTAGACAACTCTTCATTATGTGCACTCGAGAGACCTTATAACCACTTTTCAAGACTTTCCTTATAAAACATGACCTAAAACTGAGTAAATATGATTATAAAAACTTTAATTACTTTTTAAAATTCTCACCTATTCACACATTCCTTGGAAAATTATTGTGATACCTCATTAGGCCATTCTTTCACCATTTTGCTTTACTTCACTTGAGTCTTCACACTTCATTAGGTCTTGAACTGACCTTTAAAACTCTTTCAATGTTCTCTCCATCTAATTATCAAACTAAAACAGCCTATCTAATTCTTAGACACTAATTTTCATCCTTCATAGGTTTTGATAACACCTCACAATGCCTCATTAGGCCAAGTAAGGTCTAGAAGTGGTCTAATTACATACTAAATCTATAGGTCCTACCCCTGTAGGCTCATCTAGATATTATAATGAATAATAAAACATCGTATATACCTTCTCAAGTAACTTATTATATCTTATTATGGCTCTATGTATCCATTTCACCAAACCACCATACTCAAACCTTCTCACTGGGACTTTACAAAATATGGCTAGTGCCATCACTAGACATCTCAAGCACTTAAAATATTGAATACTAATGTTGAAACACTCTTTGATGATTTTATACCTTTCTCACATGCCTTACATGCTCCTTAGACAATGTCATACCTTTACACATACATCTTCATGGTCACCATGCACATGTTCATTCATGTCATGACTATGCTTAGGCTACATAAGCACTTGTCCTTAAAGACCTACCTTACACCACTTTTAAAGGATTCTATACCTAGATATCAAGCCCATACAATTCCAAAAAACTTATAATATACCTAAGATCACTCACTTCACCATGCTACCCACACATAACTTCTCAAAAGTTCTAGACAAGGCTTTGCAAGATTACTTGATGCCTTGACCTATTCTTTCCATGTCATGACCTTAACACAACATCAACCAAGAATATATAAGATACTTAGAATTGTAACTTTATTTCTCATTGAAATCACTAAATACCTTCAATGCTCATAATCTTGTCATAACATACACTACCAATTAGCCTTGATCATCTAGACATTATGCTCATATAGACATCAATAAAAACACTCTTTAACATTAATGACATTAGATTAACATCAATGATAACAATATGCCAAAAAAGTTCCCCTTTTATTATTGATGGAAAAACACACTATAGTATAATCAATCTCTTCTCCCCCAAATTAGTCTTTCTCCATGAATGTTTCTTCCCCTTTGACATTAATGACAAAGGATCAAAGACAATAAAATTATTAGAACCATTCACTCTCCTTCTTTGGTAACTATTCTCATAAACTGCAAAAGAACTTAGAACTAGAAAAATCCCACTTAGCTCAGGCATAGTATTTAAATGAACTCTAACCACAAGACCATACATCTTGTCCTTAACAATACTGTTATGACTCAAACTCAAAAGGCTATCCCATTTGTTCTTATCTAACAATGATCTTCAAATGGACTGAGGTTTACAAGACTACTTACCTTCCTTTATTCACCTTGATGCCACTAAGATGATTTATATCAAAATTTTATTCATGATTCTGGATACCTTCTCTATACTATGTACCTACTCTTGAAGCTCTTGAAATATTTGATTAACTCCCCATTTGTCCTTATAGCTTTTGAGTCACATAAAGAATAACAATCTCTTCTAACATCCCTCATGATTGGTTATAACTTCAACCTTTTTTCACACCATAAAGACTCTTACTATCATCCTCTTAGTTTCATAAGGAATATCTAATTCATGAAGACAACCCTTCTTGTATTAGGTTTGTAAAAAAAACACCTAGTTCACTATTTTCTAGAATTATATCATGTTGTATCACCTTCACCTCACACAACCAAGGAATACTGAGCATATAAACCTATGATACATGACCCAAATGTCATCTTCAAATTCCTATAACAATCACACCCAATTCATATGGGCATAAAACATTTCTATAACCAATGCTTGTCCATCATGTCTATTAGGCTTGTCTACAAACAAAGATATTTTCCTAGTGGAATAATCTAGTCCTCCATGTTGGAGTAAAAATCACTCATGTCATGTCTATATAGCATATCATATGTTATTATTACATCAATAATTCTCTTTCATGTTTCTCAAACCATCATGGCATAGACCTCATCATGACAAATATTTCATTTACTTAATCACTACCAATTATAATTTGTTAATTGTCTTTGTTTACCTTTGATATGAACCTTATTCAAGATGTATCTTCACAAGATGATCCTTGATATCAATTATTTATTATCAATCAACATAGAAGACAATATTCAACAATATCACTTTGAAGATATCACTCATATCACTGCTCTCATGCTTATGTTATGGCATGACAAGACTCAAGCCTGCAATGCACATGAATAACTTTAACACCTTAACATGTGTCTTCCATGATCACACCACTTATGACAATTTTTATCAATGCAACACTTTTATGTCTATTGGAATAACTTAATTCCAACTGAACTGACCTTGGTCTTCACTTAGGAACTAGTCTAAAAATAACTACTTGACATCAACCTAAATCACCATGATTAAAATCTCTCTTATAACTAGCTCAATAAACAAAATCATGAAACATCTCAAAAATCATGCTCCCCATTTGTCTTATCAATTTTCTCACTATATGAAACAATAGTTCACATAAACCATCTCCAACATAAATCAATCACAACTACAACCAGATGCCAAAAACTTACCTCTCAATATGCCAATAGACCACACTTCTATCTCAGACTCAATAATCTTTAACATGTCTTCATACCATCTTGATATAAAACACTTGTCAAACCTCAACAAGTATCCACCATGCTTCTACATATAAATTAGTTTTTCCATGAAGCCTAATTGAGTCACCCCTTCCACACGACACTAAAATAACATAAATTCAAGACATTCCTATATCTCCATACTCTCACAAAATAGAGTATTATTTAATGTCCTTCTAGGCTTGACTTTGAAATTGTCCTCTTCATCATCCTTATTATTCTCAGTCAACTCTTAATTATTACTACTTTGATAAATCACATGAGAACTAAGAACTCTCTTATCTCTTGATATGTAGCTTGAGAAACCACTATCTATACTTTGAGCTTTCATATAATCTTTTTATTTAGTCTTAATTTTTCTAGTACCATCATTCTTTGGTAGACTATTGAACTTAAATGATATCATGATAAACATTTCCATCATCACAATCCATTCTTATGCTTCTTAGGATCACCTTTATCCTACTAGGCCTATCTCAAAGGACTATGCTCTGATACCAAATATTGGAAACACAATGAATGAGAGGTAGGTAAATCAGCCTCCTTGTAAAAAATTTATTTCACTTCAATATACCTTCTAATCATTCATCAATAAACATCATCATATGATCAATATCAACTAGTCTAGCAACATAGTAATGAGAATATACACATAACAAGTATGAACACATCATATAAGTGGGAAACAAGGCCTTTCCTATAGGTTCCACTCACTCATATAAGAAAAAAAGCCTTTCTTATAGGGTCCACTCACTCACCTAATAAACCAATAACACTTGGAGGTGCCTGGGAGAGTTGACTACAACTTCCAGTCACTTATCTAGCCATGCCAAACACTTTTGAGCACTTTAGAAAAAGATCATTAATATCAAGTCATTATTAGTGTTCCTTGAGTGTTTTAACCATCTTCCAATCTTAAAGATCATTCATAAATCTTAGACCTTCATTAAAAAACCAATTCCTACAAATGTGATCTAGGACCCTTCGCCATCTACCATGAATAGGTTAGGTCCTCATGTAGATTTTGCATGTACTAATGAATAGTTGAAAAACCTTCTCAGGTAGACAACTCTTCATTCTATGCACTCGAGAGACCTTAAATATAGTTTTCAATCCTTTTATTTTAAACCATAACCTAAAACTTTATACATATGCTTTAAAAAACTTGACTTACATTTTTCAATACATATGCTTAAACCATAACCTAAAACTTCATACATATGCTCACTTATTCACACACCTTGGAAACTGATTATGATACCTCATTAAGCCATGCTTTCACCATCTTGATTTACTAAACTTGAGTGTTCACACTTAATTAGGTATTAAACTAACCTTCAAACCTCTTTCCATGTGCTCTCCACCTCATTATCAAACTTATTCAACCTCTCTCATTATAAAATACTACTTTACATCCTTCATAGGTCTTGACAACACCTCATGATGCCTTATTAGGCTAAGAAGGGTCTAGAATTGGTCTAGTTACATATTAGGTCTATAGGTCCTACCCATGTAGTCTCACCTTGAGATTCTCATTAGTGTTATAAAACCTCATATAAATTATAAAGTAACCTCATATAACTTATCATGCATCTATGCATCTATTTCACCAAGAAACCATGCTTAAACCTTCTCATTTTGACTTCACTAGCTATGATTAGTGCCATGACTAGACTTCTCAATAACTTGAATCTTGACCAATAATCTTGAAACACTATTTGATTATGTTATACCATTATCACATGCCTTAAATACTCTTTAGATAATTTCATACCTCTACACATACATATCCATGTTCACCTTGCACATGCTCATTCATGTCATGACTATGCTTAGGCTACTCAAGCACTTATCCTTAAAGACCTACCTTACAACACTTATTAAGTCATATGGACCTAAATATCAAACTCATATAATTCCAAAAATATTCTCATATACCTAATATCACTCACTCCACCATGTTACTTACACATACATTCTCACAAGGTCTAGATAAGGCTTTGTAAGATACCTTGATGCCTTGCCTATTTCTTCCATGTCATGACCTTAACCCAACATCAACCAAGCATATATAAGACACTTGGTCATACCTTCAATGCTCATAATCTTGTCATAACATACACTGCCAACTAGGCTTGCTCATCTAGACATCTATGACAACACACTTTGACATTAATGACATCAAATTGAAATCAATGACAACACTATGACATTAAATTATTTATATCCCTCTTAGTTTTCTTATCTCCATAAATAATCTATGAGGCATATTCATGCTAAAATAAAACCATGTTAATTTCACTTATTTATTGACAAACTTAATAGTTTTATATTACCATGAGCCTCCAATCTTTTGATTTCCTTGGTCTTTAGGATTTTGAGATCACTCCACATGTCTTGATCATGTTAACTCATTTATATATAAAGGTGAAATGGTTATTCACTCTATAACCTAATGTCCTAAGCTTCTAGGGCTTCAAGTGACCAACACTTGGGACATTTGCATTAATATTCATAATCAGAGATTAAGAATTATTTTGGTTGCCAATTCAATGCTTTGAGATACCAAGTCTCAAGGCCTATGAGATCATTCCACATGTCTCAATCACATTTTCCCATGACCACATAAATTTCTTCACCAAATGGAGTACCAATCAAATGCATCAAGGTTATGTGCTTTTAATGCTCCGAGATCATACCACATACATTAATCATGTTAACTCATCAATACAAGACCTCCAAAACATAGTGAATAAATTCAAAAGACTAGTTTAATGAGTATTACATGTGTTACTATATGGGGAAAGTAAGGATAAAACATAAGAGAGAGTGTTTGACAACATGGCAAAAAAGTAAGTTAATGAATGATTTAAAATTGTCTTAAAGTGATGACTAGACATGAAGAATTAATTAAAGATTGATAATTATAAAATAAGGGTCACCCACTAAATATTACTGGCATATTCAAATCAAAATGACATTAATGATGAGATTTTATTATCAACATTTAATGTGAATGAATACATTCAATACATAATCTTGCAAGTAATATATATGAAATCAAGAAACATTGGATTCACCTTACTATTGATTTGATCATTAAATGATTGTGTTCTCAAAATTCATAAGTGTCCAACGAGACCTAGATTTCTTCAATCACCAAGCATTAAATGAACTATTCCAAAACATCATAGGAGTTTGAGTGAATAAAATATAATAATGGTTTATTCATCAAAACAATGTAATCCCTTGGTCGTATCCCAATTCTCATTTATAAGATCAGCATAATATATGGACATAATCTTTGAGAAGAGAACTTTGAATTTTAAGTTCCTTCACTATTTGATAGACTAGGAGTAGGTTGATTGAATTTATTCCTACTCAACAGAGGATGAACACTCACCCTAAGCCAATTTTTATATTGATAATTTACTCCCAATTAAGGAAAATGCCCTCTACTAAGCTGTGGCCAAACCATAGGTAATGCCATGTATGGACCTCTTAAATATTCTATTCATGAATGGAAATATTGTAGGTGATATTTTATATGTGCAGAAGATCTAGAATGCTTATGGCTACATTTCAGGGAGGGTGTTTGAAAGGAACTTTACGCTTTCCTACCCTAAAATTGCCTAAAATCAAGTCTCAGCTAATGTGTAGCTTGAACACAATATTGTTAAAGGGAAGTAGGAACAATGGCTTATAAAATTCCAAAAGTTAAATCCCAAGGGGAAATTTCCACTAATTATAATTTTAAGTTCAGGCCTAGAATTTATATTTCAATGGCATTTTTAAATATATTGTATGGGTTCCAAAGTATTACTTATGTGCAAGTTGAATGGGTTTTACTACTAGACAATTTGTTGATCACTGAAAAATTGGTATCCATGTGAGAGATTATAAGTGCAAGGATGAAATCAAAAATACTCTACCTTGACAAAAGGAGCTAAGATGGAAATTTTTACATGATGTCTTATTTATCAGATGCAGTCATGGCTACTTTATACAAGTCCTATGGTTAAGAATGACAACCATCAACTCAATATTTTTAAAATAGGGTTAGAGAAGATTTATCCTTCATGTTTATTCATAGGTACAATAATGATATTTTAAATAAAAATGAATGAGGTATATCCTTATACTCTAAGTTATTCAATGCACCCCAATTCCCAAACTATCTAAGAATATAACAAAGAGACTAACCAAATGGGTGATTACTTATTGTACCTAGATGTAAATATCATCTAAGTAGAGGTTGCTAGGATTACCCCTTTATTTTTACCTCATCATGTTCATGATCACATTTTATAATAAGAGATATTTTACCAATTTTTCAACATCAATGATGAATAAATAGGCTAGAGACACTTGGCCTAGTAATTAAAAATGACTTTCAACATTAGAAAACACTAGTATGTGACTAGGTCACATTATATATTAGTTGGTAAACCCATGATAACTTAAAACTTGTAGCTGGCACCATTCATGGAATGGGACCCCAAGAAAATGATAAGGTGTTACCTCAAGATCATCCTAAAAAATAAGAAATTTCATGTTTCTTATGGTCACCAAACTTATGACCATGTTCATGTTTTCCTAAATTCATCAGATGAATCCTAGGTATGGACAAAAATGAAGGACAAGAATATATTTATGATATTAGAATATGACCTATAATATAATCTAGAGGCCATAAAGGAATAATATTAGAATGCATGGAGTCAATAATTGCCTCCATATCCATCACAAGGCTCTCAACCACTTGATCAATCTCTTTCCCTAGAAGCAGAAGTCATAGAAGAAGGGGCATATCAATCAGAAAGCCAAAGGAAGTCAAATCCCCAAATCACAAGGAAAATTTTGAGAGGACTACCTAGTCTTAAAATTCCTTCCAAATTCCATAACTTCATATGAGCAGGCCTTGGGGATAGTAACAACCAAGGAGAAACCATTAGTTTCCTCAAATAGTTAAAGGATGAGATGTTTTGTGATAATTACTTTGCATCCTCTCATGTTTGTTACTCAATTAAGTCTTCAATAGTTCTTAAAATCATATTTTAATTTAATTCTAACCCCCTATATCTCTAAAATATTTTATGTCTCCTTATGGAACCCATGTACACTCCACACCTTCCACTTCATCACATTCCACTCTACCTCCTACCATAGTTGTCCTCACAACCCTTACACCATCTCATCCACCATCCACTCCACATATCTTCACATACCATATGAAATAAAAGGATTCCCCTAACCGTTCCCTGGTATAAAGTTAAAAGAGAGGCCATCTATTGGTCTCCCTATCATCGAAAAAGATGTCGAGGAAGAGGATAAAGATGTAAATGAAGCCATAGATTTGGAAGAAGAGGAGGAACCAGAGAAATTAATATCTCTAGTTGATTATCCATCAGAAGAAAAAGACTAAGATAGAGGGATAACACATTTAGATGATGAAGAAGGTAAGATGGAGAAAGCATAATATTTGAGTCTAGGGTCATAAGAAGGAGGAGACACCTTGGTCAGGCTCAACCTAAAGTAAACTTGAAAGATTTATGAGATAATTTATTATATTATTTCTTTAGTGTGTATTGTAAAAACTATAATTGTAATTCAACATACGATAATTCATATTATTATACTCCCACTTCCATTATCTTTAGTACAAATTCTTACAATATTTACACACCAAAATTAATAAGGGATCAAAGGAAAGTCCATTTTAAGAATTTGTTATAGTTTCCATTTTTAATAATCCATCATATCAAAGAAATAATGTATCCTAATTATATTTTCCCATACCTCATCCATTTTATTTTCTGAAATAGACCATGACTATGGAAATAACCTTAGGCTTAAACTAGTTCTTGTTAAGGTGACACCAATGAAGGAATCTTCTCCATGATAAGTGGTAGGCCAAAAGCTTCCCTAAGTTTCCTTACAAATAAGTACCTAATTTCCAATCATATATATTCTATTAATCACATCCCCTACTATAATATCTTAACCTTATACATCTTCATAATGTACCCAAGGAGAATAAATAGGTGAATTAATAGTTCTTCAATGGGTAAGGGAGATGCACAATGTGCAAGATGAAAGGAAAATTTTATTATGATAAATTTTTTCACAGTTTCTACAAGGTCATATACAGATAGTGGGACCATATAGAGAATGATTAAGAGGAATGTAATAAATACATATATAAAGGGATAGATATAATTTAAACAAAGAGAAACCTATTTTTTCTAGCCAAAAGACTTGATAGGATCCCTAATGACCCTATTGATGACATTGAGTATTTAAATACTTTATTTGATTCTACTAGATTGACACTAAAAGAGACCCACTAAATCATTGAATAAGCCTTAAAGAGATGGAAATAGATGAATATTATATAGGCTCATTAGGAGATAATTTTTAAGGTACAAAGTGTAGCTACAAATCTATATAACATCTTGATCAACATTAGAGTATTCAAGGCATCCAATCAAGATAATAGAGAAAATATTATTACATTATGGAATAATATTAATGAAAAATAATGGATGTATAATTTTCTAGTCCAGAGTTCTAGAATTAGTGCCTTTGATCAGCTTAATTTGATGACTAGCATGGATGATTCTTGGTTCCTAAACTATGTGATTGCCAAAAAGGATTCTTCCCTAAATTGGCATAGATTAATGAATAATTTATTGAGTCTTTTTTAAATCATAAGCTAAATAATTACAAATTTTGGAAGACATGCGAGTAACCAGAGTGATCATTGAGATAAGGGAGCTGGTGAATGAAACTAATTTTGACAACCTTCTCCATTTAACTACTGAGGAATTAAAACAAGAATTGGAAGGTACTATAGTTAATAAAAATAAATAAGTTATATAATTGGTGAGCTTTGATAAAGATAGAGTGACAAGGATTAAAGACTTATTAGTTGACTTTAAAAGCTCATAGGTAGAATAAGATAGGTTAATGACTGAAGCAATCAATATTTTTAAGCCTTCACTATTAAATTTTGAGGTAATAGATAAATAATTTGAAAAAAAACATACATTGGGTGAAGTGATATAGGATAAGGAGGCATCTTATATGTCTACAATGCATACAACTAGAAGTTATTATCCCTAGCATCATAGATCTCTCAACTTATACAATAGTTGTAACTATAGTTTTTTCATTAGATAATTCAAGTAAAGACATGACATATGTATTATAAATTTAGAATAATTATGTATTTTCATGATTTTAATAAAATTGGGACTTTGGTCTCCATATATTATTGTAAATGCATTAGTTATTTTGGGCTTGAAATTTTACTTTCACTATTATTATTGTAACATACATCCTCACCTAAATTTTTAACTTGAGGTTCTATATTTGGACCTATAAATTTAGGTGAAGCTTGAATATATGAGTCATTTCCCATCCCAAGATTACAAATACATGTAAATCCTTAGTTTAAAATGGAGGAGGATTTTGGATATTAATATTAAATTCAAATAAGTTATGCTTGACTTGGTCTTGATGTACAAATCTTCATTCTTTTCCAATTCTATGGATTGCTTGGGAAGTCACATAATTTTGGTATATTGGTGATTAAAATTATGTATGAGTTATCTATTTTAAATAAAATTTTCATTTTTATCTATAGTTATTTGTAAATCTTTTTCATGCTTATCATAACCTTGTTGTAGATGTGCAACAACAATTTGGCAATAACGAAACCTTTGATTTCTATATGTTTGAGAATATTGTGTTCTTATTCCCATTGAATATTTAACTATATTTTCTTATTTTTTTGATGAAATAACTTTAAATAGTTATTGGTCTAGATAATTTTTCCTACATGAGCTCAAATACTAGTCTTGAAAAGCTTTATACTTGGATTTTCCATAGGCCATCCTTTCCTACCTCACTCTTCCCATTTTTTATAATTTATTTAAAAATTATACCCACCTTAGTTAGAAATCATCTTCCTTCCACCCACTCCAAGTATATTTAATTTCATCCATAGATAGTCCACCCATTATAAATAATTTGTGTCACTTAACCGCTATTCCACCAATAGGTTGTTATAAAACCAAATACCCTCCAACTCATGCCTTGGATTGATTCTATTAACCAATATTAAAATGTTAGAGGAAACATTTCAAGAAACTATAAGGGTGTGCATAAAACCCATATTAATAAAAAATTTAAAATTAGCACTAGAAGGAGGTATTTTATCCTCCACCTCTATCCTAAAAAGGTAAAATCACTTAAGTCATGTTGGATGCTCCCATATGACTAACAAGGTGAACCTCATATAGTAATTTGTTACAACCAACTTTGGAGATCCATATAAAGGCTAGTTCTAATAGAGGTATTTTTAGGAGACCTAATGTAGATTTATCATCTCCAAGAAGATAAAATCATCTTATAAAATTTCTAATGGCCCATTCCTAGAATCCAACTCCTAATTTTCCACTTCAGCATAATCCCCCACTTCAAGCCCCAACTTGGTCGATTAGATTAGATATCAATGTCATAATAAAAATGCTTGATTTGCCTAGAAACTTAAATAAATATCTCCACTCTTTGTTTACCTTAGGAGGGAGGACTATTAGATAATATATAAAGGCCTTTAAATCTTCCTTATTGATACTGAATGTAACTCATGAGGATGCGGTTGATAGATTATCCCCTTTCAATTTACACAAATCAACCTATGAACGGTTTTTAAATATTGTATAAGGGTCAATAAAAACATGGATGGAATGTCAAGATACCTTATTATCTCAATTTGTCTAATTTATTAGTGAAATTTTTATGTATTAAAACTTTTCCAGCATGAGAAGGGATCACAACGAGCCAATCTGAGATTTAAATGCTCAATTTTAAAAGATGTATAGTATATTAGACTATGCATGTTAACCTAACAATCCATTGGTCCTATAAATGTAAAAAAATGACCTATATTCAATGATTGAATTATTTATGTATATGGTTGTTAATATTGATACTTTACCATTTGATTACATAGAGATAATTAATGTATATAAATAGTTGTCTTCTTAGTTGCAATCATTACCTCCATTCAATATTGGACCTGTCTACCAATATTTTAACTCAATACCTAATATAACCTAGAATTTTATGTCACCAAAATATAACTCAATCCATAACCAATTTCTATTAAACCATGTTAACTAGAATCAATATTCTATTTTCTTAAATAATTCTACTTCTAACCATTAAGGTCAGAGTCAACTTTCTATACCAGTTAATAATACTTCCACAAAGGATAATGCTCATAACTCAAATAATATATAAATGGAGACCATATAGAGGATGTTATAGAAAATTATTAATGAATTCTTAAACATGCATAAATGTATGTGTAATAGAGGTGCACATAACTCTAACAACAATAATCAGGTTTATTGGTTCTAAAGGTATAATAGGCCTTTCAATAGGTGTGGGAATAATCAAGAACATCATGTTCCTTATAATAAGATGTCTAAGATCAATATTATAGACACATTTATTTCAAAATGGTGTATATTCCATAAAACAATACATGGGAACTAGATCATAACAAGTTTTTCACTACTTTTGAAATCTTCCAGTAGGAAGCTAAAAGGAAAGAAATTTTTCTTAGACATCAAGAGCCATATTCGATGAATTATTTAGGAAACCCTAGCATGGATATGATATTTGACACTTTCAAATTAACTTTTACATGGTAGGATGATAATTAAATTGAGGATAACACATATCAAGTTCATGCTTTCCATTAGTATTAGCATGTAAAAAAATTACAACTTGAGAAGCAAGCATCCTATGACTTTTTCAACACCTCCCAATAATAATGTCACTACTCTTAATATAAATGATAATAAAAATATACCACTAAAAAGGAGGCATAATAATCTTCCTCATAACTAAAATGATTAATCATAAAGCTTTGAGCATTAGATTAAAGGAGGATACAATATTGTTGAAGAAATGAAAAACATTAAACCCAACATCAGCCTTCATGATCTAGCTCAGATCACTGAATAGAGGGAGATTTTTCTGAAGACCCTGATAGAGAGGACTTATGACAATTCTAATACTTTTGATGTAAACATAATTATGTATAAGGATAAAACCAAGGTACTATCATTCCTACTAATAATTCAAATTCTCAAAAAAAATGTGCATAATTGCCTAGTTGATTATGTGGAATTAGCCAATGTGATGCCTAAAACTATTTTCCAAAAGTTGGGTTTAAATCCTGATAATTCAAAATGATTGGTATTAAAGTTAGATAAATTTTTAGTCCCTTGTGTAGTAGAATTGACAAATGAATGCATACAACTAACATTAGATCCATGTGTGTAACAGACTATTGACATTTTGGTCATTGATATCCTAAAAGCATACAACTTATTATTAATTTAAGACTCATCCAAAATGTTAAATATGTACATGGCCACAATTTTAACCCATGTATGGATACATTGGAAGGGGGTACCTAATCAAATTATGTAGACAAAGAGACCAAAATAAATTACTTGATCATTAAGTACAACATTAATAATGACATGGTCAAATTTATATTGACACACATAGGTGTGTACATGTTCACCACCAAAAAATAATTTTATGAACAATAATTTGAAGTTCTTTCTTAATTATGAACTCTACACTTTTATGGAACTCGTTCAAAGCAAGGTTTTGCCATAATCATGGCCTAACAAACCAATAAGGTAAGAATTAACTTATTTATTATAGGTTTTAATTCCCATGCACCATTAAATGAGATGAATATGAAGTCTTGATCTTAGACCTACAATTTGAATTAAAACATAATTCCAAACAACTACTAGTGTTCAATGATTTAGAGTTGGTTGTAAACTAGATTATAAATAAGTACTAGTACAAGATTGCATAATTAAAGGAAGTAAATCACTGATCTTGGGACTTGATTTGATCCCTTTAATCATTCAACATCATGTCTATCCCAATAAAAAATAATTAGACAAATGATTCATTGGCAGCATCTACTACCAATTTGACACCACTTCAGGAGTAAAAAATCCAAAAAAAATAGTGGAGTTGGTCCCATGCCCCTTTATCCCTAATAATGTGTTTAAATTATAGGTTTTTTATTATGATCAATAAATCATATAGTTCCTAAATAATTTAGGAAATTTTAAGGCTTGAATAATAGATGAAGGAAATATCCAACCTATGTAGACTAAATATATGTGCTAGAAAGGTGTTCTATAATTGAAAGAAAACTAAATTACCTTAGGCATGGTTTCCTTAGAATAATGTTTTGGCATTGACCCTCAAGCCTAGAAGTAAAAATAACTAATTGTAATTGAGTCTAACTTAACCAAGGAAAACTTTGTGACTAAACACACTCCCCATATAGTGAATATATGCTTGAGTTGTACTAAAAGGGAAAAAATAAGATAAAGGTATTTCTTATATATTATAAGTATGTCATTACTTGGACATATGATGACCTAATGATATTTTATCTTAGGGTTATTACCCACACCATCCCTTTAAAACCATAACACAAGTCCTTTAGGTAGAGGTAGAGTCCAATAAATTTGGTCTTAGGACCTTTCATAGAGACTAATGTATAGAAGCTCCTGGATGCCAAGAGTATTTTCCCAATTAGGCACTTACCTAGGTAATTAATCTAGTACCAGTTAATAAAATGAATAGATAAATTAGGCTATGTATGGATTTAAAGAACCTAAATAGAACATTACAAAAGGATACTTATCCCCTACCTTCTTTGGGCAAAGTAATATTGATGTTATGTGGTTCATAGATGATGTCTTTCTTGCATAGTTTCTTTATCTACAACCAAGTATTGGTTAAGGTAGAAGACAAGATGAAGACCAATTTCACCACCAAATGGGGGACCTTTACATATAAAAGGATGCCATTCATCCTAATCAATGTATGGGTCACTTTTGAAAGAGTGATGGATTTCACTTTTCAATGATTAGTGGGGAAGTCCATCATCATCTACATAGATGATCTTACATTATTTTCCAATAATATGGATGACTATGTAATCCACCTATAGAAAGTCTTAGATGGGTTAATGAGGTATGGAGTTTATCTAAAGCCTAATAAATACATTTTTATGGTAACTAAACAAAAATTATTGGCCCCTACTATCAATTAAAAAGGGATCTCCATCGACCCAAACCACATCCAAGAAATTTCCAAGATAATTCCACCCAAAAATAAGAAAGAGTTGAAGTATTTCTTTGGCAAGATTAACCTGTTGAGAAAGTTTATTTCTATTTTTGCAAAAAATGTCAAACCATTAAATGTCATGCTAAAGTAGGATGATAAGATCAAGTGGATGACATAATCAAAGAAATCATTTTAGGATATTAAAATCATGATTGCTTAATAATTAGTCCTGATCAGCCTATATTTTAGTGAAGATTTATATCTTTATTCATTCCCTTTATAACATACCATTACTACAGTATTGACACAAAAGGTAAAATATAATGAGCATCCCATTGCCTTCATGAGTACCAAATCTAAAGATACATAAATAAATTACTCCATGATTGATAAGTAGATATATTCCATGATCAAATCCATAAAAAAATTATACATTATATTCTATGAAATAAGACATATGCCATTGTCCCTAACCTAGTTTTCAAAATCATGCTCAACTAGAATGATCTAGGACAAAGTAGAGGGAAATGTATGGACAAACATTAAGAGTTTCACCTTGAAATTAGAGTAGTAAAAATGGTAAGAGTCTAGGGACTCATCTAGATTATGAGTCAAACTAACCCACACATCCACATCAAAGAAATTAATGAAGCCTAGATGACAAGAGGAGAATGTTATTCACATATCATTCATTACTTGCTTACAAGAACATGCCCTCCTGAGTTGAATAGAGAGCAAAATTGAGCCCTCAAGATCATATCAACTCACTTCATTATCAAGAAAGGGGTACTTTATAGAAATAACTATGAATGAATCTACCTAATGTGCATTTTGATAGAAGAATATAAGTACATACTATATAACCTACATCAAAAGGTTGGCAAATATCACCCCTCTAACAATACTACAATTCATAAGATTATAACGATGGGTTAATAGTAGCCTAAAATCTTCAAGGATGCCCATAAACAAGTTATAATATTCCATAAGTGTCAAGATTTTATATAGAGAGAAGTGAATGTTGATATGTCTTGACATCCAATCATTGAAGGATGCCCCTTTACCTAATGGGACCAAGACTTTATTGGGTTATTAAATAGTTTGTCCTCATAACTATGGATTATTATACCATGTGGACAAAGGATATTGATACAAAGAATTCATGAGACATATATGTCAATAATTTATTATAGTAAAATATAGTCACTCTATTTGTCATACCCATTTCCTTGGTCTATGATAATGGCTAAATATTCTAATCTATTAAATTCATAGAATGGGCCTACCATAATCAGTCACCCTCAATTTGTCTTCCAACCATTACCCATAAGGAAATGGTGTATCTAAATCAACCAATTAAAACATAATGTATTCCATAAAGTAATCTACATAGAATAAACCAAGAGAATGGAATATCTTATTTAAATATGCATTATGGGTAGACCAAACTAGACACAAGAAAGCTCTCAAGGCTTCACCTTTTCTACTAGTGTATGGATGACATCCAATCTTCCCCATCATTCTCTAGATACTAAATTACCAATTTATGTAAGAGTATATGGCATAAGATGAGATAATAACTTCCAAACTACTTGAGATAGTCTAATTATAAGACATAATAACTAAAACACTTCACAACTTCAACAAGCATTAGGATATTGTCAAATACTAGTTTTACAAAAGATCCAAGATCAACACTTTTAGGATTTTAGACCTAGTTCCCCTCTTAGATAAATCACATGAAAATAAAGGGAAACATGACAAGTTGAATCCATTATGGTTTGAACCATATTAGGTATTTGAAATCCTAGGAAATAATGCCTTCAAGTTAAAATACCTCCAAGGTAAGGACCTCACCTTTCCAGTCAATGGGAAGTTTTTAAAGCATTACTTCATGGATTTTGTAATTATAAATGCATTAGAGTGAACTATGAATGGATATTTAGAGTAGATTATATTTCCTAATTTACTAATTATATTTCTTAATTTATAGATTAGATTTATTTATTTCTAGATTAAATTTCCTACTTTATACACTTATTTTCCTTTAGAATATTTTTATTGCTTTTGGTAATTTAGTTTCATGTTTCCTTGTTTAGTTTCTTAAGTTTTTGAACTATCTCAATCAATTTTCTAATTACCTCAATATTAAAATTCATTAAAATACACTCACAAGGTAATAACCCAAACTCAAATTTCATGAAAATGTACTCAAATATGAAATAGATTCCCAAATCCCACAGATGCATTAACATGTATACAGTTTTATTTTAAGTAGCAAAGCACAAAATATATATGATATGAAATGCAAAACTGTTCATGGAGGCTAGGCTAGTTTTGGATAAAATATAAAATCTAACTATTAAAAGAGATCTAAAACCACACATTTAACCAAATAATAATAATCCCATAACACTATGGATGTTAAATACTAAAATTATCTCTAACATGAAAATGTTAACTCAAAAATCTTGCAAAAATACACATGCATTGAACACACTAAATTTGTAACTTCATGAAGCTCTAATTCAACCTCTAAATGATATAACCATCATGAACCAAAGGGTTTTCATCCTATGATTCACCAACCAATGGGTTTCTATCCACTAATCACCAACAACCCAAGGGGTTTTGTCTTTGAATCTTGTAGTAAAATCATAAGTGCAATAAACCTATATAGAAATTGGTTTTAATGGAAAAAAGATATCTCATAATTATATCATCACATATTAATACTCAAGAGGCCAAAGAGGAGCACCAAAATCACCACTCCTTTCTTTCTGGAGACATGATATGGAAAAATAAACTAGTTGTCATCTTTTTCCACTTTCTATAAGTCACTTAGCCTTGCTTTTTCCTTCTTTGATTTCTATTCTCTAACTTTTCCAAATTCGACCCAATTATAAAATAGTAAGTTTACTTGCAACCCCATAAATACTATCTCTTATACATCCATGCCCCATCTGGTAATTTTCTTTATAAACTAGTCATCAATAACATCATAACCTCTCCACAAATTGTGCCTCTAAACATGCCACAAACTACACTAGGATAATAATACTCATATTTAATATTTAATGGACCATTTTTTAAAAATAAGAATTATGTTGGACTACACAATATTAAAATAGTATTTCCTAATTATTTAATTAGTTCTCTAGAATTGTGAGAATGGAGCAATTTGGTCACCCTTTAGATTTTTTTAAAATGGGATATGATAAATGCCCCCTACTTGAATTTTCTTTCCCTCAATAAATTATAAATTTTAATGTTCCATAATATTCATGCCAAAGTGATGAAACAAATTGTAATGCTCATATAATATGGATCATGTACATGTCAAGTGAGATAATTTTTGCCTAAGATCATTACAAGATACACTTTCCATTTCATACAAAACATCCTTGTGCAAGTCATGTAATTTGATCACCTCTTTAAAAAATAGTTTGACCTCATGCTAATAATTATCAAATAAATGTGCATAAATGTCAACATCATAAATGCAAAATTTTATAAGATACATGATGTGATGCTTGACTATATTTATACCTCTTTGACTTGGATAAAGCAATGAGAATGTAATGGTGATAATTACTCTACTTTTAATGTTACTAGGATCCCAAACATATCCCAAGAACTCTTCACTGTGGATCCACTACATCAACCTAATATGGATAACAACCTTCTCTTTGAGATATTCTTATGAGAATCTCTATATTTAGGTTATGAATAATCCTAGATATCCCCTAGTGGTGCATCATGAAATGCTCTCAAAATATTCTCCTTCACTTTTGAATCAAAAAATAGGAAGATTCTATTTTCATTAAGTATGGGGTCATCCATTAATGCAAATCTATTATCTCTCACATTCCCATCAAGTAGGTTAGTATCAAATGTGTTTTTAAAATAACCCTCCATAATTGAGACCTTTTAATTGGTATAAATAACAAAATAAGAATATAGATTAGGCATCCTAAAAATAAAATCATCTACTTCATTCCATTTGTAATTAATGTACTCTATGTCATACTCATAATATTGGATCTTACTCACCTAAAACTTTAGACTATTATGAGATGTCTTCACCCCAATTCTTGTATGATCTAAAAATTATAAAACTTGGTCAAAACATGCATGATGTCAACATTTATTTTAATTATTATTCCAAATTCCACCTTTCAAATGTTATGGGATGACCCTTATAAACCATTCTACGTCCCACTTTAGAAGCATCATAGTCTACAACAAATGTGGGTGAGAAATCTAAAAAATCAAGTATAGGACATGAAATCATTACCTCCTTAAGCTTATCAAAAACTCCTTACCCAATCTGTGTTCATGTGAAATCTCTTATCTCTATCATATTAGCTAAGGGTACTATTATACATGAAGATCCCTTAAAAAAACTTTTGTAATAACTAGAGGCCAAAGAATCTACTTAATTATGCCAGTGTGGTGGGAGGAGGCATATCCAATGTACCTTGCATCTTTTGTTGATATATCTGAACACTTTGAGAACTAGTTACATGACTCAAGTATAATAACTATGTCACCTAAAACTCACATTCAAATTCTTTTTCAAAGAGAGATTGTTTCTCTAGAGTTTGAAGGACTACATCCAAATGCTCCAAATGATCTTCCCAAGTCAAACTATAGAAAAAAATGTCATCCAAGAAAATCAAAACAAATATTCTCAAATTATTTCAAAATACATGATTCATACACGACTAGCAAGAATCTAGTGCAATTACTAAACTAAAGGGCATGAAAAAGAACTCAAAATGTTCCCCATGGAATATGAATACTATTTTAGTAACCCCCTCATTCCTTACATGGATTTGATGGTAATCCAACCTCAAATCAATCTTTGAATAGTGCGTTACACAATGAAACTCATTAATGAGCTCATTAATCCTATGAATGGGGTATTTATATTTGATGGTCTTCTTGATCTCCTATTTGTAATTTTTTGGGTGGTCATAAGGTGAATTCATGATAGGCTTAGGGCCTGATCCCCATTTTATATCATGCTTGAGTCTTCTATTAGGTGATAATCCCATGGATGAACTAATATGTGTAACCAAATAACTTATTACCCATGAAAATTGGAATTTTTGAAAAAGCCTTTCCATCCTTCTTTTTATAACCTCATATGGAGATATATTTGTTATTCCTTTCAGAACTACTTCCTTCCCATCAGATCTAAATCTGAGTCCCATATATAACCACAAAGGATGGAGTTAGTGCACACTCAAAACTACATCAAAATCACTTAAACCAACAAATTCAAAATAATAAAAAACCTTAATATATCTATATGATAGGTCATATTTATAAATCTTATTTGTGCATGGTACATCATATCCATTAGCTACAATGACATGGAACCCTTTAAACTCTTCTATTCCAAGTCTCATTCTTCTTTCATCAATAAAATTGTGGGTTGTCCCACTATAAATAAACATGGTCATTCTTTGTCCATTAATATCTCCATGAACTTTGAAATGATGGTATCCACGTGATCTTGAGAGGGATACAAGTATGCCACATTTATCTTATTCTTTATCTCCTTAATGGTGAGGATATTTTAGATCATGAGACTCTTAGGATGTATCTTAATCCAAGTCATTATTTGATACAACCTAAATATAATATACTTGCCCTTTTCTAAGGCATTTGTGTCCTAGCATCCATGGGTATTTGTAATAGAAATAGAGTTTCTCCTTCTTAAGCTCACTCCTAGTTTCATCATCCACCTTCTTATGCACATTTGGAAGTGCATCTTTTTGTGTTGGGGCAGCCATAAATCTTTTTTGAAAGTTACCTTGAGACTTATTCCAAAGCAATGGCCTTGTAACATTATTGATGCTAGGAATAATGAAACCATCTTGTAGAATCTTATCCTTATTGAAAACTTCCTGATCCATCCGAGGATAGAAATCCTATAAGTAGATTGATCCCAAGAAAACCTTTATATTCTTAGTCATAATACAAAGAACATCAAAATGACATATTTTTATTACCCACTTTTACCATCGAGATTCTCATAAGGACTATATCCATTTGTCCATCACTCATGATCTTGTCTTGAATTATGGTAGTTAGCTCCCAAAAATAATATATAAATCATGTCCATTGATCCTTTCTAATATTGTAATAAATCACAAAAAAACCCTATGGAATTCCTCATAGACTTCCTTTCATTCCAAATGCCATATATGGAGAACTCAATATCAATATCAAGGGCTCTATCTACTTTTACCCTTAAGAGACTACCAAGATCCCATATGAAAAAAAAATGAACTTATATCAAAGAGTCATCATGCCCTATATTTCAAGTTGTATCCCTTACACTATCACCCCTTTTTGCATGATTTCTATGATGACAAAAAAATTGTGATGACATAGGTAGAAATAAATTTGAAATATTTTATTATCTTTGCCTAAAAATAATATTTTCATCCTCATTATCCCAAAGAGAGTTCATTGAGATATACTTAAAACCTCCATTTTTATGACTAAAACCCCATAAATTAAGGCTAATCAAAAGTTTCTTCTCAAATACATATCCATCCATATGGGTATTCCATAAATCAAGAAATGTATCACCATTTATAATTTTGAAAGATAGTGTATGTATTGGTGCATATTCCTTCAACTTGTGCTCTCTACATATCACAAGTGATGCACTTTCCTTTTTGAATTAATTAACATTTTCTTGACATATGCCATCATTAGGATTCAATAAAACATCTTTGATTACCAAATAATTTTACCTTCAAATTCTATGGCATTGAGTGCCTTTGGTTTAACTTTTTCTTTTTTATGCAAAATAATTTTCTCCTCCCTAGCAATCTCTTGAGGCTCTGATTCTAGCTTCTATTTCTCTTTAAAATGATTTTTTTAGGTGTTACTCTACTATCACCATTTTTTATTCATTTATCTTCTTTTCATGCTCTTTTTCAAGATTCTTTAACTTTTCTTCTTCTAATAATATTTTATTTGGCTCATGTTTTATGATTTCCTCATAATCTTCTTCTAGAATGATTCCTAACACCACTAAAAGGTCATGAAATGGCAAGGCTTCCTTAACTTATTTATATATATCCTTATATTCGTCATACAATCTAACAAACTTAGGACTTACAGACCTTATTTCTTATTATATTTCTTTTATTAATATATTGGGTTGTGTAAGTCCAATAAATTTCAATAATCCTCCCATGATTCACCCTACAGGTTGGCAAGATCAAGGTTATGATACCATTGTAATAACCTCGATATTAAAATTCATGCAAATAAACTCACAAGGTAATAAACTAAACTCATCACTTGTGAAAATGTACTCAAATATAATAAACTTTCCCAAATCCCACACATGCATTGACATGTATATGCTTTTATTTTAACTATTGAAGTACATAACATATATGATGTGAAATGAAAAATTGCTCATAGATGTTCGATGAGTTTGGTACCAAATATAAAATATAAATATTACAAGAGATATGAAACCACAAAATTAACTAACTATTAATAATAATCTAAAAACACTTTGGATGCTAAAAATTGAACCGATCTCTGACATGAAAATGCAAACTCAAAAATCCTACAAAAACACACATGCATTAAACACAATAAATTTTCATCTTCATGAAGCTCTAATGCAAACTTGGAATGAGATCACCCTCATAAAAAAAAAGGGTTTCATCCTCTCATTCAAAAACCAACGGGTTTACATCCAGTAATCACCAAGAACCCAAGTGGTTTCATCCTCAAATCCTATAGTTGAAGCACAAGCACAACAAACCTGTATATAAATTGGTTGTAATGGTAAAAAATATATCCCATAATGAGATCATCACATATTAATACTCAAGAGGCCAAACAAGGGCACCACAATCCCCACTCCTTGATTTTGAGAGACATGAGATGGAAAAAGCAACTAGTTGCCATCTTTTTCCACTTTTCATAAGTCACTTAGTCTTTGTTTTTCCTTCTTTGGTTTCTATTCTCTAACTTTCCCAAATTTGATCCACTTATTAAATATAAAGTTCTATTGGAACCCCATCAGTATTCTCTCCTAAAAATACATGCCCTATTTGGTAATTTTCCTTAGAAAATCCTCATCAATGACATCATAACCTCTCCAAAAATTGTGCCTCCAAACATGCCACATGCCCCACTAGGAGAATATTACTCATATTTAATATTTAATGGCCCATTTTTTGAAAATATGAATTATGTTGGACCACACAATATTAAAATATTATTTCCTAATTATTTAATTAAATCTCAAGAATTATGATAATGGATCAATTTGGCCACCCTTTAATTTTTTTGAAAATGGGACATGACAAATTTATCAAACTAAATTCAAAAGGAAATGTCAAAAATAAAGGGGATGATACTAAAAGGGAGCATAATTGGTACTCATGGAAATTTATTTTGACAATACTAGACTTTTTAGAGTTGAAGTGTGTATTATGACTAAATATTAGTTTTATTTAGAGTGAATAGGGCTTCTTTGATTTTGCAAATATCTTTGATATACTCATGCAAAATATATAAAATCTTCCCATTTCCAAAGATTCAATGCACTCTCATATGTTAAAACTTGGATAGAAGATGATAAAGATAGTTGTGATTCATAAAATAAAATTGAAAAAAAAATCAAAAAATTGATAGAGGATAGGGGATTCAAGTAAAATCTACTAGGGCTATGGACTCCAGGCTAGAAGTAGAGAAATTATTTGAGTGGAACCAAAGGTATCTCTATTGAGGATATGGACACCTAGATGGTAAAAGAATAATACCTAGGCTTTATTTTTCATAGGTGGCAAGGTCAAAGTCAATATGAAACCTACAATGTTTATTTTGACCTTTGTCAAAATCTTCATGACAAAGGGAAATTAATTTAACAAGATTACATACTCATTTGAGGACTGGGAAGGTTACTATGTTGTATTATGAAGTACAAGTTATTTTTTATAAGTTGGATTTCCTTATTCTCTAGTTATTAAAATTTAAGTTCCATCGTAATATGTTCCCAAAATTTTGGGTTCTCAAAATACCTAGGAGTATTTTCCCCTTTGAGTCATCATTTTTTGAACCTAACACACATACCCAATTTTAAAAAATTTAAATATAAGGACCCATTATTTAAAAAGCATACCTAGTGAACTATAAGCATAAAGATATATGAATAGGGTATCATGAATTTGTCATAAGGGTTATTTATACAAATTTTAGCATTATCCAAATAAAAGTTGTAATAATCTAAGCTTAAACTATTATCTTAAGTCATTTTGAATGTTGGATTGTCTAATTTTTACTTTAATGTTATTTCTATACTAATGAATCAAATATTTATTGTCCTATTATATATATGTTGATCATAGGATTAAAATCCAATGACTATTTATTTCCTCCAATTGGGCCCACAATAAATATTTCATATAATCATGACATTTATGCTCTCACATCATTTAGAATTTTGGATGATTACAAAAGGCTAAGTTTTTCTATCCATTCAAGTTTATAGAGATATTTAAATATCCCATAAGGAATATTAATGCTAAAATATAACCATAGGAACTTCACTTGTTTATCAAAAAAACTTAATAGTTTTATGTTCCCATGAGTTGGAGAGCTTCTAAGTTCCCAAGTTTGTAGGCTTCTGAGATCACTCCATATGTCTTGATCATTTTAAATTACCATTTTATGAAGATTAAATGGTTTTTCTCTCTACACCATAGTGTATATATTTTATAGGGTTATACATTATTGACACTTGGCACATTTATGTTAATTTTCATAGTCAAAGGTTGAATAGTCTTTTATTTGCCAATACATTTCTCCAAACTTTTGAGTCTCTAAGCCTATGAGATCACTCCATGTGTCTTGAAAATGTTTTCCCATAACCATGGAAATTTCTTAAATAAAATTAATACCAATATAATTACCTAAGTTTCCATGCTTTAAGTTTTTTGAGATCATGCCATGGGACTTAATCATGTTAGCTCACTACTATGAGACCTCCCAAACACAAAAAAGAAATTCAAAAGGCTAGGTTAATGACTTCATGACATGTGGCACTATCTATGTAAATTAAGGCTAAAATATAAGAGAGAGTGTTATATATCATGGCAAAGAAGCAAGTTAATGAATGTCTAACAAATGTCTTAAAGTGATGACTAGACATGAAGAATTAATGAAAGATTACCAACTAGAAAATAAGGGTCACCTATTAGAGCTTTCTTTCATATTCAATTAAAAATATTAATTAAAGGAAATAATTAATTATCAATATTTAAGGGAAATGAATATATTCAATACACAATTGTATAAGTAATATACATGAAATTTGAGAACATTAGATTTACCTTGATATTGTTTTATTCATTAACTAATTATGATCTTGAAATTCTTAAGTGTTTATCAAGACCTACATTTTTTTAGTCACCAAGCACTAAATGAAATATTATATAACCTCATAGGAGTTTCAATGAATAAATGATAATGATGGTTTCTTCATTAAAACAATGTAAGCCCTCAGTCTGATCCCTGTTCTCATTTGTAGGATCAATAGAATATAGGGACATAGTATTTGAGAAGAGTGTTTTGAATTTAAAGTTATATCACTATTAAACACTCTACGAAGAGGTCAAGTAAATTTAATTTTAATCCATATAAGATGAACTCTCACCATAATCCAAAATATATATTGATAATTTACACCCAATTAAGGAATAAGGTCTCCACCAAGCTACAACCAAACTAGAGGTAATGTCATGCATTGACCTCTTAAATATTCTATTCATTACTATAAAAACTATAGGTGACATTGTACATGTGAGGAAGGTTTATAATACCTATTCCTACATCTCAGGGAGGGAGTTAAAAAGGTAACTTAAGATTCTCTACCTTAAAAATGTTCAGAATCAAGTCTTTGCCAATGTGTGGCTTGAGAAAAATAATGTGGATGGGATGCTAAAATAATGGATTTTAAAATAGTAAATTTTAAATCCTAAGGGCATAATTTACACCAATTATATTATTAAGTTTAGACCTAAAATTTCCAATGTAATGGCATTGTTGAACAGATTGTATGGGTTCCCAAGTATTACTTATGTCCATATCGAATGGGTGCCACTAGTAAACATAATGTTGACCACTAACAAATTGGAAGCCCTGGGAAAGATTATAAAATCAAGGTCTAAATCAAACATACTCTACCCTGATAAAATCCCTGAAGATGGAAATTTTTACAGATGTCTTATTTATTAGATACAGTCATGGCTACTGTATACAAGCCCTATGGCCATGAATGGTAGCCATCAACTAAGTATATAGGGAACATGGAAAATATTTATCTTTCATGTTTATTCATAGGTAAAGGAATGATATTAAAATAATAATTAATGAGTTATATGCTCATATATACCAAGCTATACAAGGCACCCCAATGCCTAGTCTATTTGAGAATATAATAAGGACACACACCAAAATGGATGATGATTAGTTATACCCAAATTTAATTATCATCCAAGTAGAGGGTATTATGACTACCCCTCTATTTCTACCTCATCATTCTATTGATCACATTTAATAATAAGAGTTATCTTACAAATATTTAAATAGCATTGATGAATAATTAAGCCAGAGACACTTGACCTACTACTTTCAAACAACCTTCAACATTGGGCAACACTAGTATTTTAATAGGTCATATTTTATATCATCTAATAAACCTATGGAAACTTAAAACTTATATCTAGAACCATTCATGGAATAGGATCATAGGGAAAGGATAAGGGGTTACCTCAAGACCATGATAAAAAAGAAGAAAGTTCATGTCTTTTATGGTCACCAAACTTATGACCATGTTTATGTTTTCTTGAGTACCTCAGATGACTCCTAGGTATGGATAAAAATCAAGGACAAGAAGATATATATGATATTATCACATGACATGTAAGATAATTCATAGGCCATAGAGGAATAATATTAATATGCATGGAGTTAAGAATGTATTCCATCTCCATCATAAGGCTCTCATCCACTTGATCAGCCTCTTTCCCCAAAAGTAAAAGCCACCAAAGAAGGGGTAGATCAATTTAAAAGACAAAGTGAGTCAAATTACCATCTCAATAATGAAAATTTGAAAGTATTTCTTATTCCTCAAATTTTTTCCACTTCCACATCTTCATACGAGCACATCTTGGTGATAAAATCAACCATGGAGAAACCAACATTTACCTTAGATAGTCAAAGGAAGAATAGTTTTTTGATGATGAATTTGATTCCTTTCACCTTATTTAATCAATTAATTCTTCCAAAGTTCTTACAATCATATTTAACTTTAGTTCCAACCCCTATATATCTCCTAAATCTCCTAGGTCACTCAAGGAACCCCTATGTTCTCCACACCTTCCTTTTCATCAAATTTTACTCCACCTCCTACCATAGTTGTTATCACAACCCTTGTAACATCTCATCCACCCTCAAATCCACCTATATTCACATAACATAGGAAGAATAAGGATTCCATTGATCCTTCCCTATGTATAAAGATAAAAGAGAGACCATATCTTGGTCTCCATATCATTTAAAGAAGCTACTAAGGAAGAGGATAAAGATGCAAAGGATGTCATGTAGATATAATAATAAGAGGAAGAATATCGATTAATATCTATGGTGATTATTCATCAAAATAAGAGGACCAAGATATAGGGATAACACAGTTAGATGATGAAGTTGAGCTGTAGAAAACAAAAGAGTCAAGTCTAGGAGAATAGGGAGGAGACACCTTGGTTGGGATCACCCTAGACTATAATCAAAATATTTAAAAGGTAGTTTATTCCATTATTTATTTAGTACCTGATGTAAAAATTCTAATTATAAGTCTACATACAATAATTTTTACTATTGCACCTTACACTTCTAATGTCACTAATATAATTTCTTACATTCTTTCCACACAAAAATTAATAAGGTATCATAGAAAATTCCATTTTGATAATTTATTTATAATTTAAATTTTTAATAAGCCACAAAATCCAAAAAATAAGGTAACCTAGTTAGATCTTCACATGCCATAGCCACTGGGTTTGCCAAAATCAACCATGACTATGGAAATAACTCTAGGGCTAACTAAATTCTTGGTTTTGGTGACACCAATTAAGGAAGCCTCTACATGGCAAGTGGTAGTTAAAAATATTCCCCAATTTTCCATATAAATAAGTGCCTCATTGATATTCATATCTCTTTTAGTAACCACATGCCTTCCAATGACCTCTCAACCTTATACATCTTCAGAACTTTCCCAAGGAGAATAAATAGGTGAATTAATAGTTTCTTAATGGCTAAAGGAGATGCATAATGTGCAATATGAAAGGATAAATATAGTTATGATAGAGCTTCCTAGGATTAATACAAGATTTGATAAATAGAGTGGAACCATACAAAGAGTAAGGAAGAGGAAAATGATAAATACATGGACAAAGGGAGAGATAAAATTAGAACACAGAGAGAACTTGCTCTCACTATCAAAAATACCTAAGAGGAACCCCAATTAACCTATTTATTACATTGAGGATTTAAATAATTTGGTTGATTATAATGGGTCGACACTAAAAGAGATACACCAAATCACTGAGGAAACCTTGAAGATATGGCAACATGTGAATATTATACATGTTCCTTAAGAGGTAATTGTTGAGGTACAAACTACAAATGCAAAGTTGTATAACATCTTGATCAACATTAGAGTATCTAAGGCATTAAATCGATCCCATATATTAAATATTTTTAAATTATGGAATAGGATGAAGGACAAATAAAGGAGGTTAAACTTCCTACTCCAGTGTTCTAGAATCAGTGCCTTTGATCCTCTTAATTTGATGACCAACATGTATGCTTCTTGGTGCCTAAACTATTTGATTACCAAAAGGGATGAATTACTATATTTTTATAGATGAGTTAAAAAACTACTAAGTCTCTTTTTAAATAATGAAGTTGAAGTGTTACAAATTCTTGTAGACATGTGAGTAACCAGGGGGATTACCCAAACAAGGGAGATGGTGAATCAACCCAATTTTGATAATAGATAATGTTATAGATTATACCAAAAAAGAATTAAAAAATAAGTGGAAGGTTCTATAGTTAATATAAATTAAGAATTTATACAATGGGTGAGATTTTCTAAATTTATAGTGATAACAGCTAAAGCCTTAGTAGCTGAGTTTAAAAGCTTAGAGGTAGAAGAAGATAGGTTATAGAGTAAAGTATTCATGAATTTGAATCCTTCACTATTGAAATTTAAGGTAATAGATAAAGAATTTGATACAAAATATGAATTAGGTGAATTTTTAATGTCTAATTAGATATATTCTAGGTTTATAATGCATGCAACTAGTAGTTAGTGCCCGTACCTTCATAGAGATCTCAACCTACACCATAATTATAACTGTAGTGTCTTCATCAAATAATTCAAGTAGTGACTGGTGTCAGTATTTCAATTTTATAATAATTATGTATTTTCATGATTTTCATAAAAATGGGACTTTGATTCCCCATATATTATTGTCATTCATAATTTATCTTGATCTAGAAAGTCTACTTTGACCTTTATCATTGTAACATGCATCCTTGCATGAGTTTTGAACTAAAGGTTCTATTTTTGGACTTGTAAAATTAGGTGAATATTAAAGATATGAGGCCTTATCCATACCATGATTATAAATACATGTAACGTCCCTATCACAAAGGGAGGATAATTTGGCTATTAATATTAATAGGAAATTCAAAGAAGTTCTGCTCGACTTTGTCTTGATGTGCTTATCTTCATTCTTCTCTAATTCTATGGATTGCTTGGGACATTAAATCATTATGGTATATTAGTGATTAAAATTGTGTATGAGATATATATTTCAAATAAAATCTTTAATTTTTATCTATAACTAATAAATAAATATTTTTCATGTTTATCATAACCCTCTTATAGATGTACAATAATAATCTTGAATTCAGGTAACCTTTCATTTCTCAATGTTTAAGAAAATTTTGTTCTTATTTCCTTTGATACTTTAATAATATTTCATTATTTATTTTCTACAACATATTTCAATAGGTATTAGTCTAGATACCTTGTCCTACTTAAGATCAAATATTAGTCTTGAAAGGCTTTATCCTTGGATTTTTTTATAAACCTTCCTTTTATGCCTTACTCTTCCCTCTTTTTTTAGTTTATTTTAAAATCCTACACATATTAGTTATAAATAATAATAATTCCACCTAGTTCAAGTAGATTTAATTTAATCCATAGCTAGTTCACCCATGCTAAACAAATTGTGTTGCTTAACTGTTATTGCACTAACAAGTTGTTATAAAATGAAATACCTTGCAACTCATGCCTTATAGAGATTCTTTTCACCAATCCTAAAATGTGAAAGGAAAAATCATAATAAAATTTTGGGGTGTGTATAAAATCCATATCAACACTATCTACTAAAATAAATCAAATAATATAGATGCCAAGGGGCTAGAAAAATCTGAGAATACTGATTATTTTTATATATTTTTAAATTATTTGAATGTTTTTGTATTTTTTTTAATTTTTTTTAAAAAGGATATCTTATGATCCCATCCATTAGATACTCATATGTATCCCCAAGATCATAATATGGTATCTAAAACTAGTGTTACTGGAAAGGAGCATGAATAAGTGTTATATATAGATCTGTATAATATGTGGTACTCTACATATGTGCAATAGGATGTTGTGGTTATGAGGAAATAATATAATGAATAACAGTTAATAGAACCCATTTTGGAGTGATTTGTGGTTGTTTTATATTAGTTTTAATTAGAACATGTTTAGTTATTAGAGGTAAGTGAGTATGTTGTTTAGGAGTAGATGAAGATTTCATGGAGTCCCTTATGTATATCTAGTGTAAAGGCCTTTCAAGTATGGGTCACCTTAGAAAATAGTATTTCCTGATACTGATCATTTCATATAATATTAAACTTAGAATTTTTTATAATTATCTATCTTGGAATAAATTTATCTCATTCAATTTGATGTTCATATGCAATTCCAAGAACTATGACTAGCCTATCAGTTTGATTGTTATTTTTAATACACCCATGCATTTTAGAAGGTAGAATGTAGAGTTTATGTATAAAATATCATCCAAAAAACATATTTAATTACATTATGTATGGTATAGCTAATAAATTTTTAACCACAGATAATAGATGCACATGTAAGGGTAAATCAATCTCATTGATAATGCTTTGTGATGTCCCATCAAATACTCTAACAGTTTTGGTAGAAAGGTATAAATCATAATATGTATATCATAAATGTGTAAGTAGTTTAATTTTACATATATTCTCACTATCACCATTTTAAATCAGAACATTTTGTATAGGTTGATGGTTAAGGTATGCTTGAATAAATAATGAATGAAGATCTAAGTCATCATCCACTATTTCAATCATCAAATGTAATATAAGGTCTCTAATGTTGGCATGTTATTGTAATTGATGTAAAATAGGTGTATCATCTCAATATGGTATTTTCATTGATGTTAAAAGATCACATCATATAAAGGCATAATGGTCATTGATGTCAAAGGTTTGTTTCATCAACTACTTAAACTTGGTAGTGGATATGAGTAGCTTATTGAGAGTGTGTTCTCAATAGTCAAGATTTATGTCAAGGTTGATATCATGAAGCATAATGTGAATATTGATGATAAAGTTAACTAAGGACAATTGGGAGCATGATGATGTCAAAGGTGACTAAGCCTAGCTAATAGTGTGTGATGAGACAAGATGTATTAAGAAGAATGTGGTTTTAAGGCGAGAGAAAATTTGAAGGAAAGAGAATTTGAAAAAAAAATGTATTATGGTTCCATAAAAGTCAAAAATTATTTAAAATTTGTTCAAGTGAATGGAAGAGAGATTTAAAGTCATATGAAGCTTGGTCATGTTGTTTTAAGTCAATATGTGTCTATGGAAGTTTGTTGTCATCAAAAAGATAATATTATAGTGCTATGATCATGTTATGATGTCTTATGACTACTTTTTTGTTTTTTTATTAAGGTCATGACATAGAAGGAATAGGTCAAGGTGTCGAGTATATTGGAAGCTTGAGCTTAGTCATAGCATGCTAAAGGTAAAAGCTGGTGGCATGGTGAGGTGAGTGATCTCATGCATGTGAGATGTTTTTAAGGTTGTGTTAGCATGATAATAATTTTTATAAACATATGTGAGATTATTATGGTGATCTTATAGGGATAGGACCTTTAGACCAAGTTTGCATCTAGACCACTCCTAGACCCTACCTAGAATAATGAGGCATCAGGTTCTGATTTCAAGGTGAATGTGTGAAGAAGAGCATGGATAGAGGTATTTAAATTATTTTAGGAACTTTAATGAATTATGAGGTTATTTTATATAGATAAAGGCATGTAAAGTGGCTTTTAGGTCTTTCAAGTATGTAAAATAGAGGTATGCAAACCTAAGAAGGACTTTCAAGTGTTCATTAGCATGTGTAACCTTTTCATGGGAACTTGAGATATTAATTAGAGATGTTGAAGGGTCCTAGATAAGATATAAATGAATTGTTTTTTCATTTAATGGGTAGTCCTTTATGAACAATTGTTAACACCAAAACCTATGTTAAATCTCCCTAAAACCCTAATAAGGACTTGATGTGAAATATATTGTTTAAAACATCCTATAATGGTCCAAAATTACTATGAAAACTATGGTATCATGTATTTAACTCTCCAAAATACCTCTAGGTGATGGTGGTTAGTTAGATGAGAGAGAAAATTGTGTATATATAGGCTTGTTTATGAATACTTTGTTGTAGTAGTGAGAAGTTGCATTGGTCAAGAAAAGAAAATGGATAGAATAAGGATAAAAAGAGTAATAATACATGACCATTAATGTTTATATATATTTTATACCCTTATAATATATTAAACTATTTTTCCAAGTTAACTAGTCCCTAATAGGCCTAATGATGTAAACAATGTAAAACCCAGGCATCAGTGAGAAGGTGAATTGGAGTGTGTTTTAATGATATAATGATGAAACCAAGTGAATGGATATTTTTTTAGTAATTTTAAGTCATTTATATTATTTTAATAATTTTTTTAGGTTAGTTAATATAGTGAAAGGTTGTTCATGAAATAACTTGTCTAGTTTAGTTTCATCTATGAGATAAATGTCATGAGATTGGTCTAAAACACCAATATTTTGATATTAGATCATATGATTTTTGTGTTTGGTGATGTTATGAATATTTCATAGAACATTTTTATTGAATAAATAGTATTTTAAGGTGTCTATATAGGTTTTAGAGTTCCATGTCACCATGATTGGTCTTTTAGGTAAACTGGCAGTTTTGAGTAAGTTGCAAAGATGTTCTTGAGCCCTTATCTCCTAAGTGGAAGTGTTTAATCCATTAGGTAATGAAATTGAGGTCATATGTATTTTTTTATCATTTTTTATTATCTTATGTGTGTTTTAGCTTCAATATTGAAAGATAGAGTTTTAGGTGTAATAGGATTGTGTATTATTGAGGGGTTTCATGAAGTGGTTGGATGTAAAAAAGGTGTTATGGAGCTTAGATGATGCTGGATAATGTCTATTTTATTTTATTTTGAAATAATGTTGATGTATATATAGGTTTAATTATTTCGAAGGGATCAAATGGTACCATGTTGATAAGAAGGCCTAATGCAATTAGGTCTCCATGAGACCTAAAAATGAAATGAGGTCTAATAGAGTTACGATAGACCAAAAGGAACTCAAAGTTAATTTAAATCATGTTTATGATATTTTATAATACATATTATATGGATTACCTAAGAGGCTAATGATGTGTGGCTAACTAAGTGGTATATGAACAAGAGATGACTATATATATATAGTGCATTTTTAGGCCTATTTGGATGAGCTTAGAGGAAGTGAATGATTAGATAAACTAATGATATTTAGGAGGTTGTGTAACATCTTTTAAACCCTAATAAGAGAGCATAGAATCATTTCATGATGATCAAATATATATATATATATATATAAAGATCAATGACACATGACCTATTCAATATTGAAGAGGGATAATTTAATGAAGAAGCTTAGATGTAGTTTTGAGAGAGATCAAGTGGGGTAAAGCTGAAGGAGTGATCATTTATTATGTATAGTATATTATAGTTAAATCATATGTGTGTTATTTATGTATTATAGTGGATAGAGTAGACATAGAGCTTAGTGGAAGAGTATAAGAAAGAAGTGTGATTGGATGAGTTTGGAATTAGTCAAAGAGGGATATAAACCTTCCTTATAGGTTGGTACATGTAGAATTTGTCTTGGTTGAGTTGGTTATTAGTCAAGAGGGATTTGGATCTAACTTATAGGTTGGTTATTTTATACGTATCATTTTTCTAGGTTGGTTCTTAGTCATAGGGGTTGTAGTGTCTTAGAAATTATGTGCTTTCTATATTCAAGTGGGTGCTTGATAAATTTGGGGTTGGTACTCCATGTTAGATTCGTGATCAAATAAATTTGATACATTATCTTATAGGACTATTTTTAAAATATTTGTTTCAAAGGTTTTTATCCCACATGAGGTTTTCCCACATATGTGATCTATTGCCTTATTTCATAATCATGTGATTCATTCTTAATGAATTGCTAGATCACTATGTTACTTTCATAGTTCATAGATGAATGGATGTAATTGATTAAATTTTTTTGAAGACTAATTCACCCTCTTCCCCTCTCAGTCATTTTGATTCAAATATTTAGTATTATATCTTGGTCCTTTAAAGCAAGACTAATAGCTTGAAGGAGATCCTTGAAGCACAAACATGTCTAGTTAACAAGTACAATGACGTTTTTCAACCAATAAGGCTTCTCTCTTTAATGGGACTAACTATGCATTTTTGATAATTATAATGAAGATATATAATTTCCTTGGGTTATGACATAAGAAAATCATTTTTTTATGGATCCGCTACACCTTCTACACCACCCACTAATGCAATAGGCAAGAATACAAATGAGAACAACTATAAGGCAATAAATGTCATTTTGCATGGTCTCTTAGAAGATTAATTTATTAAGGTCATGAATTATGATATATCCAAAGGTATTTTGGAAAATTTATAGACCATATATGAAGGAGAAACCAAATTTAATTTGGAAAATTTACAGACTTAGCATAGGTAGTTTGAATGTCTTTGAATGAAGGAGGATGAAAACATTTCATCTTATATGTTGAGATTAGATGAAGTGGTAAATGTCATCAGAGGTCTAGGAGATAATTTAGAATAATAAATAGTAGTAAAAAAGGTATTAATATCCCTAACTTGTAAGTTTGATTCAAAAGTGTCTATAGTAGAGGATATCAAAGATATTAATGTACTATAGATGGATGAGCTTCATGGCATATTGACTACCTATTAAATAAGAACAAGTGATGGAAGACCCTCAAAAAATTAAGTTGAATTCAAATTTGAGATGTCACAAGGTAAGAATGCCAAGGATGATGACATAGACATTAATGATGAGAAAATATAATCCATGTTTTTCAAAATCTAGGGAGAGGTTTAGGTATGTATAAGGGAAATTTGTCATTCAAATGCTTTATCTATGGTAAGATTGGTCACTTTACATTTAATTATCCTAAAAAGGATAAGACTAAGCATGATGAAGAACATGATGAACATCATGGTGATGATAAAAATACCTATAAGCTTGACAAGATAAAAAATGGTTTAAGAAGTATTAAGACAAGAAAGGATCATTAAAGAATAAGAGAATTTTCTATACCAAAAAAGATAATAGCTCATCTAATGTAAGTGACACTAGTACATTTGATTATGATGATAACTATAATGATCATGATAAAAATGAATCCTTATTCATGACTATAGAAATAGATAATGAGGTTTTCTCAAGGTAGAAAGGCCTTATGGATGATGAAGAATCAAATGAAGAAGAGGTTGAAGTGAACCTTGAGGTAGAATTGGTGAGTGTTCTAGAGGAGTTGAAGTTTTAAATAAGGAAGAATCAGAAACTAAGATCATTAGTTAAGAGTTATGGGATAAAATCAATATATTTGATGATAAAATAAGTAACGAAACTAATAAACATTAAGATATCATCAAATAATTAGAAACTCAGATTGAAATTATCACTACAAGTCTTAAGACCAAGGAGGAATATTGCATGAAGTTTGAAATAGAAATGGAGTCCTTAAAAAAAAAAATTGGACCAGACATTAATCAATTTAAAGACACATTATATATTTGAAAAGAGTACTAAGGTTTTTGGTGATATTTTGATTAGTCAAAGGTCTCTACATCACAAGATTTGTCTTGGGTTCAAAGAATAACAAAATAAGAATAAGAAGAGTTAGACCTCAAAGACTTATATAGAAACTCTCAAATTTGAGATTCATAGTGATCATCAACAAGTCAAGAACACCAACATGAAAGTAATCATGAAGAGACCAATTAGGCATCCTAATATAATGAGGTATTCCAAATATTTCAATGGTTATTACTTTACTTGTCATAACTTTGGTCATATAGCAAGGTCTCAAAGAATGAGTTATCATGGGAACATAGGAAAAGGAATGATCAATTAAGATGTATGTATAAAAATGTTATTTTTTATAGTTCTCATAATATGGAACACATTTTAAGATATTGTCATAATGGTGTTATAAGGAAATCAATACTTAATAATGTATATATATATATAACTCTTAGAGTTCATGAAAAGGGTCAAACATTAGTATTAAATCCAAGAAAAGTCAAGACTAATCATATTAATCCCAATATTCAAGATGGATTATTTGCTAAGATAGAGCAAGGATTAGAAGTGAAGTAATTTAAAGAAAATTTTATATCTATATGTATTTAAAAGGTATTAAAATATAAGAATAAGGATAATAAGGTGGATGAGTAAAATGCTTCAATCAAGCCTAAGTGGATTCTAAGGAGGGACTATTGGTCTCATGATTACAAGATAGTTGAGCAGAGTGATTTGGATATCTAGGAATATCCTAAGTTCATGGAGTTTTAAGAACCATATGGAAAGGGCTGAATCCATTATGAATCATGGAGACACTCTTATATTCATATAAGCATAAGGTTTCATTGAAAGGACTCATCTTGAGATGATTCTAGGTTGTTTGTGTTGTAAGGTATGAGTTATTTTCTTTGTAGGTTGTATGTATCTGACAAGGTGAAATGAGTTTTGGATATTATGATAATTTTATGTGGATAATATTTCTTGAGGATTAAATATATGGAATTTAATTCTAAGCACATGATTTTGTCTAGAGACATATCGAATATACATTAGTCTGCAAGACCACTATGGCCGTAGAGACATGTTGGATGTTATTGACAAAGATGGAAGTATGATGAAATATTGTGTAGATATTTGGTATATGAGAGATTTAAATATGTTGAGAATAGTTTTTGAGTCTTTATGAATCATATGATGAGCACAATCTATGAGAGTAAAGGGGGGAGCTAAATAAATGATTCATTAGCTTCAAGAGTAGATAAGTAAGTAGTCTATATCAAAAAAGGTATACATAAAACATGAAGATAGGTTAAATAATGTTACCAATAGTGAGATCATGATGGATTTTTGTGAAGATATAATATGGAAATTAATATGGATAGTATCCATCTATATGGCATCAATGTGTATAAAAACAAAATAAGTTCCTATGTATATAAATTCATTTGAAGAAGGTATACATAGAGTTAGGGGAGAATGTATGTATGATTGTTTATAGACTATATGATTCTATTAACAAAATGGATAAATATATCATTAGGGATAAATTTTCAAGTTTTTCTTTTTTATTGATGTCAAAAGGGGAGAAGGAATAGATGTGAAAAGCACTATTTTGAAATGATTTTAGATTGTACTATGTTTTCCATCAATATGTTTGCCATCAATGGGGAATTTTTTGGCAAGTTTTTGTCATTTATTTTGAAATGTTTTGTCATCTATATATTTCATTTTAATTTATTTCAAAAGGGTGCATCATGTAAAGGCATAATGGTCATTGATGTCAGATTTCTATTTGGTCAAATACTTAAGCTTGGTAGTGGATATGAGTAGCCTATGGAGAGTGAGTTCTTAGTTGTTAAGGTTAATGTAAAGTTTGATATCAATAAAATATTGTGAATATTTATGACAAAATTAACTAAGGACAATTGTCAGCATGATGATGTCAAAGGTGAGTAAGCCTAGTTAACAGCGTGTGATTAGACAAGATGCATTGAGAAGAGTGTGGTCATGATAATTTGAAGGCAAGAAAAAATTTGAAAGAAAAAGAGAATTTAAAGGAAATATAAAATTTGAAGTCAAATAATTTATTATTTCACAAAATTCAATTTTGATGTCAAGGATGATATAAAAGGTGTTCAAGTGCATGGAAGAGAGATGTCAAGCCATATGAATCTTGGTCATGTGGTTTTAGGTCTATGTGAGGCTATGGAAGTTTGTTTCAATTATAAATATAATGTTGTAGTGATATTATACATGTTTACATGTCTTATGACTACTTTTTTGTTACTTTGTTGAGGTCATGACATGGAAGGAACATGTCAAGGTGTCAAGTACATTGGAAGCTTGAGCCTAGTCATAACATGGTGAAGGTATGAGATGGTTTCATGATGATTAAAGTTATCTCAAGCATGAGATATGTTTTTAATGTTGTGTTATAATTATAATAAGGTGTATAATCATCCATGAGAGTATAAATATGAGCCTACAGGGCTAGAACCTTCAAACCAAGTTTGAACCTAGACCACTCCTGGACCCTACTTGGCATAAGGAGGCATGAGGATCACATTTATAGGTGAATGTGTGAAGTAGATAATGGATATAGGTATTTAAATTTGTTTTATGAATTTTCATGAAGTATGAGGTCATGGTTTTTGGGAAAAGTCATGGAAAGTGGTTTTCAGGTTTCTTGAGTGCATAGAATGAAGGTATGTAAACTCAAGGACTTTTAAGTGTTATTTATCATGTGTAAAAATTACATGTGAACATAATATTTTAATTATATATTGATAATTTTCCTATATAATATCTATAGGCATTGGTTTTGGATTTAATGGGTAGTCCTTTATGAACAACTGTTAACACCAAAACATGTGTGAAACCTCCCTAAAACCCAAATAAGGACCTAATGTGACATATATTGTCCAAAATATCCAATAATGGTCTCAAATTAATAAAAATACATTATAATCTATTTAAATCCCCTAAGTACCTCCAAGTGGTAGTGGTTAGTTAGATGAGAAAGAACATGTGTAGATATAGGCTTGTTTTTGAAGAAGTTACTATAGCAATCAAAAGTTTCATTGGTAAAGAAATGAAAATGGATGAAATAGGGAGATATATACTCACAATATATTCCCATTAATTTTTATTTATATCTTCCACCCTTTTAATGTGTTAAACCGGTCTTTCAAGTTAGCCAATCGCTAATAGGCCTAATGATTTAAACAATGTAAAACCCAAACATCAGTGAGAAGGTGAATTGGATTATGTTTTCACGATAAAATGATAAAACCAAGTGAATTTATATGTATTTAATTAATTTTAAGTTATTTAAACACTTTAAATAAGTTTTTTATGTCATTGAATATGGTGAAAAGTTGTTCATAAAATGACATATCTAGTTCAGTTTGGTCTATGAGATATAAGGTCATGAGATTGGTCTAAAAGAACAATATTTTTATATTGGAACATAATATTTTTGTGTTTTTGGATTTTATAAATATGTCATATAATATTTTTAATTACTCATGACTCTTTTAAAATGTCTACATAGTTTTTAGAGTTCCAAGTCACAGTGACTGGTCTTTTACGTAAATTGGTAGTTCTAAGTAAGTGAGTTGTAGAGAAGTTCTTGAGCCCTTATCTCGTAAGAGGAAGTGTATAAATAATTGGTTAATTATATTTAGGTAATTTATATTATATATATATATATATATATATATATATATATATATTCTATCATGTTTTAGTAGTTTAAGTGTGTTTTATCTTCAATATTAAAAGGTAAACTTTTTGGTGTAGACATGCCTAATAGGACTAAGTACTATTGAGGGGTTTCATGAAGTGGTTGGATTTAAAAAGTGTTATGGATCTTAGATGATATTTTATAAGGTATATTTTATTTTTTATAAATTATATTTATTTTTATAGAGGTTTAATGCTTTCTAAGGGATCAACTGGAAATGTGTTGATAAGAAGGCCTAATGCAATTAGGTCTAATAGAGTTATGATAGACCAAAAGGAACTCAAAGTTAATCTAAATCATTTTTACGATATTACCTAAGACCTATTATATTTATAACCTAATATATTAAGTATGTGTGTCTGACCAAGTGGTATATGAACAAGCGATGAGTATATATACCAGGCATTTTTAAGCCTATTTGGATAAGATTAGAGGAAGAGAATGATATGATAAATCAATGAACATGAGGAGGTTAGGTAACATGTTTTAAACCATAAGGATAAATAATATAATAAATTAATTATGATCAATTAGATATTTTATTATGAATATCAAAGACACATGACCTATTTAGTCTCGAAGAGAGCTAATTGAGAAAAGAAGCCTAGAGGTAGTTTTGAGAGAGATAAAGTGGAGTAGAGATGAAGGAGTGATAATTACTTATTGAAAGGATATTGAAGTTAAATAATATATATGTTTATAATTCATGATAATAGATAGATCATATAGAGATTTAAATGGAAGATAATAAGAAATAAGTATGATTGGCTAAGTTGGTGATTGGTCAAAGATGGAGTTGAAACTTCTTTGTAGGTTGTTGATTACATAATTGGTCTTGGATGAGTTGGATCTTGGTCAAGAGGGAGTTTGAAATACCTTTTAGGTTAGTTATTTTATAATTTTCCTTTACCTAAGTTTGTGCTTAGTCATAGGTGGTTTTAGCCTCCTATCAAGTGGGTGCTTGATAAATTTTAAGTTGGTGCTCCATGTTTGGTTGGTGCTCAAATAAATTTGATACATTTTCTTATAATACTATTGTCTAAGATTTGTTTTAGTGTTTTATATCCCCCATTAGGGTTTCCCACATATGTGATGTGTTATCTTATTTCATGCTCATGTGATTGGTTCTTAATGTAGTGATAGATCATTGTGTTACTTTCATAGGTCATTGGTGAGTGGATGTAATTGATTGAAATTTTTTGAATACTAATTCACCGCCACCTATCATTCATTATGCTTCCAACATATAAACTACAATAGGTACTATGAATTTATATTTTTTATTAATTTCATATAATGGGTGACCATAATGTGTGGAGGAGGATATGCATTTTATGTCATTTTCAGTTTTGTATCTTTATTTGAATGATATTACAAAGGATTTTTAAAATATATTTTGATTATGGTGATCATTAGGTTGTGAACTTGAATCATTCGAAGGATCATTTAAGGTAATATTTTTTTTCATTAATAATTTCTTGAATTTTATGATTCAAGGTATAAAATATATTCCTAAAATGCCCAAGGCATTGGTGATAGTCACAATATGCATTAGCATTGTATCTTTTGGGTAGCGGTTGAATCATGTAAAACTTTATAGGATGAGGGATAATATGATATGAAACTTCACAAGCTTATGAATTAAATAAACCAAAGACTCAGATAATCATGTAAATTATATCTTAGGTACACTTGATAAGATGATCCCATAAGGTTGTTGTGATATTATGTTAACCATTATGGTCATTTATTTTTTAGGTTTTGTAGGTATCACCTTGTAGCTTAGTTTTCTATCAAATTTGGTATTATATTTAGTTTATTTTTTTGCTACATACTTGATATTGTTCAATGAAATAAGTTTCATTTCATGGTCCAAAACAATATGGAATAAGTAATTATAAGATTTAAATTTTTTAAAAATAATGGACTCCTGCAATAGGGGAAAAAATATTTTCTTGAATATGTCTTGATATTCTTTATTTATAAATGGATTTATCATTGTATCCAACATTTTTTATATCTTAAAATGTATTCATTCATATTATCATTGGTTCCTTGTCTTATCTTTAAATTTTGATTATATGACATATTTTAAATAATTTTGATATAATCATATGTTAGGAACTAATCAGCTAGATGTTTGAATGCTCTCATTGATTAAAGTGGTTAATTATAGAACCATCATAAAGCATAGTCCTTAACGCTCCTTGGAAATAATTTTTTGAAAATTTTATCATTAGAGGCATGATCAAGGCATGCAACATGTAATGATAGAATACGATGTTTAGGATCACCCTTTCCATCATAAAATGTGAAATTGGGTGCAATAAAATTGATTGTAAAAGGTTTCAAATATATTTAAGGTGTAAGAGGATTGTGTAACACATATTTTGAATCAATATCATAAGGTGATTACATATAATTTTGCTCAATTTTGGCAACCTTATCTTGGAAAAAATTTATAGTTTTTAAAATATACTACACATTTTAACCATTAAGATTTAAAGTTTGAGAAGTTTTTAAAGGGCATGGAAACATTTTTTGAGTTGATATAGGCATTGAAAATTGTAACTAGGTTGATGTGTTAATAGTTCCCATGGAGGATGTAGGAATAGTAGTATTTATTTCAGGGAACAATGGTATAAACATATAACCCATGCCCTAACCATATGTATGAAGCAATGGTGTGCTCAAGGGGAGAAAAATAAGAATATGGGGATGTCACATTACTCTAAAAGCATGATCAATAGATGAACTTGGTTGTTCATCTATGATTTATTTTGTTTCCAATATGGTTTTGAGTATCGCATCAAGATCTTTAGGATTTTGATGGATATGCTCTTAAAATATAGCAATAGATTATACTTGGTTTTTATTTATTTTTTCATGTTTATTATTTTCATTAGATTTCATATTTTCATGATCAAAATCATATTTTATGATAACCTCTTTATTATTTTGTTTAGTTTCATTATTAAAACTTTTATTAGACATGGGATTCAATACTCCATTAGTTTGATCCATTTTAAGTGGAAATAGAGGAAGCTCCAAGTGCTCAATATAAACACCACATAATATTGAGCTAATCCTAGGTTACATAGATAATATAATAGATGTGGTTAAAATTTCAAGGAAAACCCTTTCAAGGTTGAATACCCTACGTAAAGCTAGGATTTGCATAGAAAGGCATAGAGGTTAGGTTCACTATATGTTTCACCCTAAGTTTATAAGTGGGGCATGGGGTTAAGAATATAAAATTAGTTCTCAAATAAGGGTGATAAACTAATAAATATCAATCCAATTTATAGAAAACTCAAATAAACAATATTATGAATTTATACAACTAAGATTGCTAAAAATAGTAAAACACATATATTGAAAGATATTGAAATAAATAATAAAAAAGTGTACTTATCTTATTTACTATTTATAAATATATATAAATAAGAAAAATGTTTAGAATATGTAGGATAAGTGTTTTGGATCAATTGTTAGGTCCTGTAAATTATAATTTTGTGGCTATAGATATTACCATCAGATCTGGACACTATTATTGATGCTAGTGTCTAACTATGATGTAGGTGTTTAGTATGGAATAATCAATATATCTATTTGTAACCAACTTAATTTTATAAGTTTTATGTCACCTTTATATTAATGTATTCATATTTGGGATAAATTATATCACTCTTTATTGATTGATCAAACCCTCACTCTTCACGCATCTTCACCCGTGGAAAGAGTTTGCTAAAAATGGGTTAGTGGGCTCATCGTGTTGATCTCCCCCAAAGACCTGTCTATCAATAAATATTTATTACATATTAAATACTCTAATTAGGACCTTATACTTATGTATTTATCCTGTATATATTGTAAAGTGTGTGTATAAAGGAAAAATATAACATATGAAGATGCATGTAGTGATCTAGCATGTAATTTGAAAAATATATATCATGGGCTAATATTTGAATGATTATAGCATGTAATATGGATTCTCATATGTTTCATATTGGGATGAATAAGGTAGATTAGAGTGCATGTTTAGTTGATTTCTTTATCTTAATTAGTTGTTTACTTGGTATTTACTAGATGAGGAATGAAAAGTCTTGAATGTTATTTATACCACACCTTTTAAAAATATCTCATCATAGGGTTCAATAATACAACTATGTCAATCCATGGGTGTAAATAATTTTTTAATTTGGATGAATTTTAGCTACTAGATACTAGGTAAGGATCTAGACATTATTATTAGTAGTAGTGCCACTTTATGGCTAGTATTATCTAGAGTGCTAGAAAATACATACTAATTATCAAGTTTTAAAATATTTGTATAGTAAAAGAGACATGGACAAATATAATTATATGGAATAGATTATATATATATATATATATATGTATTCAAAAAAAATTCCTATTATGGATGCTAAAAATAATCATATACACCTTTACCTCTGACACAACACCTAACTCTAACTTTATTTGTCTTAGGTTCTTAACTCACTCTCATGAAATCTCTCACCAAGTTAATCCTTCTCACGAAATCATTCATAAACATTATCTGACTCCTATTAACTATCCAATTATTCTACACAATTACCACTTCTTACCTTATACCAACTCTCACACTTAGCAACATAGACTTGTCTTTTTTACTTCTTGTTCATGCTTACACAAAATCTCATAAGCAAACTAACCCTCAATATAAGGTTCAAAGTTTCACTAGTTATTTTAGGGATTTTAACTTCATACTCACACTCTTTTAAATCATCATTGGTTTCTTTACTAATCCACATGTCCTATCAAAGCAACTTTCTCAACATGCCCTACTTCTTTCTTTGATAGACTCTCCTAGTGGCTTTTTTTAGGCATTTTCTCATTGTACTGATAGGTACAATCTCATTTTGGTAAATTAAACTTATTTATAGATACCCTATATCAAATAATATTTTTTCATGAAGTTTATTGACCTCTACATTCTTAAAATTCACCTTTTAGTCTCTTTTTAGGCTCTGTGTAGGCCTAATTAGGCCTTTTCTGCCCTATTACACACTCATTCATCCTAAAATTATATGTATCAAGTCCATACAAGCATAAAAACTCAAATATCCATTAGATCAATTTATTACCTTATTTTTTACAAGTTTCATATTATTTTGATATTTTTAACTCTTGAAAGTCCAATTTGTATGTGAAAACCCTAACTCAAGGTTTGTGGCAGACTATATAACATGAGAAGGGTTAAATTGAGATTTTAGGTTTGTAACTACTTATAAAAAATTGTAAAGTTTATTTTGTATCTATTGAACCCTTATACCCCATTTTCAATATTTTGATCCTTCACTTAATATGTCTATTTTGTATTTGACTCAAATGAGGGTATGTTTGTAGGTGTAGACATAGGGTTCTATAAGACTTACACTAGTTTCCTCACTCAATAGTATTGAAACAACCAAAATAATACATAAAAACCTTCTAAGCATCAAAATTATATGCTTACCTATGTTTATATGTACAATAAAAACTTTCCAAACAATCTCTATCACTGTTGACACATACTCAGGTTATTGTCTTGATCAAGAATACAGAAATATAGATTATAATTAACTACTAGTCACACAAGAATCTCTGTGTTCATTTGTCTTTGAAATTAGCATTTGTTCCACTAAAATCCATATAGTTTTTTGACATGTTTAATACCAAATCCACATTCAAAAAAATCTTTCCTTCATCATCTTATGCACACTATCCTTTTAACCTAGTATATTAATCACATAGTCTTTGCAATTGAATTTCTCATAATGGACTTTGTAGTTAACCAAACAAATTCTTTAACAACTGATGCAGGAGCATCAAGCTAAGAAACAATAATCTTGTGTTTTTGTCAATAAGAAGTCAATTTTTTTCAAATTCTAAATTAGTTAATGTGCATGAAGGGAATTTTGAGGTCCATTTATGTCCATGGAATCCATTTAGAGTCACAGAGTTGTGTCAAATATGTTTTAGGTGTTTTCCCTCCAAAATAGGGAATTTGATCATTCAAATGTTCACAAGGATCTAGGAGGGTCATTTATATGTTTAATGTGGTTAATTCATAATATATTGGTGTATAAAGTCTAAGGATACTTCCAAAAGGTTTTTTAAGGTCACATGCATCTATGACATTCAATTAAAAATCATGGTTTACTCATATACTGCAAGACCATATGTTGAGTTATTATGTTAAGGTAGTTGGATGTAACTTCCAAAAAAAGTTACATTGAAATGGAAAAATAATTCATTGTAGTTTGGGTTTTGTCATAGGAGAGGAGGTGAGAGTTCTCTAGGAATGCAAAACAAGGTTGGGGAGTTGAAAAAAAAACTTAACATGGCATGCATATCCTTCAAAGTGTTGTGAAACTTGAGATAGTGAATTTTAAGACCTCTTATCTTGTGTAGGAGGATGTAAGCCCTAGAATAGGGTTTAGTGGATAAAATGAATTCCAACTATTAGAATTTGATGAAACTTTGTGGTTATGTTGGGTTTTGTTTCCAATAAGAGAATAACCTATTTTTATAACTCTATAGTACTAATGGTATGTATTTTAAAGGATTGAGATGTAATTAGGTAGAGATAGTCCTAAAATGGCTAAATGGGAGAGAAAAGGTGGCTAAAAAGTGATCATACAAGATGATTGAGGTACTAAAACTTTATGAGGAGTGGAGGATAGATAAATTTTACTAAAAAGTGGTTTTATATCTTCAAGAAAGGTGAAATATTGTGCAGACAAGGAAAAATTATGAAAAAAGGCTACAAGGCTTTAGAGTCCATTATGGCTTAGAAGTGTGGAGTCAAGTAGTGAAGTTTTGTTCAAGAGTTAAAAGAGATTGTATCAAATGTCTTAAGTTCATTTGAGATCTTTGAAGCAAGGATATTTATTCCTCAAGATCCATATCAAAATTGGGCATTTGAACCCTAGTGTGAATAGACTAGGAATATTGTAAATGTAAGGAAAGGGATGAGACAAATGAAAAATGTGAAGTTCCATAATATATATTAATGCCATAAAGAATTAATTGAATATTAAAAAAGATAGGTACATGCATTAAGGAGGTTTTTAAGTCCAAGAACCATTGAAAAATTGGATTGGGGATAGAACCTTGAAAACCAAACAAACCAAGTGAATGTGATAAGTTGGATTGATAAAAAGATAATGAAATTTATATAGACTTCTCCCCTTACCTCTACATCAAAAAAATATAGAAAAACATATGAAACTTATTGTCTTCAATAAAAGCTTCAAATGCATTTCTGCTACGCCCATAACCTATCACATATATTAGGATAGTAATATCTAACTTGTGGCTTACTTATCCCTCTTTGATGCTATATAAAATTTATATATGCATTCATTTGGCTAGTAGGTCAGCCTATGGAGTAACCATGGCCTAGATAGACTATATATAGGAGGTAATGGGTAATTATTTATCATCATTGTGAATTCTGCTCTTATTGAAGCTTGTGGAGGTTACCCCCTTGAAGTGGCTTGTCTATTATCATATATTATGATATATTTCATTAATATTTGGATATATTTATGATATTATACTTTATTGTTGAAGTAATTTCATTACAAGTGGTATCAAAGCTATGATTTGGGAAATCTTATGGGTGAAACCCTAATTTTTTAAATTTGGACATATCTAAAAACTGGTTGTTAATTTATCTTCAAGTTTTTTATTGGAGCTGATAAATCATTAAATTAATCTTCCATTAAAATTTTAGATCATTTAGATCTATTTTAAAAATTTTATCACCATTTTAGGTTGTTTCATAAAATTGCTCTACAGTGTGCAATTTAAAGATATTTTATTTATTTATTTAAATTTTTGGAAATATTATAAATATTTGGATAGGGTATGTTCTTTATATGTTTTGATTTGAAGCTGAAATAATTCTAAAATCACTTGGTCAAAGTTGGGTCAAAAATGTCAATTAGGGTCAACATCATAAAGCCCTTTTATGGTAGGTCCACAAACTTGAGGCTAAGGAAAGGGTGTTGAAACTCTAGGTAAAACTCATAAAAATTAAGAGATGGAGTCATAAGGTGGATGTACTAGATCCTTTGTACAAGGGTTCTCTGACATAGATCATAAAGTGAGCCAGCTTGACTATAGTGTGTAAGGCATTCAAAGTGAGGTGCAAGGCATACAATCTAATATGAACTACATACAAGATAGTTTGGTAGATATCATGATGAATTTCAAAAATAATTAGTCAAATCATCCAGATATCACTATTTCACAACCCCATCAGGGTGGTTCTCCCAACCAGTCTACTTCAAATCCAACTACATTGCCATAAAGGAACCTGTTACCAAAGGTGGATATGCACAAATTTGATGGAAAAAATCCACTCAATTGGATCAACAAAATGGAGAATTTTTGCAATCTACATCAGATCCCAGGTGGATAGAAGGTTACCATGGCATCCTTTTATCTTGAACCTAATCAATTCATTTGGTATTGATGGTTGTATGCTCAAAAGAAAAAGATGGCTCTCAGTGTCACCTGGTTAGTTTTTACGTAGGAGCTATAATTACACTATGGTAATAGTGTGACAGAGAATTACTTCAGCCAACTAGAAAAATTGTGATAGACTGGCTCCATCAAGGATTATATTCATCATTTTTAGAACCTATCCTTACGTGTGGAGATAATTTCTGAGGAGAACTTGAATGACCTATTTTTGGGTGGACTCAAGGACCACATTCAACATGAGGTATGCATGTTTAATCCACTTAAGATTTTTGATTCTATTATCATGGCCATAGAGCTGAGGAAAAATACATATCCAACAAGTATCAACCATTCACTCACTTTAAAGAGCATAGCATATCGACACCAACATTTCCTCCACCTACTAGATTGATCCCTCAAAAAATTGAAGAGAAGCATGCAAAAGGATTATGTTTTGGTTATTAAAACAAGTGGAGCAAAGGACATAGGTGTGCTAAGAAGAAGTTATTCTACATTGAGGGATCCAATGAAGATGAAGAAGAAGATGATTCCTCCAATGATGATGAGGAAAAGATAGAGGAGGTACCTGAAGATTCCCAACCTACAATCTCTTGTCATGTATTTGAAGGTATTTATAGAGTAATTTTTACTCTACATCATATTATATTTTTTGATTTGAGCACTACAATTTTGGTTCCTGTGCACCTTGGACGTAGTGGTAGAGTTTTGAGTAAGAGGGTGGGCTCATTTTGCCTAAGTGTTGAAATGCAGTGGATGCTACCAAGTGTCACCCTTTGAGCACAGGTCTTTTTCCCCTTCTTGTTTCCTTCATCTCATTTTTCCCAAGTATCAAGTTCAAGTGAAAGTTGCCAAGTGTCACCTTCTAAAATAGCAAAGCTGGCTAGCTGGCATCCTCTGAGGCCCCTTTTGTGACTTTCTAGAGAAACACAAAATGTGCCATGTACCCAATAGCAGTTAAGCAGAATGCACCATGTGTCAGTATCTGCATCTCATAAAGGCACCTGCATTTCATTCTACCTTTTTGACAAAGACATTTAATGAGATAAGTAGCAGAGAGAGTGGAAAGCACCGGGTGGTAGTAGCAGAAGGCCTGTACTACCTTTTTGAAGAAGTAGTGGAAGTCACCACATGTCGGCATCTAAGAGACTTTGATTCAATGCCTAGGTCTAATGCTTCCATTCAACACATAAAGGCATCATTTCATTTTGCTTAAGTGTTGAAGTGTAGCAGATGCTACCAAGTGTCACTCTCTGAGTCCCTTTCTACTCTATCCTCAAAAGGTAGTGAAAGATGCCACATACCCCTAGAAGGAGAAGTAGAAGATGCCACATATCTTCCTAGGAGTAGTGGAGATCACCACGTGTCAATTTTTTAGAGACCATCTTCAGGCTTAATTGCTGAATGAAGATTGTGGTGGGTCCCAGATGTTATTTCAAAGGACTATGGAAGTGCCATGTGTCAACATGAAAAGAGTGCCACATACATCCATCCCTTCCTAAAAGGTTGCCTGAGCAAGGAATGTAGTGAGTTTTATTTTGATAAAACTGCAAAGTATCGAGGAAGTAGATTGTGATAGGTGTCAAAGGAAGAGTGTTCCTAAAAAAAGAGAGACAGAGTAGAAGTGGCCAAATATCATTCTCCGATGCCCTCTTGACAAAAAGGATAATTTTCATGGATTGACTAAGTGTCTTCGTGTCTGTCTACTTGTTACAATGAAGATGGAGGGAAACTAGGCAGAAGTTATTCTTGGTAGATAGAACAGTGCACCAGGTAGATTTTTGGAGGCTTGCAAGCATTGAAGATGCCATCTATTTGTCCCCTATAAGTGGAAGTAGAGTAGATAGTTGAGCAGCCAAACAAGTGATGGAATGAGGAATTTTAGGTGTGAAGAGAGGTACTAGACAAGGATCACCATGCCATAGTTAGGACAATCCTTGATAAGACCAAGATGCATCTAAGGCATTGAATGCGCTGTCTATTTTGTCCCCTATGAGTGAAGGATAGAGTGGAATTGCATGGGAAAGAAAGTGATGCAAGGAGAAATCCAATGCTATCTAAGAAGAATTGTAAAATCAATAAGAGAAAAAAGGGGGAATTTATATAGTTTTAGATTTTCTAGAGTTTTTGACCAGTAATATCATTTGCTCTTGTCTTATTTTCTTAAGTGGTAAAGTTTATGTAATTGTGCATGTTTCTATGCCTTTTATGTGGTTGAATGAATTAATAAGATTGAGCTCCATGCCTTGGTTGGTGTTATCTGTGTCATTTGCCAAGGTAGTCTATACTGTAGATTTCTGAAGTTGTGATTAGGAATGTCATTTGCTTTTGTCTCATTTTCTTGAGTTTGAAGGTTTACATAACTATACATGACTTCTGTGCCTTTTATGTGGTTAGAATATTTTATTAAGAAGATTTAACACTATGCCTTTGTTGATAGTCTCTATATCTCAGCAAAAGAATCCCCTGTTGTGAGCCTCTGTTTCTGTTATTTCAATCTTTTACATTGATGATGCACTTGTTTTCTCTTAAATGTAATTGAATCCTATAATAGTCTCACTATGCTCAGGTTAGGATTAGGATTATACTCAGGTGCATCACCATAGTTAGGTTTCAATTCCTGCATTTGCATTTTTGTTTAATCTCCTATCCCTTTTCCCCCAACACTTGATACAAAAGAAGAGACTAGCTTCTCTAAAATCTAGAGGTTGTTTCAAGCCGCATCATCCTATAGCTTGAAACTTCCCATTGTCGACTGATTAAGATCAAGCACAATTTTAGCCATCAACAATTTTTGGCACACCTAGTGGGATGGATCTTTCGAGTTGAAGAATTTTTGGTGTGTTCTTTGACCAATTAGCCTTTGGAGGTTTTTAGCAACACCAACAACGAATCTAAGTCAAATCAGCTGATCAAGCAGTCTTGGTATCATCAATAAATCACCTTTTGGTATGTATAATTCTGTTACTCATAGCTATGAGTCTTATTCTCCTTTAAATATGTTTAATCAATATTAAGTTCCTCCTAAAATCTCATCAAGTAATGAGGATGCATATGGTTATGAGTTATACCAGTCTTATGCTCAGTCTCCCCAATATGGCACATCCCATGCTCAACCTAATATCATTTTCACCTTCAAAAAAGCATTGATGGGATTTAAAAAATATGTGCTAGAGCTTGATAGTAGAAGGGAATATGGCCAAGAAATCCCTAATCATGTCATCCATCAAGTAAGGGATGCGGTAGATCTGATTAAAAGTGAGTGGGATCCCATTGAAAGAGCAAATTAGCAAGGGCTTACATATGAGATGTTAGATGTGTGTGGATTGATTGCATTTCTAGAAGAGAAGTTGAGCATTCATGAGAGATAGCCTTACCAAATCTATCAACCTGCATATCCACCACCGCAAATTCCATATCAAACATATGCCACCCCTGTTCATGAGCCAAATCAAACCTGTTAAGATTATTTCTCCAATAATGCCAAGCCTATGTCTGCAGCAAGGGAAGAGGACTCTAAACCCTCACTTTCCCCTCAAGTCCCTTCCACCATCCCTCAAAAAGGATTTTGGTTTTTCATCACAACCTTCCTCCTTATCCCTTTTCAAAGAGGAATATATTTTGGAGGAAGCAAATAAGCATGCAGAGGAATATTCCTAGTTCATGGCTAGTCAAGAGGATTCCATAAGTGTAGATAAGGAGGAAATCACCATAGATACCCCCTTTGATGAGCAAAAGGATAAGCTACAAGCTTTTTCCTTAACTTCAATTGAGGAGGAGATCATTTCTAACTTTTTCCTCACTTTGCAAGAAGATATGGAGGAACATGGATACTCCCTCGACCAAGTCATTGAGACAGATGACATTATCCTGCAAGAAGGCTATGAATTGGCTAAATATGGAAAAGACAACCTTGAGGCTCAACTAAGTATGCAAAAGAAATGCCATCTTTCTGATTCATCCTTCCAAGAGGATGAAGTCATCAAGGAGCATGATGATGAAATAAAGCTAGAATTTGAAGGAGATAAGCAAGAAGATTATAGATGTCACAAGGCACAGAGTGAAGAACCAATAGCCAATGATTTCTTGATGACACATGATAGCATGAAGAACCAATATTTGATGGGCTTTCAATGATAAGAAGAGTTTGTGGGTATCAAACACATGCTTTGCTCAGACTCATTTGAGTGCAGGCAAATCTGTGTGGCTGATGCAAAGGACATTTCATCAATGATATATCCATTGCAATCATTGATATGGCAACATAAGTTGGTTTGTCATAAAGAAGACATTGGAAAGTTTATTTTTGATCCTAGAGGGAAATAAGGATATTTAGTTAATGTAGATAGGTAGTTTCCCATTCTTGCATTGTTTTGTTTTTTGTTTTACTTTCCCACTTTTGTTTTAAAAATAAGTGCTTTAAACGTAGAGTTGGCATCTTAGAAGTTATTATTTAGAATTTCGCTGCAATAAATGCTTCCCCAAATCTTTCAAGATCTCCAAGGTACCTTACACCACAACTTGCATAGTGTGTCCACCTTGTTGATTCTCAAAGATTGAGTAGGATTTGCTAATGGTCATCCAAATTTAATGCTATTTGGGACTTGATAGGCCCATAAATATCCCTTAGAAAATATTAAAGTTTACAAACTCTCAAGCATTCCTATGAAAATATCCTGCTCATTGTGATTATTAGCACCTAGTAAAAGTTTGCTTCAGTGAGTGTGTTTTTATCTTGCACAAGGCTCATACCAAGTTTCATACAAGAGATAAAGAGATGGCAAGAACCTCATCTTTTCAACAAGGAATAGGGACACCTATATATCTTGATAGGTTACTGGCTAGCAAATCATATGCTACAGCTCTTATGCAACCACCAAGAAACAACTTGAGAACTAGAGTCCTAGGAGTCGGTCAAACCAGTGACCCATCAAGGGTGAAGGACTATGCAGATGGAATTGTGGACCCAATCTTGAAAAGGGCTAGTAGTAAGAACCTAAGAGAAGGGGCACACCAAAGGTGTCTCTAAAGAGCTAGGGCAAGAGAATATGAGACATTCAAAATGAGGATATGGACCTCACAACTGGCTCAATTCATTATCCCAGCTGTGCACCCATGCCTGAATATAATTGAATTATGCGTGGACTTACTCCATCCACAATCTTATACCATTTAGCAAGGCCCATTCATGCTGTAAGTCACCCCACAAGCTATCAAGGACATGTTTTCCCTGCAATAGGATAGTACCACCACCTTCCCCACCATTGATAGGATGCAAAGGACATGGGCAAATGTCAACACTCAGACTAGGTTTTTGAGGTCTGAGTTACAAATGGCCAATGGTGATACCATGGTACCCATGCTCCTAGCATCAAGAACTTAGTTCACACCCACCAGCCAAGATGCACTGTCGATGATGGCTCTCATCTTTGGCATGAAGGATGATGTGACAGTATATGCTGAGCAAATGGCCATCCTCTTCAGGCTAAAAATAGTTGACAAGATGTAAGAGTATCGTCTAGACTTCTCTGAGCATATCGCCTTCTCAATAGTAGAGCAACTGACCCAATTTAGGTCAAAAGGGATATTTAGGTACTCTTATCTATTTCATCTAATACTGCACCAAAATCCTAACCTCTTCTCCTAATTTATGAATATGAACCTATATGACCCAGCCTTCGATCCCTAAAGAACTATACCTGTGTCTGCATGGACACATGTTTTATCAAAAACTAGTGACACATATGATTTTTGGGAACTATTTGTCACCCTTGTTCTTCATTGCCTTAGCCTTGAGCCTATGTTAAATAGGTTATTCCCAAGTGTTACAAACCTCCTGGTCAATTGCCCAATCCCATGTGATTTCTATTTTGGGGCCCATCACATGACCTTAAGGGTCCATGGATTTTGTCGGGAGCTAGTATTACTACCAAAGTTTTTAACTCTTTAGTTAGCATTCCTCAAAATTACTAGGCAAGTGTCAATGGTTGATAATGAATATGGCTCCAGGAAGAAGAAGAGGAAAATGTATAATCTCCTATGGATGGTAGGCAATTAAGCCTAGAAGCCAAAGAAGCTAAAAGTGTACTATTAAGGAAGTTCACCTTCCTTAGGTTCTTGTTGGTTAAGGACAAGTGGGTTTATGACCCAACTGATTACATAGCCTCCATAGTGAGGACAAATAGAAATAGAGCCAAGATTTTGCATGAAGGCCACCCTTTTTGGGAGACTAGGAAGAATCCTGCTGAAGATGCCTCTAGTCTCTATGTTGAGCTAACAAATTTACCACCCCCATAGAATAGGTTGTGGGATACCTTCTATGATAAATAAAGGGATTATGATCCTAAAGTTAGGATGACCTTTGGTTTGAGAAGGATGCTGAGGAACAAAGAATGGGATGCAAAAAAAATTGAGACCTATTGGAAATATAGGCAATAAATTTCCCAAACCACCCATGCTTTCAGAGGCATAGATTTAGATGAAAGGTGGGAAAAACTTTGGGATGAGTGGAATCCTTCCCCTACATCAAGCCTAGATACAAGCCAATTGCCGACACTCATAGCAGAGTAGGAAGCTAGAGCGAGACCAAGCCAGTGACTACAGACTTTAGAACAAGCTGCAACTACCACAAAATAACAAAAAAGTGTCGAATATTCACCACCACAAGCTTCCCCATCATCAGGAGTGATTGAAATCTCTAGTTCTCCACATGCGCCACTAGAAATAGTAGAGGTGGAAGGGAAACAAATGCAGCCAGAGGTAGAAACACCCAGGAAGAGAAGGAGGGTGCAGTTCCACTTGGATCCAGAGGAGGAAGAGGAGACTTCACAATGCCTAGTGAAGGGTACTATAACTTCTCCTTAGGTAAGTATTACTTTCCCTCTTCCCTCTCACTCTCCCCCTTTCCCTATCAGTGTGGTGCCTCCACCTAGCCAAATGACACCTCCCACCATTGCTACCATTCCCATTTCACAATTCACCCCATCCATGATGCCTCAAGCCTTAACATTACCCTATTTCTCTCCCTCTGTCCCCAAAAAGATGCCCTTACAACTCACCCCTACTCAGCCAATGGCTCTCCAATATGGCCTACCATAAGGATTTCCTTTTGTAGGGGGACATATTGCATCCCCTTCCACCTTTCAGATGTAAGCCGATGCAACAAGGAAGGCAAGAGAGGCCCAATTGGAGAAGAAGAGAATTAAAGAGAATAAAGCACTGGTGGTCCCACATTTGAGGTCACAATTTGACCCCATCCAATAATAGTTGATGATGACCCATTTATCACCCAACATTGCCAATCTGAGTGAGTAAATGTAGCCAGAAGACTAAATGATGAACACAATGGTCATTGACATGTCCTTGTTCAAACCCTAGGATAGACTCGAGCTGCTGATTGAATCCACTTCTGTAGTCACAAAAGATTATTTGAAGAAATTAAGAATATTGTAGAAGATGGAGGCTGATTTGGCCCAAGAAAAAGAAAACTATAATAGTTTGGCTGAAGAAATAAATAGGAGAGACAATAAAATAGCTAGTCTACAAAAATAGTTGCAAGATATTGTTTCCCTCCAGACTCAATCGGCAATTCAAGCCCAAAATGATTCATTGAAGATGAAGCTTGCACTTGTGAAAGATGTAGCTACAACTCTAAGATGGTAAAATGCAACATTGCAAGGAAGAGTCAAAGGACTTCAACTGCAAGTTACCCAATCATAACAAAGGTTGCTAGAGGAGTAGAATGAGGCTGCGGCTTTTTAAGCCCAATTCCAAGTAGAGCAACAGAGGATGGCACAACTAGAAATTGAGCTGGCCAATAGGCCAAGAGGTGTCAGAGTGGTGTAGCTAGTGAAGGAGCTCTATGAGTTAGCATGGGCAAGAATCTCTTCAGAGATTATCTAGCTCAAGCCATTTTTCACCTTCCTACTCAATACACAACAACTAAGAAAAAGGGTAGAGAATCTAGTATAGAAAACTTTGGCCACGATCTCCAAGAGAGTCACAGACTCCCATTCATTACTAGAGAAGCTCTATGACATAATGGATACAACATTGGTAGCTACAGGAATCCCAGATAAAATGGCTATAACAAAATGGGTCAATGAGGAGCTCAAATGCAATACCATGGCCAACAGTTCCAAGAACTGTCTCAATGTCATGAAAGAAGGCATTGACAAGATGAGACACCACATGGAAGATCTAGTGCAACTAGGCCTCCCTTCCCCATTCCCAAATGCAAAGATGGTCCTGATGGCTAATCAACTTGAACCATTGATACTCACCAAACAAAGGGATCAAATAGTTTTTCAGAGCTTGTGGGATGATTCTTCAACCCCAGAGGTTAAAAATGTTCTAGTTCATGTCTTTTAGCTAGAGTTCAGATTGAAAGCCACTGTCTAGGTCTTGCAAACCTTTTTGCACAAGGATCTCATTAACTTGGATTTAGATTTCATTTAGTTGCAGAGCAAGCAAAGATTATCTAACCATGAGTGGTCTATCTACCAAATAGCTCTTTTAAAGAAATAATTTCCACAATTTTGAAATTTTGACTACACAAGAGTCAGGTTCTTTTTGAGCAGGCTCAAAATTCCTAGAGGTCACCAGTAGTTATAGAGTAATTTTTACTCTACGTCATATATTGTTTGCTTTGAGCACTACAATTTTGGTTCTTGCACACCTTGGACGTAGTGGCAGAGTTTTGAGTAAGAGGGCGGGCTCATTTTGCCTAAGTGTCAAAATGTAGTGGATGTTGCCAAGTGTTGCCCTTTGAGCACGGGTCTTTTTCCCCTTCTTGTTTCCTTCATCTCATTTTGCCCAAGTATCAAGTTCAAGCAGAAGCTGCCAAGTGTTACCTTACCAAACAACAAATCCAACTAGCTGGCATCCTCTAAGGCCCCTTTTGTGACTTTCTAGAGAACCACAAAATGTGCCACATACCTAGTAATAGCTAAGCAAAATGCACCATGTGTCAGCGTCCACATCTCATAAAGGCACCCACATTTCATTCTACCTTTTTGACAAAGACTTTCAATGAGCTAAGTAGTAGAGAGAGTGGAAAGTACCAAGTGGCAGTAGCGAAAGGCCTGTACTACCTTTTTGAAGAAGCAGTAGAAGTCACCATGTGTCAACATTCAAGAGACTTTGATTCAATGCATGGGTCCAATGCTTCCATTCAATGCATAAAGGTGTCATTTCATTTTGCTTAAGTGCTAAAGTGCAGTGGATGCTGCCAAGTGTCACTCTCTGATTCCCTTTCTACTCTATCCCCAAAAGGTAGTAGAAGATGCCACATAGCCCCATAAGGAGAAGCGAAAGATGCCATGTATCTTACTAGGAGCAGTGGAGATTTCCACGTGTCAATTTTGGAGAGACCATCTTTGGGCCTAATTACCGAATGAAGATTATGGTGGGTCCCAGATGTTATTTCAAAGGACTATGGAAGAGCTAAGTGTCAACATGCAAACAGTGCCATGTACATCCATCCCTTCCTAAAAGGTTTCCCAAGCAAGGAATGCAGTGTGTTTTATTTTGATAAAATTGCAAAGTATCGAGGAAGTGGATTGCGATAAGTGTCAAAGGTAGAGCATTCCTAAAAAAAGAGAGAGCAGAAGTGGCCAAATGTCATTCTCTGGTTCCCTCTTGACAAAAAGGAGAATTTTCATGGATTGACTAAGTGTCTTCGTGTCCATCTATCTGTTACAACGAAGATGGAGGGAAACTAGGTGGAAGTTATTCCTGGTAGATAGAATAGTGCACCAGGTAGATTTTTGGTGGCTTACAAGCATTGAAGATGCTATCTATTTTTCCCCTATAAGCGGAAGTAGAGTAGATAGTTGAGCAGCCAAACTGGTGATGGAATGAGGAATTTTAGGTGTAAAGAGAGGTACTAGATAGGGATCACTATGCCATAGTCAGGGCAGTCCTTGATAAGACCAAGATGCATCCAAGGCATTAAATTGACCATCTATTTTGTCCCCTACGAGTGAAAGATGGAGTGGAATTGTGTGGGAAAGAAATTGATGTAAGGAGACATCCGAATCTATATAAGAAGAATTGTAAAATCAATAAGAGAAAAAAGGGGGAATTTCTATAGTTTTAGATTTTCTAGAGTTTTTGACTAGTAATATCATTTACTCTTATCTCATTTTATTAAGTTGTAAATTTTATGTAACTATGCATGTTTCTATGCCTTTTATGTGGCTGAATGAATTAAGAGGATTGAGCTCCATGCCTTGGTTGGTGTTATTTGTGTCATTTGCAAAGGTAGTCTACACTGTAGATTTCTTAAGTTGTGATTAGGAATGTCATTTATTTTTGTCTCATTTTCTTGAGTTCAAAGGTTTACATAATTGTACGTGACTTATGTGCCTTTTATGTGATTGGAAGATTCTATTAAGAAGATTGAACACTATGCCTTTGTTGACAGTCTCTATATCTCAGCAAAAGAATCCCCTATTGTGAGCCTTTATTTTTGTTATTTCAATCTTTTACATTGATCATGCACTTGTCTGCTCTTAAATGTAATTGAATCCTATAATAGTCTCACTATGCTCAGGTTAGGATTAGGATTATACTTAGGTACATTGCCATAGTTAGGTTTCAGTTCCTGCATTTGTATTTTTGTTTAATCTCCTATCCCTTTTCCCCCAACACTTGATACAAAAGAAGAGACCAGCTTCTCTAAAATTTGGAGGTTGTTTCAAGCCACATCGTCTCATAGCTTGAAACTTCCCATTGTTGACTGATTAAGATCAAGCACAATTTTAACCATCAACAGTATTAACACTCTAAAAACTCTTAAGGTGGTGGGTTTTCTCAAAAAATAGAAGGTGACAGTGTTGATTGATTTAGGGAGCACACTTAACTTCATCAACCATAAGTTAGCCACTTGATTGAACTATTTCATCTACCCAGCACCAAAATTTAGGTCATGATTGTAGATGATGGCACAATTAATTGTTTAGGAAAATGCCATAGTATTAAGCTTGTTATGGGTAAGTACAATCTCAATTCTCTTATGTTTGTTATTCCCATGGGTAGCACAGACATTGTTTTGGGAGTTTAATGGCTCACAACCTTGGGTACCATTGAGATGAACTTCTAATAACTATTCATGTACTTTCATTCTAAAGGTAGGAAAATTGAACTACGTGGATTACAGGTAAAATCTCCATAATTGAATAGTTCACATCAGATGACCAAGATGCTAAAAAATGGGGTAAAGGGAATTATTGTATGATTATGTTCCATAGAATTCAAACCCACACAGGCATCTACACATCCTAATTTATAGATGATTCTTGATGACCACCCATCTATTTTTGGGGCCATGCCAAAAGGAATACCACCAAAAAGAGAACATGACCATGCCATTCAACTACTACCAGGGAGTCAACCACCAAACATTAGACCATATAGATATCCATATGCATAAAAGATTGAAATTGAAAATATGGTTTGTGAAATGCTATAGGTAGGGATCATCAAGCACAGTGAAAATGCATATTCATCACTAGTGGTCATGGTGTGGAATAAAGATGAGACATGGAGGATGTGTCTAGATTATAGGGAACTCAACAAGTACACCATCAAAGATAAGTTTCCTATTCCATTAATTGATGATTTACTTGATGAGTTTCATGGTGCTAATTATTTCACAAAATTGGATCTTCACTTAGGGTACCATCAAATTAGAACCAAGGATGAAGATGTTCATAAAACTACTTTTAGAATACATGAGGGCCATTATGAGTTTTTGGTAATGCCCTTTGGTCTTAAAAATTCACCATCTACTTTTTAGAGCTTGATGAACACTATTTTTAGGCATTTTTAAAGGAATTTAGTGATAGTTTTCTTAGATGACATATTGATTTATAGTCAGACATGGGAAACACATCTACAACATGTGAAACAAGTGTTGATAGTTTTAGAGAAGCATTAACTTTATGCAAAGCCATCCAAATGTGCCTTTGGAGTATAGGAGGTAGAGTACCTAGGTCACATTTTTTCCCATGAAGGTGTCAAAGTTGATACCTAGAAGATCAAAGCTATGATGGAATGGCCCATGTAAAAAACTCTAAAAAACCTCCAAGGGTTCTTAGGACTAATAGGTTATTACCAAATATTTGTGAAAGGATATGGCAACATATTATCTCTAGTTACTGCATTTCTAAAGAAGGATGCCTTCCATTGGAATGATGCCACCACCAAAGCATTTGAGAAACTAAAAGTAGCTATGTGCACCACTCCAGTTTTGGCTATTCCAAATTTCTTAAAGACATTCATTGTTGAATGTGATGCTTCTAGATCCAGGTTGGGAGTAGTACTAATGCAGGAAGACCCATTGCATTTGAGACTCATCAATTCAAAGGTAAGAATATAAAAAAACCTATCTATGAGAAAGAAATGATGGCTATTCTTTATGCAGTTAAATAATGGAGGCCCTATCTAATGGGTAGACACTTTAAGGTGGAAATAGATCATGATAGTCTCAAATAATTTTTGAAGCAAAGATTATCATCCAAGGAACAAAAAAAGTGGCTAACCAAAATGTTGGGTTATGATTTTGAAATCATCTACAAGAAGCATAAATATAATGTAGTAGCAGATGCACTATCTAAATAGGATACATCCATAGAAATATTACTTTGTGCAATGTCCATGTTGCAAGTAGATTGGGTGGATGAAGTTAGGTTAGAATGGGAGAAAGATAAGGATACACAGGTTTTGATTTAGAATCTCTGGCAAGGTACTTTAGCCTCTAAAAAATTTTAATGGAAAGGTAATGTCCTATGGTATAAGGGTAGGTTATACTTGTGCAAAGATTTAGAGCTTAAGCATAAGATTCTTGAAAATTTGCATGCATCTCCAATTGGGGGACACTCAAGGTTCTTGAATAATTACCATAGAATTAAGAAAGAATTATTTTTGGAAGGACTCAAGGAAGATGTAAAAAATTTTGTGGCAGAATGCTTGATATACCAATAGAATCAAGGTGAGATAGTTAAGACCCCAGGTCTATTACAACTGTTGGCAATTCCTAGTCAAAGGTGGGTGGAGGTTTCCATGGATTTCATCATAGGGTTGCCTAGTTTTGAAGGTAAGAATGTTATCTTGGTCATTGTGGACATGCTTATAAAATATGCCCTTTTTGTGCTCTTTCACACCCATTTTCAGCAAGTGTAGTAGTAACTATTTTTCTAGAGGCATTTCTAAAATTACATGGAACCCCAAAAATAATTATAAGTGATCATGATCCTATTTTAATTAGTAATTTCTAGACTAAACTATTTTCCTATTTGGGTACTTAGCTAGCTCATAGCTCATCTTACCACCCCCAATCTAACGGACAAACAAAAGTGGTTAACAAATGTTTAAAGGGGTATCTCCATTGTTTTGTATTAGATAAATAAGAATGTTGGGTTAAATGACTACCACTTGTAGAATGGTAGTATAACACATCTTTCCATACCTCTTCTAAAATGTCTCCATTTCTATCACTATATGGTTACCATCCACCCTCCATCACTTCTTCATTAAAGTTGAAAACCAAGGTTCAGATGTGGAGGAGCACATTCAACATCAATGAGAGGTTTTGGCTAGTTTGTGAGAGAATTTGGCCTTGGAACAAAATAAGATGAAGCAACAAATAGATCAACACCATAGTGAGAAAAATTTTGAGGTAAGTGACTGGGTATTTGAATATTTGTATCCTTACAAGTAGATGTCCTTGAAGTAATAAAAAAAGGACAAAAAACTTGATCTTAAGTATTATGGCCCTTATCAAGTTCTACAAAAAGATTAAAGTGTGGTTTACAAGCTTGAGTTACCTCATTCATCTCACATACACCCAATATTTCATGTTTCCTACTTGAACAAGGTCATTGGATAGAAAGTTTCATCCCAGATAGAGCTCCCAGAACTAGATGAAGAAGGATGAGTCATTTTGGAACTAGAGAAGATCCTCCAAACATGTACTAAGAGGTTGATAACTAGAGAGATTAGGGAATATCTAATCAAGTGGAATAACCTGAGCAGTGAAGATGTAAATTGGGAAGGTGAATATTTTCTACAACAACATCTAGAGATTCAACATTGAGGACAATGTTGATTTAAATGGGAAGGGCATTATACGCCCCTAACCTATCACATGTATTAAGATAAGAATAGCTTACTTGTGGCTCACTTATTTCTCTTTGATGCTATATCACATTTATTTATGCATTAATTTGGTTATTAGGTTGGCCTATGGAGTAACCATGGCCTAGATAGACTATATATAGGAGGTAGTGGGTAATTGTTTATCATCATTGTGAATTCTACTCTTATTGAATTCTGCTCTTATTAAAGCTTGTGGAGGTTGCCCCCTCAAAGTGGCTTGTCTATTATCATATATTCTAATATATTATAGTCATATTTGGATCTATTTCTACTATTATACTTTATTGCTAAAGTAGTTTCATTACAATTTCATGATTGTACCTTTCTCCATTACTTTGTTTACACAATCACCTTTGTTACATATACATAAGAAATAGGGATTGTAACATTAATTTTCAATAACAATAAATGTTCTATCCATTTTATTTGGGTTACTATCCATTTAAATTTAAATCCAACCCCACAAATAATTACAACATACATTTATAGGTTGTTTTTACATCTTATAACTAATCTAACTAATTTTTAACCTCCCAACAGTCACTAGTAATCCATTTTGACCCTTGGAACATATGCCAAGGTTGACATTCCATAAAATCATGTATTAGGACCCATGTATAGACATATGGTGTCTTTAATAAGTCACGTAAACTCTTTGACACTTGAGGTTTCCTTCAAATTACTCCTACAACACCTAAACTAAACAAAACCATTCCAAAATTCAAACTAACTATATTTTGTGGGAAAATGTCAATTTTAAATTATAAGCTTCCTAAGCACCCCTAGACACTTGAAGAATATTAAAAAGTGTGTCCTAAGACTACTAAATCCCTTAAAACAATATAATCAAACTATTTGACCACTAATCAACTTGAATAATCTAAATTTGAGCAACATAATGTGACTAGTATCATCCTTTGAAGGATGCTCTTACATCATACTACCAAGAAGCAAAAGAAACTCTTCATGAAAGTTATAGCTGATCTAGCTCTCATGTTCTTTACAACATCCATATTTTAAACTTCATGTCCTCTTGGATCCCAAGGCCTATTTAAATCATGTAAACCATCTTGACTCTTGGTTAAAGTTATTATGTCTCCTCCTTTGATGATCTCTCTCTTACTATGGATCTCCAAACTGATCATGGGAAACTAATTCTTCTTCTCCTTCCTCTAAAGAACTACACATGAAGTAAACCAATCAAACCAAACAACTCCTTACATATGATCTTAAATTTCAGATTGTTATTATTTAAATTATTATTTCTCCTTGACTACATTTACTGTCGATTGCATTATGTCTTGTTGTTCCATCTACGCATCTACAATACTACCATCCTTTTCCATTGCATTCTTTCCCTATGATTGCTATTCACTCACTAATTTTTCAATTATAAGTTATCTGAACACTCCCACTTACATAATAACACTTTATAGATACCCTATAATTTCATCATTATGGGTTGGTTATACTAACTCCTTGTTACCTATAATAAATACCTCTAAACTCTTTTCAACTACTGCACTATATTATCTCACTTATTTACCAACTTATGCTCTACCTTCTTCCTCTTGACACTTGTTTTCAATTGATCCTTACTTGGGTTCAATGTTACAACTAGTTCCATCCATTAACATATCCACTAACTTCAATGTATATTCATACAAATCATCTTCAACAATGTTCATATGAGCATACTCATCAAAATAAACATTTAAACAAATACCTTGTTCTCCTTTTCTCTTCTTAAATACTTCTTGATTCAAAACTTATTCTTTCATGCTTACCATGAGGTATGGTGATATTTCATACTCAATCTCTCCTTCTTCATCAAGTTATTCACCTTCTTCAGGATATCATAGGATTGTATCACCATATTCAACTATCTAATTAGTTTGTTCTTTAATCTTAACATGTTGTCCATGCTTCTCTCTTGTCATACATTCCTTGTCTTTATTGACACCTTCTTATCTTATTCCCTCAAAATGGGAGTTATCTTCACTAAAATCATTACATGTATTCACATATACCAATAAATCATTAGTTATAATCTTTTTACGCTTGTTTTCCCTTGTGTTTCCTATTTTAGGATACCTTGCCATCAATTTCTTTATTTGTCTTATTTTCTTCTTTATCATCTACTTGAGAAGCCATCTTACTCTCTTCTTGATGTGTAATAGGAATATTGGTATTATCTCTTCCAAGACTTGCTCTAACCTTTCCCACACTATCTTCATCTCAAAAATCTCCTTATTTCTCTCTCTAATTCTCTTTTATTGACTTCAATCTTCTTACGGAATTCCCCATTCTTCAAGCCCTTCATCTTTCTCTCTTCACACTTTATTCACTCTCTCTTTAGGTCTCACCTTGACCTTTATTGTTTTTTACAATCTTACTTGTCTCTTTGACCACACTTGGGTTTTTTAACTTGACTCTCACTCTCTTAGAGTCTCTTTTCTTTGTCTTCACTTGGGACTCCCCTCTCTATCTTAGTCACTTCTTAAACTTATTTCTTGGAGAATTCACTATATCTCCTCTTTCTCTAAGCCTCTATGGCTTAAGGTATTTAACTACAACTATTCACCTTTTTCTTTCTCCATTATTTCCTACAACTTGCATTAGCAACCTTATAGAAACATATAAAGCAATCTCCAATACCTATTCAATAGAATCTTCAGGCACATATAACTAACATTTTCAAAACACAAAAAATACCTCATCCATATAACATTCTATCTCTGATATTAAAATGATGTATATATATTCAATAAACTTTCCTATTATGGATGATAACAAGAATCATATACACCTTTACCTTTGACACAACACCCACTCTCATAAAATATCTCACCAAGGTAATCCTTATTATTTAATCATTCATCAACATTATCTAACTCCTCTTAACTATCCAATCCTTCTACATAATTCCCACTTGTTACCTTACACCAATTCTCACACTTAGCAATATTGACTTGTCTTTTCACAACTTGTTCATGCTTACACAAAAAATCATAAGCAAACTAATTCTCAATGTAAGGTTTAGATTTTCAGTATTTTTTTTATGGTTATGGCCTTAATTCTCATACTCCTTTAATTCCTATTTGTTTTCCTTACTAATCCAAATTTCCTCTAAAAGCAACTTTCTCAACATACCCTGCCTCTTTCTTTGACAGAGTCTCCTAATAGCCTTTTTATCACTTTTCTCATTTTAAAGACAAGTACCATCTCATTTTAGGAAAATAAACCTATTTATAGATACCCTCTATTTAATTTTATTTGTTCACTAATTTTATTGAATTGGTTATTCTTAAAATTCACATTTTAGTCTCTTTTTAGGCTTTGTGTAGGCCTAATTTGGCCTTCTTTACCATATTACATACTCAATCATAATAAAACCATATGTATCAAGTCCATACAAGGACAAAAAATTAAAAATACATTATATCACTATATTACCTTGATATTCACCAGGTTTCATATTATTCTAATAGTCATAACTCTTCAAAATCCACTTTGCATGTGAAACCCCTAACTTAGGGTTTGTGGTAGACTGTGTAACTTGAGAAGGGTTAAAATAAGATTTTAGGTTCTATAACTATTTTAAATAAACTATAAATATTTTTATAGGTATATTTAACCCTTATACACATTTTTAAATATTTTTGTCCTTCACTTAATACCTCTATTCTATATTTAACTCAAATGAGGGTCTGACTATATGTGTAGACATAGGGTTCTATAGGACTTACACTAGTTTCATCACTTAGTAGTATTAAAAAAACCAAAATAATACATAGAAACCTTTTTATAATTAATATTATATTATTACCAATGTTTATATGCATTATATGAACTTTCCAAACAATCTCTATCACTATTGACACATACTCAAGTTCTTATCTTGATCAAGAATATAGAAATATAGAGTATAATTAGCTACTTGTCACACAATAATCTCTCTATTCATTTTTATTTGGAATTATAATTCATTCCACTAAAATACATTTAGTTATGTGACATGTTTAAGAACAAATCCACATCCAAAAACATGTTTACTTCATCATCTCATGCACACAATCCTTATAACATAGTATATAAAGTACATAGTCTCTACAAGTGAATTTCTCATATAGGAATTTTTAGATAACAAAAAATTTATATTAAAAACTTAAGAAACATATATAAAAATTAATAAATTCATAATAAGATTCAAATTCATTTCATAATTGTACCTTTTCCCATTCCTTTGTTTACACATTCATTTTCATTGCATATGCACAAGAAACAAGGACTGCAACAGTAGTTTTCAATAACAAGAAATATTCTATTCATTTATTGGGGTTCCTCTCCATTTTAATTTGAATCCACCCCCAAAACTGATTAAAATTTATATTTACAAGTTATTTTTATATCCTATAACTAATCTAACTTTTATTTAACCTCCCAACAATCACTAGAAATCAATTTTGAACCTTAGAACATATACCAAGGTTGATATTCCATAAAAATATGTATTAGGACCCATTTATAGACACATGGTACTCAAATAAGTCACATGAACCCTTTAAAACTTGATGTTTCCTTCAAATTCCTCCTACAACACCTAAACTAGACAAAACCATTCGAAAATTCAAACTAACTAGATTTTATGGGAAAATGCCAATTTGAAATTCTAAGCTTCCTAAACACCCCTTGACACTTGTATAAGATTCCAAAGTATGTCATAAGACTAATAAATCCCTTAAAAAAATCTAAAGAAACTATTGAACCATTAATCAACATGAATACTCCAAATTTGAGTAACATAACAAGAGTAGTATCATCCTTTGAAGGATGCTCCTACATCAAGATTAATAGATAAATATTTAGGCACATTGATATGGTGAATGTGAGTATTTTGGTATAAATGAGGTCTTGAACAGAAGTTCATAGTCATAATTGATATTTTAAAAATGTACAAGGCTTGAATGTTATACATATTTAGTTTTAGTATCTACACTTACACATTTCCATCGTGTCTCAGCCTACTTTGAATCTAACATCTTGTTGAGTAATAAATATTGGTATCACATGGTATCCACATGCATAAGGTTATTTATTTCAAAGATAAATTTTTTTAAGCATTGATAGCTTCATATTATTTTAGTACTTTTATTTGAAAATTATTATATTTAATTTTGAGGATTTTTTTAATTATATAAAATATAACAATAATAATGTATTTTGGTGAAAGAATTTTTAAAAACAAAATCAAATTAAATTATGAAAATAAAGTATTTAGTATATATGGTGCCTCTAGTTCATGTTTATGATTAAATTTGTTGTATTTTAACTATTGTATCCAATGCCTAACATAGATACAATAATGATGTTTGAGGATTTGAAACTATAAATTATCAAAGATAAAAAAGGATAAAAAATTATTTTACCATTTCCTTATATTACCTATTTTGGTAATGTTAGTTCATGTTTAGGATTAAAGTTGTATTTGAATTACTACGTCTAATGCTTAACATAGTTAAAACAACAATGTTTGAGGATTTGACGCTATAAACTATTGGGGATAAAAAATGATAAAAAAATTTATTTTTCCCATTTACTTATATTACCTATTTTTTGTATTGTTATATGTAAATATTGAAACTAATAAATTCTTAGTATATAGGTAAGTTATGCCCACATATGATTTATCTCTAATCAGGTGTCATTGATAGAAATAGTCATTTTCATGTACTAACTAAGTTTCATGTATCACTCTTCTCTCATGTGATTTAATTTTTATTTCACATACATCAAAAGGATTAGCATCTTTCACATTATGACATGTATATAATAATGGAAAACATATTGAGATATATGGTATATCATTCTATTGGTATATATAATTGTAATACTATTGGATTGATAAGGAGACAATCCATCTCCTCATGATATAAAAATTCATTAAACTAATGAAATATTTGAAACAACACTAACTAGAAAGGTCACCTAATTATAATTTTTTATACAAGTTGATAATACTCTTATCTTCAACTATTTTTGGTTCTACATTTCTGATGAAAAGCTACAATAGACTAAACAAACAACAAAATTAAAATTAAAAACTTAGAAGCATAAAAATTGTAAGGCATTTCCCTTGATAAGGGCATCAATTGTTGGAGAATTTTTTAGTCGCATAAAACAATTCAACACACCATGGAAAATAATAAATAATTTAAATGAGTTGTATGATTCCCATTGAAAATTGGAATACATAAAATTACAATTGAAATGGTTCAGTCTTGAGTTGAAAATGGGTGATGTAATGAGTATGGATTTATATCTATGCAATTATGTGTGATGTTTAGGGTACTAGTAAAAAAATTAATGTATATATGACTAACTTCATAAAAGCTCTTATTACCCCATATTCAACCTAATCAAAGTCTTTTCAATAAAGTAATCCATTGAATACTCACTTTTGATCAAATAATTGAAAAGATGGATGAAATAGAAAAGGCTTTTGAAATAAATATTAAAATAAGATATGATTATTTTATATGCTCATAAAAATATAAATTATTATAATAAGGCTTTGTCTTAGAAAAATTAAGAAATGTGAAGGAATGAATAAGGGATGAGGAGACAAAACTAGAAAAATAAATGGTCAACATCATGAAATTAAAATGATATACCAAAATTGTTGGTAAAAATATGTAGTATTAAAGGGAGTCATGATGCTCATGAATGTAAAATGTCATGGAACAAGAACTAAACATATTGAAAACAAAAAGAAGAAAACCTTAGTTTTAGATTTAGCTCTATGTACAAGTGAATGTGTGTGTTCCATTTAAGATGAACTCAACAATGCCTTAGTTAATTCAAATTGGGGTGATATGTGGGTCCAAAATACTAATTTCATATATCACATGACTTTATGAAGGGACTTCTTTGTGTATTTTAATGAATAAATATGTGGTCATGTATATTTTTTTGATAGAACAAGTTTACAACTTGAAGAAAAGGGACAATTGGACTCACATCACCAAGTTTTCCATATTTAACTCTCCTTGATGCCATATATGTTCCTCAATTGAAACAAAAAAATATTTTCCTTGGTTCTCATTTGACAATAAGTCCACTCCATTATTATAGATGACAAGGAGTAAAAAAAAATTGTGATAATGTAATCATTTTGACTGGATTTTAGGAAGGAAATTTGTTGAAAATCAAAGTTGAGTCTTCAATTTTAATCATTTTTCTCATCGCATTGAAGATTTAATGTCAACAAGTCTTTTATAAAGTGCTTTATTTGGGCATTCCCAATTTGAAAAACATCAAACAATATAAAATAATGGTGTTGTAGGGTTTCCAACTCTACACAAAAATATTGAAAATCATTTCTAAAATTAAATTAGAAAGCTGAAAGCAAATTAAAGGTTATTAAAATTTCTACCAATTACTTTGTTAGAACCCAACTGGGTTAACTCAGATTTAACAATTGTTTTAACTCAACAATAATTAAATAATGTAATTATTATGTGTTATCTAAATGCATCTAATAACTAAGTATTAATTAATTTTAACCCAATGGTTAGTTAAATGATCCATTTAGATATCAAACAAAAATGTTTCAAGCATAATATATGAATTTGATAGTAACAAATCCAAATATAGGAATAATTCATATTGCAAGCACATGATACAAGTACAACCATGGTTGTAAGTAAATAATATAATGTTAATGTAATAATCAAGATCCTTGATTTATTTTATAAGTATATCCAACTGATGCAATAAAGATTACATGATAGTTATATCAAATTTACGTATTTAAAATATTGAATATTAGAATACAAATAGTACTATGTTCCACAAAACATAAGAGCATAAAATGAGTTCAGTCAAATAATAACAAGCCATGAGTGTATTTTTCATTGGTTGATAAATGTTGGGAAGGGAGAGAATCATCATAGTGTTTTTCCACATCAACCATGGACCATAGATCCCCCACATAATCTCCCAACTATGGAATGGCCATCCCTACATGGATGAGTAGATGATAACAATGCAAGTATTGATAAGTCAATAAGAACTCATGTGATTTAAGATAGCTAATACTGTAGCATATTATAAAATAAAATAATTACCGAGCATGATTTCATGCAAAAATTTAAGTACATCAAATAAGTGAATTGATAATATTCATTTATAAACATTACTTGACCAAAGATTCTTTATACTTTTTAGATCATAAAGATTAGTCATAATCACACACACTACTCATTTAACACACTATACACCATCAATTAATGTTAGAAAAAAGAGATATGTTTCACTCTAAAAAATCCCCACATACCTTTCCATTGCTATTAACTAACATGAAAAGATAAAATCACAATCATTGTCTATGAAATACAACCATAAAACAATTATATTTTAAATGCAAATAATCCATAATCATCCATACTATATTTACAATAAATTTCATATTGACATCACATCTATATTTCTCAACATTTTAACATACATCTAGGTCATAACAAAGTTCATAATAATACCATACACATATAACTGATTATCAAAATAATCCATTTTAATTATGTTCACATAGTCAAACAAGCCAATTTATACTAACAACATCATATAAGTTTTTATACATCTTAATATCTATTTTCATAGCAAGGATATGTTAACAAAAGGCACACTATTCATTTCATAATAATTATTCACTTATTAATCTCATTTGCATATATATTAGAATAAACACACACACACACACACACACACACACACACACACACACACACACACACACACACACACACACACACACACACACACACACACACAAAGTACATTATGTTAAAACATTTGATTTATTTATATATCTATGCAACCATATAAATATTTTTAATTTAAAAAGATACCAAACTAAATACTCAGTTGATAGTTCAAATTATCACTCAATAAGTAGTTCCCTTAATAGACAGGGTATCTACATCATATATTACAAATAGAAACTTACCTAATGATTGTAATTAATACAAGTGCAATTACATCCCATAATAATATAAGGGTTCTCGTGCTTTCATAAGGATTTTACTAAATCCAAATAATCATTAATGAAGCCTCAATTTAGATTTTAAAAATTATTAAACACTAATATATTTAAAGCTACATCATAAGAGTGCTCTAGTTATAACAGACTCACCATTTTCTTTTTATATTTAAGATATACATAATCACAAGTTCATTCCATCCAAATAAACTATAACTTGACCACATACCTAACGGTCTCTTATAGTTGAGAGAAATTGAAACTACACATCTTAAAAATCCTATAGTTCCATATATATTTCCCTTAACTCTCAATGACATTTAGAAAGTTTATTTCATTATATATTTCCTTAAATTATATAAGTTGCATTTATCAATCATCTTTTCACATACACAAACTCCATTACACAAGGTCATTTTTATATTTTTTGTGTAGGGCATTTTGGGTTTTAAACACACACACACACACACACACACACACACACACACACACACACACACACACACACACACACACACACACACACACAAAGTACATTATGTTAAAACATTTGATTTATTTATATATCTATGCAACCATATAAATATGTTTAATTTAAAAAGATACCAAACTAAATACTCAGTTGATAGTTCAAATTATCACTCAATAAGTAGTTCCCTTAATAGACAGGGTATCTACATCATATATTACAAATAGAAACTTACCTAATGATTGTAATTAATACAAGTACAATTACATCCCATAATAATATAAGGGTTCTCATGCTTTCATAAGGATTTTACTAAATCCAAATAATCATTAATGAAGCCTCAATTTAGATTTTAAAAATTATTAAACACTAATATATTTAAAGCTACATCATAAGAGTGCTCTAGTTATAACAGACTCACCATTTTCTTTTTATATTTAAGATATACATAATCACAAGTTCATTCCATCCAAATAAACTATAACTTGACCACATACCTAACAGTCTCTTATAGTTGAGAGAAATTGAAACTACACATCTTAAAAATCCTATAGTTTCATATATATTTCCCTTAACTCTCATTGACATTTAGAAAGTTTATTTCATTATATATTTCCTTAAATTATATAAGTTGCATTTATCAATCATTTTTTCACATACACAAACTCCATTACACAAGGTCATTTTTATATTTTTTGTGTAGGGCATTTTGGGTTTTAAATACACACACACACACACACACACACACACACACACACACACACACACACACACACACACACACACACACACACACACGCAAGCGCGCACGTGCACACACACACACACACACACACACACACACACACACACACACACACACACACACACACACACACACACACACACACACACACACACACACACAAAACACACACACACACACACACACACACACACACACACACACAGACACACACACACACACACACACACACACACACACACACACACACACACACACACACACACACACACACACACACACACACACACACACACACACACACATTATGTGTATCTGTGTGTCTATTTACACACTATACTACATCAAGATTTAAAAGTTATAGAATAAAACCCATTGGACCATCTTCCATTCTAGGGTTTATTCACTTATGGAATTGGGTAGAATCTAGATAAATTAATACAAAACCCAAATTTCTCTCTTAAATTATAGTTAATTAAAATAAAATCTTAGATTTACCAATAACCCATCAACTCTACGTAAAGTTGTTCAAACTAGAAGTAATTCTTCTATCATCTAAATAAATCAAAGTTTATAAATCTATAATTGACCCAACTCAGCCCATAATGGTTATGGTATGGTCATTAGCTCTATAGGGATGTAAGTGTAACAATTCCACTTCCAATTTTATAGTTCCAATGGCTAGGGTCTAACAACTCTTTATCATATGTAAATTTTCAACCATTCGAACAAATAATATCCCATGACTAAATAAACCCCATATTTTTTATCTTTTACTATTAAATATATAATCAAGAAGGATATACCAACCTAGAAGTTTATAGGATTTTCACTTATTCAAGGCTATGCAGTGATGAGAAACTATTTTGCTAAGAGAATGTTGATCTCCTTCCATTTCCATGTTTTCCTTTTTTCGTCCTCATCCACTATATAGCCTTGAAACCTCCTTTTCTACCTCTTATTCTTCTATTATTTCCTTGCCTATCTAACCAATTCCATAATTTTTTCATGATGCAATAATCATACTTTTAGTTCCATTTGATAACACCTTTATTTATCCTAGCATGATTGTCATCACACTCTTCATTAAAGCTAGGTCAACAAGCATAATGATAACAAAACCATGAAATCCCTAGAAATCCTTTTCAAGATTCTTCCACATAGTAATGATTTCGAATATGCCAAGTTCCAAATTTTTAGAAAGGTTTTTAAAATATTCCAATAGTAGAAGGTTTTGCATGCTTGCCATGATTTACAATAAAATATGCATTTTTAATATAAATCCCTTTTGTTTTATATGTTTTTAGATTATGCATTCATATTCCTTTTTAAACTCTTTAGTCTAGGCTATATTTTAAGTCTAACCCCTAGTTTTATTTACTCAAACAAGTACGCTAAGATTCCACCACACCAAATAAACAATAGACTAATCAAGGTATGTTATTAATTTAATACCAAGTATAAATGAAACCAACTCTTATGACCCTTAACATGTTACCCTTGCACATAACAAATCCATCAATGGAATAATTAGTCAACAAAATGTATCCATTCTCTATCTATCATGAAATGAAAACATCTCAACACAACAAGAGACTAGTAAATATGGACAAATCAGATACAAATGCCAACAATCATTGATATGCAATAGCATTCAAAAACCCAAAGCAATATCATGTAATAACTAATTATGGTATGTGTGGGTCTTTATTTTAATTCTCTATTCCCACATTGTCACCATATGCTCTACCCTTTTTGATGATACTCTCCCTCCATAGTAGTCTAGAGGGTATATTGATCCTCCATCCACCTCATTAAAAACAAAAATGTAATTAGCCCACATCATAGTATAATTAGTAAATAATCATGAATAAAATGTTGAGTAATATATATGAACATGAAATCAGTCCACTTGATTGTGTAGAATACTAGCCATAAATAACAACTATAAAAATAGACAATAAGCAATAATGCACTCCCACATCAAATAGTATAATCATCCAACTAATGAATAGATATAATATTCCTGAAAATCACTACATAATCCACTAATTAATGCTAGAATGTTCATAATAGGAGAACTATATGTGACATCCTTACCCCTAAAGTTGGTCATCATCCTAATGATACTTATTTGAAATAAAATTTATTAAATAAAACAAATTTTAGTAGAAAATAAAGAGTGTTTAATATAAATATCATTCAAATAAATGAGAAAATAGCCTTGAGAACTCCTCATAGTATTCACATATATCATTGTCCTTGGAATATTATTCCAACTGGACCTTTCACTATGATACTTCTCTATTATGTAAGCTAAGCTTTTGAGTATCGAGTACTCTTATTGATTTTGATATGATCACCTAAATATCTATAACCTATAAAGCATTCCAATCTACAACATAAGAAATATCAAATACAAAATTCTTAAGATAAAATTCATGGAAAACATTATATATTAGAGCTAAAGCTTATCTCAATGCTATCCTATACACTATAATATTAAACACTTATAAGACCTCAAATGGTCCTACATATCTTGGTGATAATTTTATTGGTTTGAAAAATATAATGCTACTTTTATGAGGTTTTACCCATAAAAAACCTTGTCCCTAACTAAAAATCACCTTACTTTTATTTTTAGATAAACATATTTTTTCTTTCTATCATTGGATTCATCCAACCTTTGTCTTATCAATTTGATTTGCTCCTACATTTTAGCAAGAAATCAAGTCCAAAGACCAAAATATCTTCAAGTTTATGCTAGTTGATTAGTTTGCTATACCTTCTACCATACAATGACTCAAATGGATCTTTTTTAAAATCTAATTGGTATGATATTTTATAACCTAAATCAATCAAGGGTAGGTATTCTTCCCACTTGTATTATTTATATACATAATACATTCTCAAAATATATTCCAAGATCTGATTCACTCTTTTAGTTTGCCAATCTATTTTTGGATGGCATACTATGTTAAAATTCACCTATGTACCCGAAATTGTATTGAGAGTCATTTGATATCTTGAAGTCATTTTAGGGTCCCAATTAGAAATGATATTTTATATAAACCCATGCAATATGTACACCTACTTAACATATATCTTAGCAATCATAAGGGCATCATCTATTTAATTACCATGTATGAAGTGTGCTACTTTGGTGAGTTTGTCAACAACTACCAAAATCATGTCATGGTGATTTTTAGATAAAGGCAATCCTTGTATGAAATCCATGATAATGACCTACCACTTTTATTCTAGTATGGAGTGTGGGTGTGACAACTCTACTCGATGTATGTGCTTAGATTTAAATCATTGATATTTTAAGCATATAGAAACAAAATCTATTGTATCCTTATTAAACCCCTTATAAAAGTACAAGGGTTTTAGCTATACCATGATTTTAGTCACACCTAGACGCCATGAATTTGTAGTATTTTGAAACTCACTTAGCATTTTTCACCTCATATTTTCCTTATTAGGAACACATATATTTTATTGTTAGATATTAAAATACCATTAATTTAAAATTTTAATCCTTTCTAGCAATGATCTTGAGAGTTTACTAACAAATCTTTATTTAGTTGCTCAAAAAATTCATATCTTGGAAAGAATTTCATTACCTGATCATGAAAGGTACTCCTAATGGTAGCCAAAAATGTTATACACCTTCTACAACTAATAGCATCTGTGACACTATTTTCCTTTACATTAATGTATCTAATGTCAAAACCATAATTAGATAAGAACTCTAGCCACCACCTATGATAAGAATTAAAGTAATGTTGGGTGAAAACATACTTGAGTCTCAATTTAACTAACTTGAGCTCAAATGTTTTTCCCAGCATGTAATTCATCCAAACATACAAAGTATGTACTATTACAGCCAACTCTAAGTCATGAGGGGCATAATTTTCCTCATATGTCTTTAATTTCTTGGACTCGTAATCAACAAATGCACCATCCTATTGTTGACATAGGAAAAATGCACCCAGTGAGAGGAAGTTGAACTCGTGTCTTCTCCTCACAACATGAAAACTCCCCTCTCACCTATGGGACTGGTGAAGCTGGAGGGGAGAGTCTCTAGATAAGGGCTAGCTCCCTTTGATGCATCATGTTTGTTCTAGCAAGTGCAAAACACACACACACATATATATATAGGTAGATATAATGGGGGGTGAAAAGGGAGAAAGATACATGCAAACAAACTACTCTAAAGAGGTGATGCACCAAAATAAGTCAACCTTCTCACATCCACTCTTAGAATCAGACAAAAACAACAAGCATACACTCAAACTTGGCAGAAAGACTAGGCTACAAGAAAATGGCAAGGAGATTCTTATGAAAACACAAGAACAAGTAATCACCAAGATGTTGTGAAATACATACTATAAGTGACTTCCTCTATTCTATACTTCCAAATAGAGCTCTTCTCCTATCAGCTATAGAAAATGGCACCTTGTAGATAACTGGAGTGTTGATGTTAAACCTGTGAGAGCATCAAAAGATAATGACTAAACACAAATTAACACTCAGGACATACACAGAATATCTATCCAAGAAGAGGTAAAAATTGCATTTATTTGATTCAGGTGGAAATTTTTAGTAGAGCTACACCTTGTAAAATGTGGAAGATCCTTACAAAATGACAAGTTCATAATATATAGAAGAAGAAAGGAGAAGGGAACTTGGTGCTTCTTTGACTAGTTGGCCCATCACATCCCTTCATCAGGAAGAGAAAACACTGTTGTCGATGTCATCATTCTAGAAGGGGCCTACTAGAACCATGTTGTATAATCACCAAATTTGACTTTGGCATTTGAGCTTTAATGTGGAAGCATGGGTCACACCTCTTTATACGAACAGACTGAAATTGTCCCCCTTTAAATGCATGGGCCATGCTATTTGTTATTTGTGCCATTTGGGGATGATCAGGCAATAAATCACCTTCTCTTTGCCACTTGGAATGCTTTGTCACTTTATCTCATCTAGCTCCTTTGGCCCCCAAAGGGAAAACATTTGAGCAGGTCACTACACTCTGGGCTCCTTCTGGTTAGCATTTTCTCAGTTTTGACTACAAAAGATTATTCCATTCTGCTAAACTTGACGTCCACATGACTGTCATGCTCGGGTCCTTTGCTACATTAGTCGATCCTTTGTTACATTTCTGTGGCATTATTTCCAAACTTCTCCGCCCTTTGAAAAAGTCTTTTGACTTGGCCAAAAGTCCCCCATAAGGGTACCTTCCCTTTGGGGTCCTTTGGTGAGTCCCTTGTTTATGCGGATAGTTTTCCAAGCCTTTGAATGTTTCCATGGACTTTTCCCAGGCTCCTACGGGCTTTATGTCCACAGACAATTTCCCCATAGACTTTTATCCACAGATGTTTTCTCGTAGACAAAAAGTCCATAGAAATTCTTACAAGCAAAAATTCCACAAAAATTATGTCCACACTTTGCCTTTGTATAAGTGACCTAGCCCTTTGGACTTTGTGCTAAGCTATGCCCACCCCTTTGCATTAAGTGTCGACCCTCCACTAAGGCACCTTGATTTGAGGACTCCCCTTCGGCTAAGGGCATACCTTTAAACCAAGCCATTGAACCAAAATGGTTCAATGGTTCAAAGGTTCAACCAAGGGCATTGATGAACCAAGGCCGATGAACTTCCATTGAACACCTGTTAAACTTACGTCTTGAACCAAGTATGTTGAACCTAGCCTGTTGAACCAAAAAATTGGTTCAATGGTTCAATGATACAAAGGTTCAACGTTATTGAAATGAGATGCTTGAACCAAACGATGAACCCTTTAAACCAAAAGCCATCGAAACACTTGAACCATGCCATGAACCAAACATGTTAAACTTGAACAACCTAAATGTGATTGGCATGAATAACAAGGGAGGAAGGTGACCAAAATTTTGCCTATGGGCAAAATTGGTATACAGATTGGCAACTCACAGGGGAAGCATGCCTGCTATGCTTAGAAGCTAGTTGCCTTGTAGTCCATTAGGTGCAGAGTTAGATGCAACTATGAAAGAGGTTAGCAATAGCCCAGAAAGATCTAAGAATCAAATATGAATCTTTTACCCCACACGTAAAGGGAAACACACAAGGCTAAAAACACTACTTGTGTAACTGCACTTAGGGAAAATAGGAAAAGAAACTAAAAGCAAACTACTATATACATCTAACCAAGAATGTTCACCTCCCTCCTGGATCAAAGGGAAAACTTCTTAAGTCCCCTTCCTAGCGAGAAGACTTATGGTGGCAAGCAAGTAGCTGAAAGAAAATGAGATTTGGTGACTTGCTCCTCTTGCCTGCCACCTAGTTTGATTGGAATCTAAGTGGATCAGATTCAAATATGCCTCCAATATATATGTATTCTGCTTGTTCCTGGAGGCTTGTTGAATGCTAGTCCTTCATATTGGTGCTCCTCACCAAGAAATCAATGGCTACTAGCTCATCACCATAAGCCTTTTGATCTACACATTCCTTCTGCAATGTATTATGGTCTGACTTGTTTCCTTCTGCCTCGTTGAAAATCTTGTCAAACTCATCCTCTACTCCCTCTTAGCCTTCTTAAAGAAGGGTGACTATGGTGATGTCTAAAATGGACTCACAAAATGATTTCTCATCCCACAAAACATCATCTCTCTATTTGAAGCTCTCTACTTTAAGGCATTCCTTTAGGAAGATAGACCTCTCCTTTTCCACCTCAAAAATTAGGACCTCTAGATGTTCATAGGTATCCTCCTAATCCTCCTCTAACTCAGGGTCTTCAATGTAGACTTCTTCATCATTAGAATAACAAGGAAGTTCATCAAACAGAGGGGAAGAGAGCTCACCATACCTTTGTTCCTCCTCATATTGCTAGAACATCTATATATATGCGAGACTTGCATCTTCTCCAATGCTAATAAGGTCTTGAAAAGGATCATCAATGATGATTTCCTCTTCATTGTTGCTCATGACAACTTCTTGAAGAACTATAGATTGGATCTTTTGCTCCTCACCTGCCTCTTGCAAAATAGGTTCTTCCTTGAGAAGGGGTGAAATGGAGAAAACATGTGGAAGAAGAGGCATTCCTTGAGCTAGAATTGAATGATTCTCCTCTTTCCACTTAATCATCACTTCATCAATATCAGGTGTGGCCTGATATCTCTCTTGGAAATGTGTAAGTGGGGTGTGCTTAGACATAGAATGCACTGTTTGGTCTGAGCCGTCCATCACACATTGGCTGAGGAGATTTCCTCTGGACTCCAACTCTACAATTCTCCTAGCTAGATCTTCTTGGAAAAAGCTTTTCCTGGAGGTCCCTAGCATCATCATCAATAGAGGTAGCCTCAGCTTCTTCAAGGTTTTGAAAAAAAACTTGCTTCTCCTCCTTACTGCCCCAGATTCTACTATTTTCCCCTAATTTAGGATTTCAAAATTGGAATTTTGCTCCTATGAATAGCCAGCAACTTTATTTTCTCTGAGGTCTTGGGGCTCCTCTACAAGGTCTTAGAGTTTAATCTCTCTTTCAAGGAGTAGCTTCATCCTGGCCTATAAATCTTCAATTTGCTTGGCTAGGTTGTCCTGAAAGAGTCTTTGTTAGAGGTCATCAGTATTATCCTCTTTAAAGCTTTGAGCTAGTTCCTAGCAATCCTTCCTCCAACTTAGAATCTGCACATCATGATAAAGAACTTGGGTAGGTTGAGGAATGCAAATGAAAGACTGTTGATGCATTGGAAGAGTCTTTAGAAGAGGGACGTGTTGGCTAGTGGTACTATTCTTAATGGAAGATTCACAATATGAGGAACTTAGAAGGTTCATCTTAATGCGAGGTTGTTCTGATGCCATCTGGTGTTGGAAAGCCAGGCACACGGGATTGAGAGTAGATACATTAGATGAGCTAGAGTAGGTGAGTCCTATCTAGTAGAAAGGATTTGGTGCAAAAGAGGGGGCTATCTTTAGAATAGGAGGGGGCACACAAGGCTGAATACCTTAAAAAAATGGATTTCTCCATTTTGCTACCTCCTCCTCCTCCATGGATTGCAAGGCCTGTGCTTTCCTAAATAAACACTCTTCTTTATACATCAGCTCCTACTGACACCCATACTGCTCTTCCAGTCTATCAATTTCCATTGTTTGCTTCTCAAATTCCAGTGCCACCTCCCTTAACATTGTAGGACAACTAGGAGAGCTACTTGAGGGGATTGCATAAATATATGGATCTTGATTATATTCACATGAAGGAAAACAAAACCCATGATTCTGTGCAAAAGGATTATACATACAAGAAATGATTTTTGAATGGCACCATGGTGTGCTTAACTAGAAGATTTAACTTGGAGTCACCAGATGCAAAAAATACTCAATTTTTAGTAACAGGACCAGCATTAGTCTTGATACCTTATTGAGTTATCAAACTATGTGTCCCACCAGGTGTGCCAAAACTGTTGACATAGGAAAAATGTACCCATTGATAAGAAGTCAAACTCCTATCTTTTCCTCACAACATGGAAACTCCCCTCTCACCTGTGGGACTGGTGAAGTTGGAGGGGAGAGTCTCCAGATAAGGGCTAGCTCCCTTTGATGCATCATGTTTGTTCCAGCAAGTGCAAAACACATATATATAGGTAGATATAATGGGGGGTGAAAAGGGAGAAAGATATAGGCAAACAAACTACTCTAAAGAGGTGATGCACCAAAATAAGTCAACCTTCTCACATCCACTCTCAGAATCAGACAAAATCAACAAACATACACTCAAACTTGGCAGGAGGCTAGGCTACAAGAAAATGTCAGGGATATTCTTATGAAAACATAGGAACAAGGACTCACCAAGATGCTGTGAAATACATAATGGAAGTGACTTCCTCTATTCTATACTTCCAAATAGAGCTCTTCTCCTATCAGCTATAGAAAATGGCACATTGTAGATAATTGGTGTGTTGATGTTGAACCGATGAGAGCATCAAAAGACAATGACTAAACAAAAATTAACACTTAGGACATACACAAAAATATCTATCCAAGAAGAGGTAAAAACTGTGTTTATTTGATTTAGGTGGAAATTTTTAGCAGAGCTATGCCTTGTAAAATGTGGAAGATCCTTACAAAATGACAAGTTCACAATATATAGGAGAAGAAAAGAGAAGGGAACTTGGTGCTTCTTTGACCAGTTGGCCCATCACATCCCTTCATTGGGAAGAGAAAACACTATTGTCGATGTCATCATTCTAGAAGGGGCCTACTGGAACCATGCTATATAATTGCCAAATTTGACTTTGGCATTCGAGCTTTAATGTGGAAGCATGGGTCACACCTCTTTCTGCCAATAGACTAAAATTATCCCCTTTTAAATGCATGGGCCATGTTATTTGCTATTTGTGCCATTTGGGGATGATCAGGCGATAAATCACCTTCTCTTTGCCATGTGGAATACTTTGTCACTATCTGCACCATGTCATTCCCCTTGTCTATCACTTTGTCTCATCTAGCTCCTTCGGCCCCTAGGGGTGAACATTCGAGTGTGTCACTACACTCTGGGCTCCTTCTGGTTAGTGCTTTCTTAGTTTTGAATACAAATGGTTATTTCATTATGCTAAACTTGTAATCCACATAGCCATCATGCTCAGGTCCTTCGCTACGTCAGTCGGTCCTTTGTTAAGCTTCTATGGCATTCTTTCCAGGCTTCTCTGCCCTTTGAAAAAGTCTTTTGACTTGGCTGAAAGTCCCCCATAAGGGTACCTACCCTTCAGGGTCCTTTGATGAGTCCCTTGTTTATGTGGATGGTTTGCTGGGCCTTTGAATGTTTCTACAAAATTTTCTCAGGCTCCCACGGGCTTTGTCTTTGCAGACAATTTCCTCACAGACCTTTGTCTATGAATATTTTCTTGTGGACAAAAAGTCTGAAGAAATTCCTGTAGACAAAAAGTCTACATAAATTTTGTTTTCACTTTGCCTTTGTATAAGTGACCCGGCCCTTCAGACTTTGTGTTAAGCCGTGCCCGCCCCTTTGCTTTAAGTGTCAGCCCTCCACTAGGGCACTTTGATTTGAGGACTCCCCTTCGGCTAAGGGCATACCTTTTAACCAATCTATTGAACCAAAATGGTTCAATAGTTCAAAGGTTCAACCAAGCGCACTAATGAACCAAGGCCAATGAACTTCCATTGAACCGAACCCGTTGAACTTACGTCTTGAACCAAGTACATTGAACCTAGCCCGTTGAACCAAAAAATTGGTTCAACGATTCAATGATATGAAGGTTCAATGCTATTGAAATGAGATGCTTGAACCAAATGATGAACCCTTTGAACCAAAAGCCACCGAAACACTTGAACCAGGCCATGAACCAAACATGTTGAACTTGAACAACCTGAAAGTGACTGGCATGAATAACAACGGAGGAAGGTGACCAAAATTTTGCCTGTGGTCAAAATTGGTCAACACCTACATTTGAAATCCTCTTAGACCATCACCTGATGCATCAAGTGTAACTAAAAATGGTCAACATAATCTAGAATTCTCAACAAAGATGTTAAAGTAAGCCTCTCTTTCAAAACCTGGAAAGCTTCTTCACACTTATTTGGCCACACAAACCACTGCTCTTTATGCTAAAGAGATGTGATTGGGCTACCTATTTTGGAAAATAGTGGAAAAAATTTCCTATAATATACTGTTAAACCCAAAACTTTCATACCTTATGAACATTTATAGGAGCTATCAACTCGATGTAGATTTAATCTTAGAGGGATCGACTAAAATTCCCTCTACATAAATGATGTGTCATAAGTATTATACTTTTAACTAAATGAATACACACTTAGTTTTTTGTAGATCTTGTGCTTTTACAACCATTATAGAACCAACTAAAAATGCTCTAGATGATCCTCTTCATTTATGGAATAAATTCTAATATCATCTAGAAATACTAAAATAAAATGATCTAAGTAATATATAAACATGATGTTCATAATATTTATTAATGTTGTAGGTGTTGTTTTTAATCTGAATGAGAGCACTATGAATTCATATTTCCTATAATAATTCCTAAAAGTCATATTGGGAATATCTTCCTCTCTAATTCACAATTGATGATACTTTTCTTGAAAATAAATCTTTGAAAAGATTGATGTTACATGGATTTGATAAAGAAAGATCATCGATAGGAGGTAGAGGATACCTATTTTTAATAGTTTTTATATTCAACATCCTATAACCAATCCAAAAATGAAGTGTTCCATCCTTATTATTTAAAAACACTACTAGTGCACCCTATGGTGACACACCTGGATGAAATAATTCTTTGGTCAATAACTCCTGAAGTTGGGCCTTTAACACAACCAATTCATTTGGTATCATTTTGTAGGGGGCCTTAGACTAGGGTTCTGAGCCTAGAGTGATGTTGATAGTGACATAAAACTCCATTTTGGGTTGCAACCCTAACAAGTCTTTAAAAAAATCATCTCAAAATATTTAATAAAGGGATAATATTCAATTAAAGGATATTTAAAAAATTTCATTTCATTAATTTTAATAATGAATGCATGGCATCCTTTTCACTAGGACTTTCTAAGTACACAATATAGATTTTTCTAATCTTCAACTCTCTTCTCTCCATAAATCTAGGTTCAATTTACTGAATCATCCATACATTCTACCTTCTTAAGGTAGTAATTAACCTTAGCTTTATGCCTATAAAGACAAGTCACTCCTAAGATCACATCATATGATCTTAGGGGTGTAGTGTAAAGGTTTACAACTATAGTGAACTCTAGTAAAACAATCTCTAATTCAACTAAGCACCTATCAACCTTGACTTTGGATTCATTCCCATATCAAATTAACTAGAAACATGCTATAAATTCAGCATTACTAGATAAATTATTTAACATTCTAGGATAAATAAAACATTTGGTAGATCTTGTGTCTATTAAAATTTAAATAGGTTGACCAAACAAAGTAATTTTAATCTTAATGGGAGAATCTTAAAATTTAGCTTGATAATTGTTAAAAATTACATGAATTCTCTAATGTAAGGATCCCTATTGAGATGTATAAGAGTTATTATTCCTAAAATCTACTTTTCCTTGAGGGCATTCCCTTACATAATGATCTCTTCCATGGTTGAAATCACCACCAAGTAGTCATTTCCTCTTAAATTGGTTGCCTCCTCTTAAACATTCCTTGAAACTTCCCCCTACTTTCTTATTGCCTGAAGCATTATTTAAATTAACATTATAATTATGAAATTGATTCTTGGAGTTTTCATTCTATTTCTAATTCTTTTTCTTGAAGATTGTCTTTGGACATCTTCTTAAATTTCTCTCAGAATTCAACAAGAGATATCAATTTATATTCCTACTTAACCACTTTCTCAAAAACCTAATCCATGGTGGATGGTCCATACACATCCACTTCACAACTAATTTGGGATTTTAATTGCATGATGAACTTCTTGATCCAAAATTATTTATCCTTCTAATACTATGGAACATACTTCAAAATCATGGCAAATTATTCCCAATATTCATTAATTATTTTATCTCCTTGCTTAATATTCTAAAAATATGTAAGCTTTTGATAAAAATACAACTAAGGCATCCACCATGATCTAAGAAAATACATGAAATATTCCCAAGTGGTGGTGGTGGAGTTGAGACTCATCTCAATTTTCTTATTTTCCCACTAGGTTTTTACTTCACTAGCCAATTGATAAGCTTCAAAAATTGCCTTATTACCTCAAAATAATTTCGGATCTCAAAATACTTTTCCATCTTGGTAAGCTATGATTCTAGTCCATCCCCTAACACTGTTACAACAAACTTGCGTAGATTAACCTTCTTCACTAATTTTATGGGCTTTATAAATACCCAAGATCTAGCATCTCGTGTCACTTCATCATGGTCATGCGCTTGAGGAACTTCTTATTTATCAAGATGATCTTCTTTAACTTCTTGTTCATTTTCCCCTCTAGGACCTTGAACTTCACATTCTAGAGCTACTATATGATTTCTAGTCTCATTCATAACAGTGATAATTGTAGACACCAATATTGTGTCAACTCCCCTTGGTCCCCTTATAACCACTTACACATCTTATTAATTTATATTGAACTACTTATTTTAAATTAATGACCTCACCTAGACACCTCACCTTGGACACCTCACCCTAAGACCATTTCCTACCCTATGAGTCACCTTGAGACTAGGTCATCTAAATCCTAACTACCTAGGACCTATTCTCACTCCATCCTAACCTCCTAACTAACTCTCATGGCTAATAAACTCATATTTTGACCATTCTCCAATAGCAAATGCACTTGGCAGATGGAGAAATGGGCAAAGGGCTAAAAATAGCCCTTTTACCCATTCTCTAGCCACTGTCATTGATCAAATGTCAGCTGATGCCAGCAGGATCACCAACGTCGATTACATAAGCTAGAATCTAACTTTGAGTTACCCCTACCTCTTCTCATATCGATGCGCATGCTCTAAGACTAAGCATCAAAATTTGACTATCACTCTCTAGGCTACAGAAATCACTCCAGACATTGGATTGAAAACATTGTACAAGGTCTTCGACATCAGCCACAACAGGAATAAGCATCATGACACCCTTAGGTCTTCACCAAAAAGCTAAGTATTCTTTTGGTCTCCATTTCAAAGTTCTAGAATAACTTGGTAATTAGTTTCTATTTACTATTTTTGAATACTGTAAAAGAAACCCGACTTCATATATGGAAGGGCTAAAAATCCTTCCTCTGACTCTTACCCTATTATCACACCTACCCTCTACCTTTTGCCCTTCCTCAGACCCTATTCTCCTTCTCATAACTCTGCACAAACCTCCCAACTTCTAGAGTCCTCTGTCCATCATAGAAATACCCCAAAACCTATCTAAGGCCCCTTGCCCCTACCGACATCGACAGAATAACCGATGTCGGCATCATTGATCAACTGACATCGGTAGAACTACCGACATTAGTGACTATGACAAACTAATTACAAAGAATAGGTACACATTGTCTACTTTCTCTTTCTTAGTCTTTCATCATTTCATTTTATACAAATCTCTTTGTCTTAAATAGTGGACTGTCATCCCTCATAGAGCTTTCAGCTTGCGAGACCAAGTGCGTAGCTTGGTAGTCCACCCTATCTTATTCTAACATTTTATTTATTTAAGTCTTATTCTTATCTACATGTGTTTTCCTCCATATCCAAAGAGGAGCTCCTACAATGCTTGGATATGGTGTGCAACTTAATCTGGGTAACGTACAAACCCCAAACCTTTAACTTTAGTTTCTTTTTTCTTCTGAATGTAATTAGTAAAAATGTAGAGAAACATTCTAGCATGCCCGATGAGACCCTGGAGTTTTCCTTGGGTTCATTCTTTTAGAAAAAGCAAACTTTCATATAGATGCATTAGGAAAAAATTCTCTTCTTGCATCCTTTTCTTCTATCTCTTTATTTTGAAAAGAAACCATTAACACAAGTTAAAAAGAACATCTTTCTTTTTCTTTTTGTCACTTCTTCCCTGCATCTTAGAATAGTGAAAAATTAATATTCTTAACCTCTTCTCCAATTGTTTGCATTTAAACAAAATATTTCAATTTGGGTTAAAAAAAACTATTGCATTTCATTCTTGCTTTAATGCATACTTAGCCCACTCACTTAGTAATTAAAAAAACATTATGAATAAATCATAGTGCACAAATGTTACACAACCAGACCACAAGCACATCAAATTAAACACTTAAACATACTTGAGACAAGGCCCGTCTAGGATTTCATCACCTAGTAGATACCTTACCCTTCCTGGCAATCCTACTTGGACTTCACTACCAAGGGGAGGACCCACTTTGTTCTCTGGTAGAGTATAAACTATAGGCAAAGTATATATTGGCTAAGCAGCCGAACTCAACTCTAGATTCATGAAGTGAAGGGAGCAAGCCCTAGCACCAGGCCATGTACTGAACCTAACACAACTTTTTGAGCACCAAAACATAACCCAAAACCAGCATAGACTTCCTCTTTAGGACCCATTATAAAAGCCCAATTCCTAAACATATTCTTCTAAGGCATAAGCCACCATGACTCTAAAATTTATTCTTAGGAATTTAATGTTTAGAGGTTGCTTTCCAAATCATATATTTTGCTATTTTTATCTAATTTTTTGAGCTAGTATGGTCGCATCATTCTGAGGTCTAAAAACAACTCAAAATTTCTCTTTCTTTCAAAAAATATCAGTCTTCTATGTTTCTAGAAATACACAGAAACTGACATTAGTTTTCCATCAGTGTCAGCAACCCATATTCTTCAACATCAGTTATTCCACCAACATTAGCAACATTTCATAACTAACATCGATTAGTAAACTAACGTCGATCACTGTCAACCAAATTTTCTTTCCAAACAACAAGCTTAAAACCTAACTTTTTTTGTTGTTAAACATAAATTCTAGTTTTTTGAAACTAAAACACAATTTTTGGAACCTAAACCCATTTTGCCTTGGATCATTTTGACACGTAGTCAAGCCAAATCTATTGTTGACCACACAAGGCAACAACCACTCCCACCTTCACCTTCTATACCAAGTCATCTAATGGAGTATACTTCAGACACTGAGCATACTCCTATCCAACCTACCCCAAATCAACCTCATATTGTTTTCGAAGGGGATCAAGACTTTGAGAGATTCCTTGACCTCAATGTCAAGGCTCTCCAACATTATCTCACTAGAAGCCAAACGCGAGATCCATTAGGTAACCCTATTTATGGGATTCCAACTTCCTTGGTTGAAATGGCAATGATATCAACAGCCTCCGTTACCCAACCTATGGTCACTTAGGCCATTGCCTCAACCAGTAATCCAACCATGGCCAATGTTTAAGATTTGGTCTCCCCTTTTATTTATGGACCTACCTCCATCAGGGTTTCCATACCCCCTTAACCACAAACAATTCAACCAAGTTCAACACCTTTCTAGAACTTGATTTTCTCTATCCCACCCACTCTTATGCCTATAAACATGAGAGTGGCTACTCATCCTTTAACTACTCTCACCACCATTCAACCACCCTTGGCGGCATCTAGTCAAGTTGTGCCTTCCAACTTCATGGCACAAGCCCCCTTGACCTCAATATCAGTCCCTATGACAAACTACCAATATGTTGCACCTACACAAATGCAACTAAGTACATCATATGCCCCTCCTAATGCCTTCTAAGTACCTTACAACTTAGGGGGTGCCCCTCATGCCAATCCATCTACCGATCTAATTAAGATTATGATGGATATGATGTCTAACCTTGAGACATCTATTTCAGGTTCAAGGAGTGTTCTTTCATACAAACAAATCTACAACAAACCTATCCACCCTTCAGTTCCTATTAGACCAAACCCTAGCCAGTGGGAACTCCCAAAATTTACTCACTTTTATAGTAAAGAGGACCCACAACAACATCTATGAGCATTTAGACACGCTTGCTACCTCATAGCACACGATGATGCATTATTACTTCACATGTTCCCCATGTCACTTTCTGGCACCACCCTTGACTGGTATAGATCCATTACCAGTCATTCTCTCTTTACCTTCACTCAACTAGCTCAGCTATTCCTTGACCAGTTCTCAATCAACATCACTAAGAAGGTCTCCATCACAGACCTTTATTTTATCAGATAATTCGATGACGAGTCGATAGCTAACTTCGTTGCCTGTTGGAGAGGTTTGATCAACCAACTCTCCTTTTCTTTACCTCAACCTGAGCTCATTGACCTCTTTTCAAGAGCATGTGCCAAGTACATCTCATCTACTTGGTGGGTTCAAACATTTTGCACATTTGTTGAAGCTTTCACCATGGCCCAAAAGCTTGAAATCTGCGTAGTCGAAGAGGATAAGGTCAAATTGCATAGTAAAAATACCAACGCAAAATCCAATGACCCTTCTTCCAAATATTCTTCTTCCCATTCCAAGTCCAAGGGATCGGCAAATGTTGTGGTACTTAGGTCATCATCTTCTACCACAACTAACCAATCTGAACCCTCCACATCACAAAACATCACAAAATAATTCCAACAACAGTATGTATAGCATTAATACACTCTAATAGGACAATCATACACTTCCATATTAGATAAACTAGTAAAGCAGGGGGTCCTTAATCTCCCTCAAATCTGACCACCCCAATTTGACCCCTTAAAAGCCATCCCTACATGGTATAGGGAAAATGACTTTTATAACTATCATCGTGTCAAAGGTCATGACATTGACAATTGCAAAACCTTCAAAAACATTATTTCAGACATGTTAGACAAAGGGGACCTTGTTTTGGATAACCCAAATGCGCTGGCTAACCAAAACATGGATGTCTTTAGGCAACCATTCCCTAACCATCCCCCAAGTCAGAATAATGTTTAGACCATGGCTGAAGACCCTCAAGAGTGCAACATACGCATGGTCAACATGGTTTCTCCTTTCATTCCTAGCCAACCTCTCCCATAATCTAAAGAATTTCATCAACCTCACCCTCTTCCTTGCATCACCCCATTTCACGCATATCACCCCCACGACATCAAACACCTCCTCTACACATACTTCTATCTCGTGAGGAACCCATATTTCCTATTCCTCTTGCCCCGACCTTCCCTCTTCTTCTACCATTGGAAGAAGCTACCATTCATACCCCACACCCTCATGTAGAAGGGGCCATCATCCCTCTACTTCACCCTTTAGAGGAGCCTTCCTCTCTTATTTGTCCTCCATCAACCCCCCTTTCACATGTTGGAGAGTCTACTTTCACCTCTCCCATATTGGAGGATGCTTTGATGGCACCAACGTTGGTGGCCTAGCCCTCATCCTTCTTATTACCAATGGAGGATCATACCTTCCCCACTACTAGACCATATGCAAAAGCCATGATCATCCATGTGCTCTATCCAACTGAAGAGCCAAATTATCCAATCCCTTCTCCATCGAGAGATGAACTTGCCACCTCACCCACTTCAGCTGAGGAAGATCCATTGATAGTTTTCTCTTGCCTTTGGCCTGAGATCACTACATCCAACATGTTTCCATTCTTGAAACCACCCAAATCTTCCAAAAGACCAACTGCAAGACCTCGCGTGACATCGCCTAAACCCTTCTCTCGATTGGCAAAAGACTTAGGATTTCTCCATTCTAGGAATCTAAAACATGAGGCATTATGGGAGCAACTTAAGGCTCCTTATTCTACTTCACCTTATACTGCCAATCCTTTCATGATAATTCACCCCAAAGTCTCTGACAAGGAGTGGGTTTCCACTTATAAATCATCAAAAGCTTAGCTTTCCATGCCTAAATCTAAACCCTCATAGGCATCCACCATGCTGAAGCAGATTAGATCTCTCGGTGTTTGCCCTGCATCAAACCTCACTCACCCACAAGTGAAGGTAAACTTGAACCTCACCCCGCACAATAGTGGTCCTCACACCAAACTAAAGAACGCTGCTAAACCACGTCGGAGAACTCCTCCCCCACCTTCACCATTACCCTCTATCTTGGGTCCACATCCATCTACTTTAATAGGAGTGATCCCAACTCCAACACCTCACAAAAACAAACTACCTCCATTACTTCCTCTACCTGTCAAAAACATGACACTTCTCATCAAGAAAATGCCATCTATGCATGTGGCCACACCACCACCTAACAGGTGGTGCAAAAAACTCCTCCTACAACTCCTAAATAGAAGTTATCAACCCCTACTACAATAATGAGCACATACCCATTAGTGGGGTCCTATGCTTCATTATTGCACTGATTTTTGTAGTCTTCTAGCATCATCTTCCCACCCATTAAGCCATACCAACCTCTTGGATCAAAACCATCTTGGTTTGATGACACTAAAATCTATGCATATCATCACACACCTGGGCATGATACTGAGCATTGTTGCACTCTTAAAGTTGTCATCTACCAACACCTAAAAAAGGGCACCCTTCTCATTAAGAACCCCTTTGACAAACTACTGACACCATCCCATGCCTCCCAAACCTCCTCACCTTCATCGGGATCCCATCATCAAACTATGGTCCCTCTACCACCTTCTCCCCCTATATTCAAAATCAACACCATTAATGTGGCCACCAGGTCATAGAACTTAAAGGATAAAGGAAAAGAGAAGGTTTCTATCCCTTGGACATACCCATTTGTCAAGCCTCCTTAACCACCAAAACCCAAGATTTCTATCTTGGGCACATCCCAACTAACATCTTTTGGGGTAATTCGTGACTCTATGGTGAAACAACTTCACCAAACCCCTATGAAGATGTCTTTTTATGACCTAATTCAAAGATCTCCACAACATTGCCAAGCCTTAATCAAAGCTTTATAGGCAGTGGAGGTCCAACCTGAAGACCCCCAACAATTGGCTGCTCTAGTCAAATCATTACCCACCATTGCCTCCATCACCTTCAGTGATTCTGAGATTCCAGACTACAACTTGGAAGATCAGGATCTTGCCCTCTCAAACAAAGCCTGTTAGGCAAAAGCTTCACAAGATGCATCCTTGTGTTGCACTCCTTGTCAAAGAGGAGCTTCAATGTCTTCTCTCCATCTCATTTATCCAACTCATTTATTATCCGCAATGGGTGTCAAACATTGTCCCTGTCACAAAAGCAACTGGGGGAATTTGACTTTGTACTAACTATCATGACCTCAACCAAGCATCGACCAAGCATCACCAACTTCAAGTTCAACATCAACCAAAACATGCCTACAACAAAAATCTGAAAGAGCGAGATTTCAAAATCATAGATCTCATCCTTAAAGAAAACCAACACGTGACCAATATGGAAAGAAGCAAACAAGGCAAGTTTGCTCCTAATTGGCTCAGACTTTATATAATAATGCACAAGTATGGATCAGGGACTTATCACCTATCTTCTCTCAAGGCCAGCTAAAACCTAAGCCCCTTAATGCCTTACATCTATGACCATTTTATTGTTAATCAAGTAATCATTCACTTGATGTTTAACTTGAGTTCGTCCCTTGAGCAACCCCTGTCATCCTCCTTCCTATTCCTTTCAACCCTTTTTCCTTATAAACAATTAGTTAACCCTTTTTTAGGCACTAATGCTTTGTCTTAATAAAAAGGAAACCTCTAAACCTCTATAGTCTAGTCCATAACTAAAAGTTCAGTACATAAAATTGGGATGCCTAACAAAGGTCATAAACTATAAATGTAGACTGGTCCCTCGAAGGACAGTTGCATTATTGCTGTAATAAATAGATTTCTCCCTTGAAGGATATCTATTCAATAAACTCAAAGCATACAAATTAAACTATAGACCATTCCCTTGAAGGATGGCTATGCCCAAATTTTGCTACAAACATCAAGAGCTTCCTGCATAAATTAGCTTCACATGAGCACACATCAAAGCAACATCCCCAAGTAGACTTCTCGCATTGATCAGTCTAAAAACTATTAAGTCATGGACTCGCCTATAGTCATTCTCAGGGTCACCTATAAAAAGGGCCAAAGTTATCCCTACTAAAAAGGAGTTACGTTATCCTAACATATCACCTAATCACACCTATTACCCCAACATACCAAGGGGTTTTTAGCTCACTTAATGTCAAGTGATTAGCATACTTCTCTAACAAAAACCAATGGTCAATGACGTAATGCATGAATGGGGCTTTTGTTTGCAACAACCCTATCTATGCTATCATTATAGTCCTTGTTAATGAAAGAGCAATGCACCTTTCACTTCTTACACACCTTTGTCATATGCCAATAACATCACAACCAAAACATTTTCTCAACCACTAACATAACCTCATGATTTATTTAATACAAATACCAATTTGTGTTATATAAATTATCATAGCCCATTCACATTAGTTACTATGGAAAACAATACACATGGAAACTATCAACCAAACACAATTTATGTCAAGCATATGCCATCACCAATATGGAAACTTGCTGAAGCATAAATAATCTCATTTCATTTTTAGCATACACCATCACTAATATGGCAAATTGCTAAGGATGAAAAACCACATAACCCATGTTACAAGATACACCATCACACAATATGGAAAAGGCTGTAACATCATCATACACTCATCATTTTAAGCCATGGGTGACTCCTAGGCCCATTCACATTAGTTTCTATGGAAAATAATACACATGGAAATTATCAACCAAACACAATTTATGTCAAGCATACACCATCACTAATATGGAAACTTGTTGAAGCATAAATAAACTCATTTCATTTTTAGCATACACTATCACGAATATGGAAAATTGCTAAGGATGAAAACCCACATAACCTATGTTACAACATACACAATCACACAATATGGAAAAGGCGGTAACATCATCATACACTCATCATTTCTAACATAACCAAACCAACCAACAACCTCTTTGACTCTTTTTCCCTTTATGGGAGAACTACATTGGCCTAAGGCCCCTCACAAGGGCTATGTAGGTAACACTTAGTTGACATGGGGTCTTCTGAGGTTAGCTTAGCCATTCATTCATTCGTTTACCTGATAAACTAATCATATAACGTTTAACCATGACTTAACCTAGTCAAATCCAATCCATAACCTACCCTCTTATTCCCTTTTAGGGAGAACTACATTGGCTTGAGGCCCTTAAAATAGGGGCTATGTAGGTAGCACTTAGTTGACATGGGGTCTTCTGAGGTTAGCTCGGCCATTCATTCATTCATCTACATGATGGACCAACCATATAACCTTTAACCATGACCTAACCTAGTCAAACCCAATCTATAACCTACTCTCTTCTTCCCTTTTGGGGAGAACTACATTGGCATGAGGCCCTTAAATTAGGGGCTATGTAGGCATCACTCAGTTGACATGGGGTCTTCTGAGGTTAGCTCAGCCATTTGTTCATTCATCTACCTTGATGGACCAACCATATAACCTTTAACCATGACCTAACCTAGTCAAAACCAATCCATAACCTGCCCTCTTCTTCCCTTTTGGGGAGAACTACATTGGCTTGAGACCCTTGCATGGGCTATGTAGGTAGCACTTAGTTGAGATGGGGTCTTTTGAGGTTAGCTCAGCCATTCGTTTGTTTATCTACCTGATGAACCAACCATATAACCTTTAACCATGACCTGACCTAGTCAAAACCAATCCATAACCTATCCTCTTCTTCCCTTTTGGGGAGAACTACATTGGCTTGAGGCCCTTAAAATAGGGCCTATGTAGGTAGCACTCAGTTGACATGGGGTCTTCTAAGGTTAACTCATCCATTCATTTGTTCATCTACCTGATGGACCAACCATTTAACGTTTAACCATGAGTTAACCTAGTCAAAACCAATCCATAACCTACCCTCTTCTTTCCTTTTAGGGAGAACTACATTGGCCTAAGGCCCTTAAAAAAGGGGCTATGTAGGCAGCACTTAGTTGACATGGGGTCTTCTGAGGTTAGCTCAGCCATTCTTTCATCTGTCTACCCAATGGATCAACTATTAGACCTAAAACTATCCAAGATCATGACCAAACAACCAGCCCTGACACTGTAGAAGTTACATAGACTTCTCATGGGTCACATTCAAGATCACATACATCTCCTTATCCACAACAAACAACACTTGAGATCACTTATATCTCAGCCCAACTTGACCATTGACCTTAGAGATTGTGACTATCTCCCCAGACCATGACCACTTTCGAGACAACTTTGCTTTGTTTGTTTTGATTGCATATATGCTACCTCATGAATAGTTAGCAAATTATACATGCCCCTCACACGTATTATCAGATCGTGACCAAGTTGATTCCCAATATTTCTGAAATTTTCATGTTTTTTAGGAGCACTTCCTAACCCAGATACTTGGAACATGATGACCATTGGAGATACACCTTTGATCGATCTAACCCAATTAGCTATGACCAAAAAGCTGGGGACCGGTTAGTTTGATTTTAGTGCTCCTTGACCTTGCTTGTGACAATTTGACCTGCCTATCACGTGAAGTGGTATACGTGCAATCTTAACTATTACAACGTTCACACTCTAACTTTACCATACCCATCCACTACCTATCAAATCGACACCCAATTTTGGGTTCCCTTCTGTCAATTCCTGCTTTGAGGGGGAATACCTCATCCCCTACCTAGGGCAAACAACATCTATTTTTGTCTTGCAATTCGTTAGAACAAACCACAAGATAAAAAGGGGAAAATGTAGACACCAATATTGTGTCAACTCCCCTTGGTCCCCTTCTAACCACTTACACATCTTATTAATTTAAAATAAACTACTTATTTTAAATTAATGACCTCACCTAGACACCTCACCTAGACACCTCACCTTGGACACCTCACCTAGACACCTTGCCCTAAGACCATTTCCTACCCTATGAGTCACCCTAAGACTAGTTCATCTAAATCTTAACTACCTAAGACCTATTCTCACTCCATCCTAACCTCCTAACTAACTCTCATGTGTAATAAACCTATCTTTTGACCATTCTCTAATAGCAAATGCACTTGGCAGATGGAGAAATGGGCAAAGGGCTAAAAATAGCCCTTTTACCCATTCTCTAGCCACTAACATTGGTCAAATGTTAGCCGATGCTGATGAGATCACCAACATCAGTTTACATAAGCTAGACTCTAACCTTGAGTTACCCCCTACCTCTTCACATATCAATGCACACGCTCTGAGACTAAGCATCAAAATTTGACTATCGCTCTCTAGGCTATAGAAACTCTACAAAAATCACTCCAGATATTGGATTGAAAACATTGTACGAGGTCTTCGACATCAACCACAACAGGAATAAGCATCCTGACAACCTTGGGTCTTCACCAAAAAGCTAAGTATTCTTTTGGTCTCCATTTCAAAGTTATATAATAACTTGGTAATTAGTTTCTATTTACTATTTTTGAATACTGTAAAAGAAACCCGACTTCCTCTATGGAAGGGCTAAAAAGCCTTCCTCTGACTCTTACCCTATTCTCACACCTACCATCTACCTTTTGCCCTTACTCAGACCCTATTCTCCTTCCCATAACTCTGCAGAAACCTCCCAACTTCTAGAGTCCTCTATCCATCATAGAAATACCCCAAAACTCATCCAAGGCCCATTGCCCCTATCGACATCGATAGAATAACCGACGTCGGCATCATTGACCAATTGACATTGGTAGAACTACTGATGTTGGTGACTGTGATAGATTGATTATAGGGAATAGGTACATGTCTACTTTCTCTTTCTTAGTCTTTCATCATTTCATTTTATACAAATCTATTTGT